>JAFEMH010000881.1:95000-552500 GCA_022495995.1 Adenophora triphylla var. japonica | reverse complement strand
TTGCTAGTGATGTTCTTGCTATTCCGGTTACAAGTGTTGCATCCGAGGCGGCTTTTAGCACAAGTGGTAGATTGGTTAGTCCACATCGGAGTAGATTGGCTCCTAATACCTTGGAAGCATTGATGTGCACCCAAAATTGGCTACGGAATGAAAAACGTGGTAATTATATATATTTTTTGTCTCTTTTTTTTTTTTCCCAAATATCTTAATTTTATTTCTATATATCTAATATTGATTTTCTATGTAGAACTTTCTTTGGAAGTGGGTAGTGAAGAAAACATTGCAACTTGTGATGATGATATGGATGTTAATGAGTGATAAGTAAGATTATTTTACTTTAATAGTTCATTCATCTTGCTTAGTTTTTTCCTTTTTCTCATTTAAATTATTATCTTATCTAACCCTTTATTTTAATTTATGTAGGTTTGAAATGTTGGCTTTGGGAATGAAGTATCTTTGAAGACTTTTATAAAGTTTGGATAATTTGTCACTTTTAGAATTTATTATCTATGGTTTGTAATATTTGAATTTATGTCCTTTTGGTTTGTAATAGCTAGCTTAAATTTTTCTATGGTTTGTAATATTTGAATTTATGTCCTTTTGGTTTGAATTTTGAATTTCAGCTTTGTGAAAACCATTATTGTTAGTTTTGAATTCCAGCTTTACATAGTTTTTCTTAAGTTTTTCTATGGTTTTGAATTCCAGCTTTACATAGTTCATTTAACAATAGTTCATTTAACAATGTTGAATGGCTGGGCTAAAGCCCAAAAAAATGATTTTGGACCATGTGGTGCGGGGCGGGGCGGATTCGGGTTCTTCAGTTGGCGGGGCGGGGCGGGTTCGGTACTAGGGGGTTCTTTGAGGGGCGGGTACGGTTTTGGTCAAACCCGCCCCGTATTCGCCCCGTTGCCATCCCTAAGCTTAAGCTTCACCAATTATTCAAAAAAGCGTCCCGTTACAAGCTCACCTTTCCTAAAATAGTAATAAGTGTGAGTCCCATTTGTCGACCCCACTCACTTTTTCCTCACATACTTAAATTGTGGACCCCACTTGTCATACCCACTAACTTTTTTCCCACACATTTAAATTGTGGACCCCACTTGTCATACACACTCATTTCTTCCCTCTCACAATCCATTTTCCACTCATCACATTCCTTAATTCTTGTGCCTCACCAAAATAGTGAAGCTTAACCAGGAAGGGAGGGAGTATAAAATACTCCATGACACTTGCGCTCATAATCGAAGTTCACATATTTGCTCCTTATAAATTGTGTTTACCTTCAACAAATTACATTTTCATTTCGGAACGAAATAGTACAAAACAGAACATCCAAATGATAACGGCGGCACACCCACTTATATTATAATTATAAGATGCAACTCATATTACTGTATTATTCTCGCGTATCCGCTAAAAATAATGCAACTCATGTTACTATAAAATTAGTACCGATATGATGTATGTAGCACAGACCCCGGATCCGTTTCATCGTACATACCATGGCAGCCTCTAAATGATACCGCCCTTAGATGCACACTTCAAAATATCCTTCCATACTAAACAAGCTGCAGTCAATTATCCTCTTTTCAAGAATATTGAGTCTAAATAAAGACAGGAGGATGCAATTTAACTAACAGGTCGAAAATCCCAACCGCGAAAGGACTTCTGTGAACCTGTCAACACATAATGAATTACATTTTTTAGTGCAATGTTTCGTCAAGAAAATAACACAAAGAAATGCAACTAAAGAGAAAAAGAAGAAAACAAAAATAACGAAAATTCAGAAACATGCGAAAATGCAGTCCACACCAAACAGAATGCCAATGAAACTCGAAAATTATCAGCTACTGCCTACTGCAACTCACTCAGTAAGCAATCTCCAAAACATCAAAAAAGAACAACAATATGATAACAATATTAATTAATGGGAACATGTACAGATGAAATATGTTACCAAAAAGGAATCCATCTTGCTCTTCTTGAACATGGTTGAGAAACTAACTCATCATCTGAAGTTGCTGAAACAACAAGTCTCTGAAACTTTGCGGACAGCTCCTGATAAGACTCCACTGCAGACGGTTCTACTTGTTCCACTGCAGACTTTAGATGTTCCATTGTTATTTCTGACGCATCAAGACTCTCCTGAAATCATTAACATAACAAAATAAATACTCCCTCCGTCCCATAATAAACTCTTACTAGTTTCACTTTTTATTGTCCCATAAAACTACACATCCTAAATGGTCCAATTTATAACACTTCTCTATTAAATGGGGCCACTTATCATACTTGCAATTTATATCCCACTCCACACTTTTCGTACTCCAATCCCTATTCCACTACCAATATTATACTTTAGTCCTTAATTTCCGTATTTTCCAATTTGGTGTAGTTTATTATGGGACGGAGGGAGTAACCAGTGATGCATTGCGAAACAGAAAGAGAGTGGAGAGAATTTCTAACAAGAAAAGCTAAATTTCCAGCTTCTGCAGTCAGAGAATCTGCATGTAATCAGGAAAATACAACAAACCTCGATAGCTGCAATAGCTGCTTCACGGCAAATTAGAGAAATGTCAGCCCCAGTATATCCTTTGGTCAGAGCAGCCAACTCTTTAACGCATACGCCAGAACTACATGGCATTTTGCGCAGATGGACACGAAAAATATCCTCGCGATCGCTTTCACTCGGTGGGCCAACATATAACAATCGGTCAAATCGTCCTGACACATGATCAATTATCAGGAGGCTATCAAAGAAGTAGCAGTTCTGGTAAATTTCAACAATCTTGTCAGTAAATGGCACCTGGTCTGAGTAGAGCTGAATCGATCTTATCTGGCCGATTTGTGGCAGCTATGACTGTGACATTAACTCTTTGGTGCAAACCTAAATCAAGAAACAAACTGTTACTGCCATAGAATATACTACTCCCTCCGTCCCATAATAAATGTTGCACTTTCCTTTCAGGTTCGTCTCAAAACAAATGTCGCCTTTCTAAATAAGGAAATAATCTTAGTGCGATTTTACCATTTTACAAGCAATGTATAAACAAGTAAAGCACTATCCTCAAACGTTGACAAGTCAAATGCGACATTTATTATGGGATGGAGGGAGTAATTTAGTTGAACTGAAAGCATGAAAAACAAAATCATTTTAAGTCGTAACAAAAAAACTTATGAACCAACTTCAAAGTTACAGAATGAGGCATTGCTTAAAATAGCATAATATAAAATGTGTTTCACCTCTAATAAAAAAATACAGGTCTTTAAAAGCAAGCTTGGGTGTCTATACAAAATACTTACCATCCAATTCAACAAGAAGTTGACTCATCACTCGATCAGAAACGGAAACCCCGTTGCTTTCCTTCCCACGAATCACTGCAAGACCATCTAGTTCATCAAAGAATATAATTGAAGGAGCATTGGCCCTTGCCTTTGCGAACAGTGACCTTACAGCCTTTTCAGATTCACCAACCCATTTGCTAAAAAGTTCTGGGCCCTTTACTGCAAGGAAATTTAATCCTGCCTCAGATGCTACTGCACGAGCCAGAAGTGTTTTACTGCACCCTGGAGGACCAAATAACAACACTCCTGTTGGAGGCCGAGTTCCAATACGCTTAAAAGCATCCTGGTGCTTTTGAGGCCACTGCACTGCTTCCATCAGCTGCATCTTAACCTCCTTTTGGCCACCAACATCGTCCCAGCTAACCTTTGGAACCTCAAGGATAACCTAAATGAAAATAAAATAGTTCAAGTGTGATAAACATCAAGAATACAATTTTAAGAAAAATGAAGAAAGAAAATTACATGTAGGGGGCATGCAGCCATTTTCATAAATTGTTGCTACAAGACAATGGGCAAAAACCGCAAATGATGATTAATTACGCAGTAACTGGTACACATATTCAAAAGAAAATAAAGTCCTTGCCATCATGACATTTTTTTATGCAGCAACTGTCATATATGCAAACAGAAGATCTAAACCCAAAATATATAGCATATCAAGTAGCACAAGCCTTAAATACGGTCCTCCAATACTCACTAGAGGCGATGGTCACATAGTTCTGGCACATGGCAATATAATACAGTAAAGATTGTGTAGGAATAGAAGATATATACAAATACTGTAGACAAATGGGATGATTTGAACCTAAGACCTTGTGAAACATGAGCTTTGATAACATGTTAAGTTACCAAATCATCACTTATGCTACTAGTCACTTGACAGTGCCAACCCAGCATACAAGTAATAAAAAATGGTAGAGACCACACCTTTTTCTCTTATGCAATAATAATGAGCCAAATTTACCAAGAAAATATATAAAGGAAGCTTTATTTTGGATACCGTCTCACAGTAAATGTTACCAAGTACCACTCTGAGATTTACGCGGCCTATATAACCTACCTCTCTCATGGCACTTGGCCTAACTTTCATTCTTGCCTTCTCAAAATCTCCATATGTCACACTCAAAATGGTATCCTTTGGCATAAAATTACTGAAATCCCTGCCATTAGCTCCCATCAGAATCTCGCTCGAAAATGGTAACTCTGGAATAGACGAGCTTGAGGACTCCATATTATCCCCTACCAAGTCTTCTATTACTTCTGAACAACCAGAGGCCTTTGTTATACCAACGGCAAGACCTTTGTACAATGTAGATGATCCACCAAGAAATGATTCACTACATGATGAGATATGGCGCCTAAGACAAACCAAGGCTGCTTCATTGCAAAGAGCAGCTAGATCAGCACCTACAAAACCATGTGTAGAGATAGCAAGATGTTGGATTTCCATCTCTGAGAGAGAGTGTTCCCTCTCCTCGAGGAGGGTAAGAAGTATTTCATGACGTTGACTGGGAGATGGCACACCTATCAGTAAATTTGCAAGTGAAAGATAGTTATATATCAAGCAGAGAAGTTTATCAAGCTTCAAGGATACAGCAAGAAAAATTTGTATAAGAACCGATAATTACCTATTTCAATTTCCCTGTCAAGTCTTCCAGGGCGCCGGATTGCAGGCTCAATACTGTCAGGCCTATTAGTTGCTGCTATGACCAGTATCCCCTCAGTTTTGCCTATACCATCCATCAAATTCAATAATGTTGCAACCATCCTCAGGGAAAGCTCATCGCCCCCATCTTTCCGAGATGGTGCGATGGCATCCAACTCATCAATGAACACCTGCGAACATAAACCATTACTTAACAGATCCATGGCAAAGAAAAGAGATACAATTTATACCTAGAACAATCATAATCAAGATTATACATAATCACAAAAAGATCTTTCTGGTCAAAGACAACCAAAATAAATGTCACGTTTATTAAAAAGTAAATAGTTGTTGTGCAATTTTATAATTGTACAAGCAAGATACACATAACTAAAGCACAGTCCTCAAAATTTTGACAAGTCAACTACGACAATTATTTTAGAATGGAAGGAGTATTATTTAATATTTATCAGTAAAACATTTAAGACTCTACCAATACATGAATTCTTTTGTCAACAACACATTAGAGTTATCAAAATACTACAGTACAACATATCTAATAATGCATCGAGAAATGTAACGATTAATAAGGCTCACCACAGCAGGTGCAGACCGGCTAGCTGAATCAAATACATCATGCAATGCTTGCTCACTTTCACCATGATATTGACTAACTACTTCTGGCCCATTCACAGAGAACAGGTTGACACCAGCATCATGAGCACATAATCGAGCCAAGGAAGTCTTTCCTGTGCCAGGGGGACCATGAAGCAGCACTCCCTTTATTGGACGTAAACCCATACTAAAACAGTTACATTAGTATTTAACTACAAATTCCGCTAAGAAATATTTAACTAACATTGCTAAATAAAAATGATGTGTAGATGCTTTTTCTATCTTGTAGCCAGTAAGTTCAAGTGTTCCTTTTGAAGCATAAAACCTACTACAGCATAAGACTAGAATATGATGCCAATTAAAACTCAATAGCAGGAAGAGAAAACAAAATGATTCAAGAAGCAAAATGCATTTCATTTCTCTGCAGTATTGTATCTCACACAAGTAACGTACATGCACAGGTGTCTTTGGCCATATGGACTCAACACATGGGAGATGTACAAAATGTTCAAGATTAAAATGAAGTTCAAAATTCTAAATAACCATACAAAAGGAGCAAATCGAAGGCAAAAACTTTATGTAAATGGTAGTTGTACAAAAACATCATGATAGATTACAGCTTAAACTTCTAACTGCTTATAGACCCAAGAGAAGTCAAAGGGGTGGCTGCCCCAGAGGACGAGATTGAACAGATCAAGTGACAGTACCGGATACCAAAACAAGAGGTCAAAATAGGAAAAACAAACTAGTAGAATTCTTCTTCTTCTTCTTTTTTTTTTTTGGAAGGATTTAGAAATAGGAAGGGTATCTTCAGAAAGAACTAATCAATGCAGTCACACCCAGTTGTACTCAACACAATGAAGTCGAAGGACTTATCGCTCATTTGTTATTCAGGACTGGTCACTCCATCCATGTCCTTTGAACAGTTATGTAATGAAGCTTAAACTAAAATGACAATGAATAGAATTGTAAATCTTGTGCAAGGAATAAGCACTCAAGAGGTCACAGTACTCCAACACAATCATGCTAGATGTTCCGTAAGACAAATCGAGTTGCCTACAATGCAAAATTTTCTTTGTCTGGATCATTAAACAATTAAAGGAATCAGAATCAAAATCAGCTTTGTCCACACTACAGAAAATCGTAAGTAAGATTTCAATACCATACCTTGAGAGAGTGCCCTTCACTGATGAAGAAATAATCATATCCTTCAAAACAGAATACTCCTTCGACAGACCACCCAAGTTTAAAAAATTAACTCTTAAGTCAGCTCTAATATCCTCACTTTCAAGTTGCTGTAGTAAACCTTGTTCCCTTGGAGTTTCCAGCTCGGAACTCAATGGTGAAATTAAATGAACTTTTGTTTCACGATCTATGAGAAAAGCATCATTCACATGGTCAAATAACTCTGGAGCTTGACGAAACAAATCGTGATTGTCTTCCCCTATCACTTTCTGACAACTAATATTTACAGATATGTTACTCGCACTTGCAACTTGGAAAATACAATGCTCCGAAAGAATTGGAATCACAACAACATTCCCACAAAGTAAGTGACGAGTACTTAACAACGAAGTAGCGCAGGTCTGCAGAAGTTTCTTTCCACTTTCATCCTGTAAGACTTCTCTTACATCAAATGGTATGAAAGTGGTCTGAAATGTGTCAACAGTATAAGATGTAGAATCTGTATACAGTGGTGAAGTCAACCGACTAGTACTAGGAGAACTAGTCTTTGACTGAGAGAATAACGGCGTCTTTGGTGATGTAATATTTCCATTTTCAACCCGACCTTGGTTTTTTCCAGAGAGAGACTCCAATTGATGTGATGATACACTATTAAATGTAGCTCCACCTTTTGAAGCAACCAGTGCTAAATGCAAATCCTTGCAGTTGTATACTGAAAGGGAATTAACTGCATCTCTTTGAAACTTGGCATTCCCATTTTCAGGACCCAATTTTAACTGACAGTCAATAGGATAAACAAATGTGATCCTGCCAGATGCCGGGTAACCCATTGCACATGAGAGATTTGAAGACAATCGCACTTCATCCTTATGAAGCTGTCAAAAGAAGGAAAAAGGAAAGATCATCTCAAGTTTTGCCGCGCTGAACTATTTTATCAATGATCAAAAAAATTAGGACGGTAAATAATAAATAGAGAAACTAACACTACAAACCAAAATGACAACCTTGTACAGACTTTTGGAAGAAATGTTAAAGAACACACAAAGATGAGACAATCAAGGTGACAGATAGATTTCCAAAAACACAAACAGGGAAAAGAAATCCCCAAACCCAACCAAATGTTGTTATAAAAAGATTGTTGCTATAGCTACTATTGCAATGGTTATGTACCAATCCAAAGTGCATTTGGAATGAAAAGAAAAAAAAAGAACACCAACCAAAAGTGAAGTAAAACAGATAGACAAATTCCAAAGTTCATCAGGTACAAGAGGTTAACCTTCTTAAAGAAGATATTAAAAGCTCTGAACTACCAATGTTTTTTTAATTATATTAAAAAGTATAGGAAAACAGACAACACTCCCTACTTCTCCACATAACGTATAAATCTTTGCTATTTACCCAGTTTCTTTTCATAGTCCAGAGATACCAATAAATCAATACTAACAAAGACGAGGAGGTGGTCAGGTTCATGTGTTTTATAATGAAACGGTGCTTCAGTTTTCTTGAAATGACATAATATGTGAATACTGATCAAGATCTGACTTATATTTGTGTCCCATCAACAACCAAAATTGATAACCCCACCCCTCTGCAATTTTAAATCAACTTCATCCAAACGAGAATGAGTTCCTTCCGCAATAGAAATCAAAGTACAGTTTAAGCTATCACCTTCTATCTATGGAAAATTTAGTGTCAAAAAAATTGACTTACATATTAAAATTTATTGTTAAATATCATTTTCATGGTACAATCAACTTAATCATTTGAATGGCTTGTAGACAAGTGTATGAATGACTGTCATGGCAACAATTTTCTCTAGTATAACACTCTGGATGCTAAAACTCATGGCAAGATCCAGACATACATAAATGCAGAGGGTCTATTTCTATTAAAGTATTAAGATAGCATCACTTCTGAGTGGTATAGAGAGAGGAATGTGAGACATAATTGTCCTTCAAACCTTACAAGAAGGGAAAACTGTCGCTAGAATAAAATAGGTTCCCACTTCATGAACCATCTTATCATCGGAACTTAACCCAAAATGTCTAGCGCATTCTCCCATCAACGAACTGAGAGGAGCACGACTTGAATTAAAATTTCTTGAAGAGGCAAGAGATACCTGTCAAACAATTACTAGATGAGTCATCACCTAGAATAATCAATCTATGGACTATATACAAGAGACAGAGGCTTTGTCAACTCTGAATAAAAATCAAAAGATAGCATAAGATAATTAGCGAGACAATTGAATATGAGCTAGAAAAAACATGAATAAAGATCTAAATATGAACCCACAAAAATAATACTCCTTGCACCACCAAATGAGGGTCAATTTTCAATAGTTTTTCCAAAAATTAAGGAAGTTGTAAGTTAAGGAATATAGTGCACCCTCCGTCCCAAAATGAAACAAAATGAATGACCAAAAAATTTTCAAATTTGCTCCATTGCATTTCCAAAATAGAACATGACACAGAGCAGATGTGAATTTAAACAATTTTACAGTAAAATGACATCATTTTAGAACATAAATATTATTATTGTATTTTATTTTGCAAAATCAATAATTGAGGGAAAGGGGAAACTGGAACTTACAGAAACAAGGGATCCAGGGGAAATAGAAGAAGCAACCATGATGGACTCCGAGAGCCATAATTTACAACTTTTAGCCTCCTGCTTAACATCTCCAGTGAGTCGGCCAATCAGAGCAGCTTTACCGATGAGTGAAGGGTACTTGTTGGAGGCTTCTTCGAGGACGCTCATCAATTCCTCTTCGCCGAGTTCTGTATTGAGACCTGTTGGTTTTGGCGTCCATGGAGACGTCTCCGTCTGGTCGGAAACGGAATGGGGGAGCTTGGAGGCCGACGAGGACGACGACCTTGATGGCTTTTTCTTTGATGGTGGCATTGAAATGAAGCGGGAGGTCGGGAGTGGGGTGAGGTGGGATCGGTGAACTTGCTTAAACCCTTGCGTATTGGTAGTTGGTACTCTAAGGGTCCGCTCCCGAGTCTAAAAATAAAAGGGAGGGGGAGCGAAGGAAAAGGGTGGAAATATGGGAGAATTTCCTCTCTGACGATGCTCCTGAGTTTTTTTGAGGAGGGAAAGGGAAGAAAATGAGGCGTTCATTTTCGTCCATTTCAATCAGCCCGTTTGTGCGCGGATTGGGGAGGAAAGAAAAGCTACCGCCATTTCCTCCCCCTCCCTTCCCTTCACCTCCCTTCACCTTCCTAAAAAATTCAGGAGCGGACCCTAAGGGTGTGCTTCCGAGTTTTTAAATGAGAGGAAAGGAGGGAAAGGGAAGGGAAGGGAAGGGAGGGGAGGGGAGGGAAGGAAATGAAATTTAAAATCTCTCCCGTGTGCTCCCGAGTTAGGAGAGAAAGGAAAGAAAACGCTCAAATTTTCCTCTCCGTGCTCCCGAGTTTTGGAAGGAATAGAGTGGAATTAAATTTAAATTACGTTTTTATCCTTATCGTGAATAAGCGAGATTTTTTTTTTTTTACAGAACCATTTAAATACCCACTCTCTCTTTCTCTCTCAATACGTAAACAACCTCTCTCTCTCTCTCTCTCCTCTCTCTCTCTATCCGCAAATCCCCATTGCCGGCGTGGTCTTCTTCTTCTTCAACCAATTTCTCTCAAAACCTTCTCCCAATCCTCCCTCAAACCTCAATCAAATCTAATTCTCGCCTCAATCAACCTGTAACCTCGCCCCAATCAATCGGCGCCCTAACACGTTAAAGCTCCTCACATTCGAAACCAGTTCGCCGGCAACAACAATCCACCCTCACCGGCGACCTCTCCAACTCCCTCTCTCCGGTCAAAACCTTCACCTAGCCCCAATCAACCGGCGCCCTCAACACCGTTAAAGCTCCCTCACATCTGAAAGGGTAAGATTGGAATTATGAAAAATTATCTCTTTAATATGTTTCCCTCCTTCCGTTTTCCCCCATTTTTGAGGTGATTGCTTTGGAGGGAAATGAGCCTCACCATTTCCCTCCTTCTCCTTCCCTTCCCCTCCAACCAAAACTCAGGAGCACCAGCACAACGGAAATCCTTTCCCATTTCCTCCCTTTTCCTTCACTTTCCCTGCAAAATCAAACTCGGGAGCGGACCCTAAACGGTTTTAGAGACGATGCGGCAAAACTGTGGACCTGAATAATAATAAAAAAAAAAACAAATTTCTTTATTTTAATCAACAAAGTATGAAATTTCTTTACAAAAATCGTGTAAAATATTATTTTATGGTATCAAAAATTAATTTATTCTAAAAAATAGAAAAGACATTAAAGAAAATCCTCTATTTGCAAGTTAAAATACTCAATTTATTTTATGTTTGCTCAATTTATCTTATGTTTTGTTTGGCTTCTCAATTCCAAATCATTAAAATAAAATTGAAAAGTAACAGAGACCAGGACCGGACCTGACCTGGATTTTGCTCCATCCAATTTTGCTCCTCCACTCCATCCTACTATCCCGATTCGATCACACCACAATCCTGAATCAACCACATCATCTTGCTTTAGTGTGTGGTTGAAATCGATTAGAAAAATTGTGGATCCGCCGGAATCAAACACATCTCGTCCGTCGAGCACCTCAAGGGCGAGGTGACAATTCGTAGGGGGGGGGGGGGCTCAATGGAGCAAAGGTGGGGTAGAGCAGGCTCGAAATCCGGAGACCAGTAACACAAAGCAAGGCAACAGACAAATATTTGATTAAAAAAAAAAAATCCCATACATTTGGTGAGCCAGTAAGGTGATCTCAATCAAGGCCCTGAATGGAACTTATTACACATTTCATCGGTATAAAAGCTATATGTGGGAGAAATGTGTGTGTCGATCAGTGGAAGAATCTAGTTGTGTTACAAAGACGATACAGCATAAACAGAGGTGCTGAATTCCTCACAAGTTCTTCACTGGTATAGCTTTTGGAGGTCTTCTTTGAACTTTGCCTTCACTTGTTCTCTCTTGAGTTTAAGAGCAGCTGTTACTAATCCAGACTCGGGAGTCCATGGATCAGGGACCAACTTTATCTTAGCAGGAAGTTCAAACTTGTCCAACTTTGCCGCTTTTGCAACCTGCACATTTTAGTCAAAGTTAGGTTTCTTAACAAGTTCAAAGTTGTCAGAAACTACCAGGTCTTATGCCAGATGCTGCAGATGTTATCGAAGATTTTCAATTCTTTAAAAAATAAAAATAAATGTTAATGGGGTAATGCTAGTATTGTTTACGCAAGTAAAGCCCAGGTAAAAGAAATACAATGGAATCTTAGAGTGAGAAATGAAGGCACCATTATGACCATAGCGTGGATTTGACTTGCTTTATTAATGGTGCTATGAGTACCCCATTCTCACTCTAAGGCTTCATTTCCCTTGTTTTATGGAGTCCACCATCATTGCAACCTATATATTCCCTCCGTCCAAAAAAAAGATTGTCTTTTTTTGACAAGTCAAACTTTTTCATTGTGTAGCTTTACGTTCTTGTAATTAGTACGACCTCTGATGAGTTAAGTTATCCAAATAAATGATCATTTTCCTCTATGGATCCTCTTTGGAATGCCATAATAACTTGTGTTCACAAGTTTTCTAGAGTCCCCACATGTAAAGTATTTGTATCCACTATTTTTTACTTTAATAGAGTCAAATAGGTTTCCTTAACTTGTGGATCAGGGGGATTACTATTTTTAAATATGGGACTATTTATTTGGACAAACCAAAAAGAAAAGTGGGACTTTTTATTTGGGAATCGGAGGGATTATAAGAGAAAAGTAAAAGAATCGGATCCCCTGTCATTCGCTTATGTGTCCAAAAATCTTGTTCCAAAAGAAATCATATAGTGTATAAGGTCTAATAAACAAACCTTCGACAGAGATTGCTGAACCTCAGAAATAGCTTCCGCTTTGCTGCACAAATCAGAAAAATCCTTGTAATTGATTTCAGCATCTTTGGCCCACTTCTCAAGAACCTGATGTACGGGGACAACTATAGCTACAACGTAGCTATGAAAGGGATCAGCATGCACCATAAGATTATCTACATAGTTACTGGCGGCAAGTGCTGCCTCAACCTGCGTTTTGAACCCCAGTATACAATGATTAAAAGATAAATAACCTTTCCAAAGAGCTCAAACTGAAAACAAAAACACAAGTAAATGAGAAGAAAACAATGTACACCATAAGCTCATCTTCTGAGCAGAGTTTCAGATAAGTAAACCTCATGCGTTAGAACTAAGATATATGATACTCCCTCGGCCCCATATTAAGTGTCACATTTGATTTCTCAAAATTTTAAGAAATGTGCTTTACTTGTTTGCACATTGCTTGTACAACGGTAAAATGCACTAAGATTTCCTTATTTAGAAACACGACATTTATTTTGGGATAGACTAAAAAGGAAAGTGAGATATTTAATATGGGACGGAGGGAGTATCTTAAAAAGTTTCAATGTGCAGGCCATTTACTGTAAATACTACATTAGCCAAACACATCATATGGGGGATTAAATATCTTCAGATATGCAGGTTAGAAACAGATAATCGATATAATAGTAAGGTTTGAAATGTACCTTTCCAAGTGAGATATACTCTCCATGTTGAAGTTTAACAATGTCCTTCTTTCTATCAATGATTTCTAGGCATCCATCAAGGTGGAACATTCCGATATCCCCAGTGTAGAACCATCGCATGCCCCTCTCATCAACCTGTATTGATGAGTCAATATATAGCAAGCTATAACCCAGGTCAACATTCATGCATACTCCCTCCGTCCCAGAACAATCTTCACACTTTCCCTTTTGGGCGTCCCAAAACTTACTTCACACATTTAAAACTTACCTAAAATGGAAAGGAATCTTTACTATTCCCTCCACTCATTCTCTCTCCTACATTATTTTAATACTCACAACACCATTATAATTTACTATTCCCTCCACTCATTCTCTCTCCTATTTTATTTTCACACTCACAACATTTTCAATATAATACTCCCTCCTTAAAACCTGTGCAAACAGTGTTTGTGAATTAAGCTCTGGGACGGAGGGAGTATACAAAATAAGGTTGTACCTTGTAGACTTCATGAGTTTTCTCATCATTGTTGAAGTAGCCGGCAGTTACACTGCCCCCACCAACGACTACCTCTCCTCTTGGCATTGGTTTGTCAGATGTCAAGTATCCACCTTCTTCCCAAGACACAAGCTGTTTAAAAAGAAAAAAAAGAAACTTTGATGGAGAGGTAGAGGGAGTATTCTAATGCTAGGAATCGCTTATTACCAACTCCTATACCCTGTGATATACTCCCTCCGTCCCACTTCACTTGGCACTAATTTCCATTTTGGTCCATCCCACTTCACTTGGCACTACCCAAAATGGCAAACTTTTTATAATTTTATATTCACTCTACCCCACCACTCATTCTCTCTCTTCATTTTCCACCACTCAATTTATTCAACCAACACTACTATTTACCCCACTCATTCTCTCTCTTCATTTTCTACCACACATTTCTTTTATTTTATTCTTTTTTCTTAGTTATTGTGCCATTCATTTTGGTGCCAAGTGAACCGGGACGGAGGGAGTATAGTTGAATTAGACTGATCGTTCAGCCCACATCAACTTGTATCAAATTAAAGCGGTATTCAGAACTGGGTGTCCTTACAGTTACCTAATATAGAACTTAATTTGCTCCTTTTCCTCATTGAATCTTTGACATTGTAAGAAGATAAACTTATATGTCAACGTCCCTTTTACTATAATTAAAAAAGGGGCACCTATCAATAAAGGAAAGTAAACCAAAAAGAGTTGAATGAATTCAAACATATTCCAATAACTAAGAGGATTGTGTGTGGTCAAGGCAGACTAATATTCAGGATAGACAGCAGCAGCCTCAATAGTCATTGAAAGCAATCAGTTAGTGGCCAGACAAAACCTTGGTATTATCTCTCATTCTGCTACCTCTTTGGCCCTGCCTTCGGCTGTTTTGGGTGGTGGGCATTTCAGGTAAGAAATTTATACTCATCTAAAGAAGGCAAAAAGGTAAAATAGCTTTTGCAGATTAGCTGGAGCAGAATATATTGAAAGCTTGTGGCAGAGGTCCCAGTCAAAAAAAAATGATAAATCGTCTTCAGAGTTGCTCCCTCCATCTCCAAAAAGAGTCTCATTCATATTCTAAAAGTCATTCTTTCATTCTTTTCAATGTGGATTAACTCTTCTTTTTTTTTTTTCCAAAAATTATAGGGCACAATACTCATAATACTTTTATGAAGGTTATCAGTTTTATTCTATATGATGTACATAAGGATTCTAAATTGGTTGACTAATTGAAAAGTCAAAATGTGACTCTCATTTTTTTATATGGATGGAGTATATTAAGGGATCTAGAACACAAATCGTATGGTGAGAACAGGGTTGAAATTAAGGGTTGGGTTTCCTCCTTATCCAGAAATGCTTGCTTGGGTGGGTAAATGTACTACTATCTCAATTCCAGATAGTATTGTGGTAAATGTGTGGATTTAAGATTTTCATATGAAAAAAAGAAGTGTTTCGCTTATATTACAGAGTAACTTAATTCATATTTACTTAGCAACGGGGTAGTTTTAATCAACTTTTTAAACCTCATGGAAGAGAATCTTCAAAGTGCAATTTTGCTTGGATAAAGGGGCAAAATTTACACAAAATCAGAAAAATACTACTCCCTCCATCCCTAAATGAATGTCCAATTTTTGAGGAAGTTACGTAACCCTCCTTTATCATGCAATGAATCCTAATTCACACTTAGACTCATGATGTAGTATGGTGAGATCATTAAGGGTTTTTATGTACTTACGTTACTAAAAATGCTTAAGTTTAGCCTTTTAGCAAATGTCCCTCAAAGTGAAATTTGGACATTCATTTAGGGACGGAGGGAGGGTATTTCTTTTCGGAAACTTTCAAAGCTGTTATAAGATGTAAATTTCTCAAAACTGAAGGGCAATTGCCTCTTTATTCTAATGTGATTTTACCCCTAACTTTGTTCTAATCTCTCAGTTCTTTTCTATACTTGCGAGCAAAAACGAAAAGAAAAACTTCACACTGTCACTATTATCTGGTGGTAGTCCTGTAGGATTAACGTAATTGTGCAACTCCAACTTAAAATATTGTTTTCATCAGCTACCAGTTGAATCTGATTATATTGACAATAATAAGTTTAAACATACCTTAATGTAAGAACAAGGAAGGGGTGGGCCAACACGTCCAACAGAATGGTCATCCCACTCAGAAAAGGCAGCTCCAGCACAGGTCTCTGTAAGCCCATATCCTTGACCAATAGGAGCCCTGAAGTTATTTGCAGAAAAAAAGTAAGATAAATTTACACGCAGCAGAATAGTCATTTAGGGAGCATTATGAAGATACACTATCAAAGTGTATATCCAGAAGAAGAAATATTATATTTGTATGCCAGCCGCTACCCTAGCTGTTCTCCTAAACTAAAGAGATTCAATTATTAAGAGATCATGAATCAGAGATATTGTCCAGAAATGATAGTGCCAAGGAAAAATCAATCCAGAAAGAAAACTCCCGACGTAAAATATTATTGTCTCCACAAAGAACCAACTGTTTTAGAAGCTTTACAAGAATCCCATAACAAGTATAAAAATATACTCCCTCCGTCCCGAAATGATCTTCTCACTCTCAAAAAGCACTCGCTAGGTAGCTTATTAAGCCCACTTTTGTTGTTATTACGAAGGTACTTTGAACAATAATTTTAGGTTAATTTAATTATCATAATGAACATCTAAAAATTGTTATTGATAATATTCATAATGGATAACAAGTTTTAAAGTTTCATTAGGATAATTAAATTAACCTAAATTAATTACTCAAAGTACCTTCGTAATAACAACAAAAAAAGTGGTAAGATCATTTTGAGAGGGAGGGAGTACATAAATATGAACACTTCTCGTTTGTGAGTGAAATGTCGCCAACCTCAAAGGAGATATGTGCTGAATGAAGGCTGGTTGATAAGCTCAAAATCTTTCAAAAAATCATATCCTAGTTATGAAAAAAGGAACTGTAGGATGAAATCCCGTTTAACTAGAATGTTAAGATTTTTAATAGCATATTATATTAGACCTTTATATGAGTAAGTGGTCATAAATGTCAGTTCGATCCCCCGGACAGGAGCGAGTGGAGATTATTTCCGTTGCAAAGACATTAAATTACCATGTGGGCTCGACTTATTCCAAATGTGAACTAAAAGAAAGAACCTTGATGATAAATTGAAAAATTACCCCACGCAGACGTTTATAAATCGTTGTGTATCTGCAGATAAAGGAGCTCCGCCACAGAGCATGAAACGAATCTCTCCTCCAAGTATTGTTCGTATTTTCTTAAAAACAATGGCGTCCCAAAATTGCTTCTCCACACCCCATGCTCCAAGCCAACTTCCTTCTACTGCTGCCAATCGCCGTTTATAGGCAATGCGAAAAAGTTTTTTGGCAATACCCCCCTTCTCTTCAACCTAAAGAGTATTTGACGGAGAGCGAGAGAGATTTCACTTATTAGCCGTGTCTCAAACCTTTAATAGGAATCAAAGAAAACTGAAAACTGAAAAGGTGATATCTAATTTTTTACTGCCTAGTTCAAACCTTCTTTACGACGCCATCACGAATACGGTCTAAAATAGCTGGTACTGCCGTCATAAGGGTGGGTTTCAACTCAGAAACATCTCCCTTGGTTCCCTTTTTAACTTTGTTAGACCCATCAGTTAATGTAAGGGCTGAGCCATAACCGATTGCAGCACCTGCTGTTAACATAACAGACTGTAGAACCAGTGTCAATGACAAGACTATCTCAAATAGTAGGTTCACTCAACCAAAATCAACTGATGGTTTACCTCAGCAGCTAATTCGAAAACATGAGCAAGTGGTAAGTATGCCAGGTAGACATCACTACTTCCAAGTCTTGGAATCACTGTCATAACAGCAGCTGCAGTGGCTACAATGTTCCCGTGCATCATCATTACTCCCTAGATTATCAACATGAAAGTCAGAGCATTGAAGCAAGAAACATGTGCAAGACAATGATATTTAAAATAACAATTCAAAGTATTGTCCTAGTCATCACAGAATAAAAAAAAATGAGCTGCAATAGTTATGTTCTGACAAGTGAAAAATATTCAAGAAACAGATTCAGGTTTGGCTTAGAACACTGGTGTGGCGTAGTAATGGAGCCCCATGGGAATTTCTTCTCCATTAGTGGGTCAGATGTGATCCTGCTCATGGAGAAGAGTTTCACGTTGGTTTGGGAACATAACGGGAAAAAAAATATTCTCGCTCAACCATAGCTATATATCTAAAATTGTAAGCTTTGGCTTCAGAGTTCTCTTTTTATTTGGCATCTATAACATCCTTTCTTAATTTTATTTTTCTTTTCTTATCTTTGAGACAAGATTGGTGTCAAACTACTTCAAATACTATCTCTTAGAAGAAAAATATTGGACTATATCTTGAGTGCCCTTTTCGTTTTGCATTCATGACACATTTATTCCTTACTTAGGCTTCTGCATACCTTTTCGTTTGGCATCAATGACATCTTTTATTCCTTTTAAATATCTTATCTTATCTTACAGATTTGTGTCAAGTACATCAGAGGATATCTTCAAGAAGAAGAAGATTCCCGCTATGTGAATGGAAGAATCAATGTAAGATCAAACCTTTGGTAGACCAGTGCTGCCACTTGTATACATGATCACTGCAATATCTTTCTTAATAGGTAGTCTAGGTTGAACAGGACTTTCCTTCCCATTCTTTTCAACTTCGGAAAAAGAAGAAACTGTCCAATCACAAATACTGTTGGAAGCTGCATCACCATCATCTTCGAAGTAAATGACATTCTTTACAGTTTTGAGGCTCGAACTAACTGCAGCCAATTTTTTCAGTTGTTTGGAATCACATATCAAGGTTGATACTTGTGTCTGTAAAAAAATGTATTGCAAAGAAGTTAACAATGTTTATAGCCAACATTATAACAGCTTAAAGCTACAAGAAAAATAAAATAAAAAGATGGAAAAAAGTAGCTTTGTTCTTCCACCTCATTAAGAGAATGAATTAGGGCCTCGTCACCTAAGGAAGCATAGATGGTAACCACAGTGAGATTCTGCCGGAAGCATCCCTGCAACCATCATAAACATTTAATCACCTTTCATATCTACCAACAAACAAGCGCAAAAAAATACTAAGGGGTAAAATTACTAAAAGAGCAGATGCATAGTTACCTGAAAGGCAATAAACCACTCTGGCCGGGTTTCAGAAAAGATGGCAACCCGAGTATCAAGATCATGACCTAAGTTTACGATTCCAGATGCAAAGTTGGAGGCACGCTCAAAAATCTGCCCGTAAGTCTCCCATTGATACTCCCCCAAGTGTAGCTTCTCAAACTTCCTTCCATCACTAGCTGTGACAAAATCCTTACCAATCAGCTTTCTGGTTCCAAGAAACCGTCCTTGTGAATGCTTCTTACAAGACTGCTCAAAGAGAGCTGCCATAGTTGTGGCCCCTTCCCATGGGACTTCAACTAATTTTGTGTATCTACTGTTACGCAATGCAAAACCTGCTTCCCCACCAACTTGAACAGGAACACCTCTCTGTTTCTCTTTTTTCTTACCCATAAAGATTGCGGAAAGAAATAATGGTATTAAAACAGCAACAATAACAGCACCCAGAAACCCATAAGATCCATGATCCTTGAAAACAGACATTGTATCACCGACATCCACCTTCGGCGTGTTGAATTTACTTCCCTCATCCCCCATTCTAATGCCTTGATGTCACTCTATAACAATCCCTTAAGAAAAAATCAAATCCCTAAAGTTCTACCTGCCAAAGATGTGAAGGAATAGTGATGATGTTAATGCCTTTTAACCACAAAGCCACTGCTAAAAACTCATTAACAACACCAATCCACAAGAAACATATCCATAAACGGCACAATTATGAAAATGTACATATAAAAAAACTAGCCAAATAATTAATCCAAGTACCACTGCTATAAAGACATCACACAAAGGCCAGAAACACATCCTTTTCATAAATGGTATAACCATATAAATATGTACACACATATGCACATGGTAAAAATACGATTTAAACTTTAGTTAACATCTAATGTCCAAAAAAACAAGAAGCGAAACGCTTGCAGTCTGTATACACTCCCTTACCTTTCCCTTCTTGAGGACCAAAGACTTCAGAGTTTATCGAAAACCACAAAAAAAAAAAAAAAAAAAAAAACAATGAAAATGTGTGCAGATAAATTCAAATTAATTACCTACTACTTATGCAAAAGTATTTGATAGATTAGTCATTAGCATCGATACCACACCTGAAATGATTTGTACTTGATGATCAACGATATGCGTATAACATACATCAAATACATAACAAAATTCGCTCACAATTACTGACTATATGCTGTGTATCAGCGTGATCAGTCCTAATTCCTAAACCTAGAAAATTCGCTACGTGCATCAAATCGCAGTGGATAACGAATCACGAGATATGAACAAAGTTGAGGAGGACAGCAAATGACGAAATCATACCGAGAAAGGTCGAAGTGATTGGCCGGCGGCCTAAAACAGGAACAGATACCGGCGGCACCAAAGGAAGTCGGTAGATTGTTTACGTGTGTGGTAGTGGTAGGGGACAAAGCAGCTTACATTACAAGGGTGGAGTTCTGGAATTTGGCTATTTATAGTAGGGAGTAGTTTTTTTTTTTAATCTTATTCTCATTTCCATTTTTCCTTCCCAAGAAAATTAATGCAAGACTTTACTCCCCTTTACCTCAACAAATCATTTTAATTATTATGTTCCCCATCATTTATTTTGTTTCTAAATACTAACTCCTCATCCATTCTAAAATAAAATAAATGTTACTCCCTCCCTATGTTGCACTTCAATTGAGCCATCACATCGCACGCTTTTTAAGATTTTTTTTAAAAATGAGTAAAGAATTGAAAGTGTGTAGAAGATTAGAGGAGAGAGAATGTAAAAGTTAAAAATAGTTATAAGAGAGAGAATGAGTGAGAGGAATAGTAAATTAATGATTGATTTTTTGTAAATATGTTAAAATTATAATGGTATAATGAATGGTTTTTTTTGTAAATATATAAATATTATAAGGGTATAAATGTCCGAAACACTGTTCACTTTTTTTCATTTATGGAATGGCTCATTTGAAGTGGGACGTCCCAAAAAAAAAATTTACTCAATTGAAGTGGGACGAAGAGAGTACTTTTTAAATTTTAAAGTTTTAAAGGGAAATTGTATTTTACGGTCACTAAGTTCACACTAAATTGCAATTTAGAATCTAATGTTTCATTTTTTTTACAATTTTGTACACAATTTGTTACAATCCAAGGAAATTTTGGACGGATGTTAACTCAAGTGGATGGAAATGTTTGCACGTTCACTTGGTCTTGAAAGGGCAAAATTGTCTTTTCATTTTATTCCACCGTTTCATTCTCTGGCACAACGCACCACCATGATTTTCCTCCCCCCAAACCACTGCCATCATCTTCCACCTCTCCGACCCTCTTCACCGGCCGCCACCTGCTACCCTCCTTTTACAACCTCTTTAACCTAAACCCTCATAAATCTAAATTCGTGTATCATTTAATCAATCACTCTCCTTCCGAAATCTTCAAAGTTTGTTAAGACTTGCCTTCGAATTGGAAACAAATGTAATAACGAAAAGCTTCAGTGCCTTAAGGAGAAAGGAAAACTTAGAGACCTTTTACATCAATGGAAAGCTTGAATCAAAATGTAATAATCTCCGTACCGACCATAATCGACACCCATATTTGCTTTAGATCCGTTGGAGATCTGCAAAAATGACTGCCCATCTACTCACCAAACCCAGATTTGTTTCAGATTCGTTCCAAATCTGCTAGAGATGATGATGATGATGATGATTTGGGGAGGAGGAAGAAAGAACAATCGTGGTGGAGTGTTGTGGAGGAGATGGAGGGAAAGGTTAAAGAAGATTTTAATTAGGAAAGTCATTTTCGCCCTTTCAAGATCACGTGATTTACACATGTAAATGTTTTCATCCACTTAACATCCATTCAAAATTGCCTTATATTGCAACAAATTGCGAATATAATATAGGAAATTACAAATAAATGAAACATTAAATCCTACACTGAAACTAGATGTGAACTTAGTGGCAGTAAATTGCAATGTTCCCTTTTAAATTTGATTTAAAATACTTGTCCTTTTTTGACTAAAGTTTTTAAACCTCAATTTTACTCTTTCTTTGAAACATGTTCAATTGCATTGATTGTAGTTTTTGAGTGAATAATGCATGAGATAAAACAATCATAGTATTTGATACTTACCTTAAAAGTTGCAGTAATAATTGCATTTTTTAAAATATGTAAAAAAAAACCTTTATTATGATATCTAATGTATTTTGAAGTGGAGGAAGTATTAATTGATTTATGTCCAAATAGATATCATTTTAGGACTTTTTACCAATTAAAAAAAAATATGTCTATAATTTAATGGACAAAATATCAAATATGTCATAGTTGAGGCTTATTTAAATAATAAAAAAAAAAATTGCATATTTATGATAAAATGGACAATCACAAATAGAAATTAATATTACTACTCACCCTCTAAAATAAATGCATGGTCAATTTGATTGAATTTAGCTAAGAGTTTTAAATTTTTAATTGTTTTCATGATTTTCTTAACAAAAATAAAGAAAAAAAACATGAGTTTTTTTATTAATGATGCAGGAAACGGTCCTAATCAGCCTTAGTCCAGCAATAGGTTATAATCCAACTACGATGACCAGAAACCACAAACAAACAACTAGCCGGGGTTGTCTCCGGCTAACGGCTAATACCCTCCGGCGTAATAATGAGATGTCGAGTTATATGATTATATAAACTGTATGAAAATGACGCAATCTCAAAATAGCCAAGATGACATTACCTTTTAACGTTGGACGTTGTCTGTATTCGAGAATGTAGCAGGCGGTTACAAATGACGACGTGGGTAGACGCACGTGTTAGTAGGTCGAGGTCGTTTGAATGATAAAGGGTGACCTAAATTCGTGCCCTAGTTAGGCAGAGATAGCACAAGTATGGGATCGTATCGGACGACACTACGTCGGGATCAAGGAAGGTCACACAATGAGATAGGTCGACTGATCTCAGCTGGTGGGCCAGTAGGATTGTAGCCGTTGGATAGGCCCATTCATTTGTTGTACCTCTGAAATGATCCAAACACTGGGATTCGTACATTGGATTTGGCTTATCATTTTATTTCGTTCACTTAATAGTTTTATTGATGCATCAATAATATTTAAAATTTTCATGAGATTGATACTTTATATACTCCCTCCGTCCCATTACAAGCCACACACTTTTCTTTTTGGGCGTCCCACTACAAATCACACACTTCCTAAAAAAGAATGTTTTTATCACTATTTCCTCCACTCATTCTCTCTCCTACATTATTTTAATACTCACAACACCATTATAATTTACTATTCCCTCCACTCATTCTCTCTCCTATTTTACTTTTTTTTTTCTTTTTTTGATACTCAGGTTCCCAGCTTTGGACTAATCCCCGAACCACTGCACCGCCCTCAAGATATGCAAGTAAATCGCGGAATGTGCCATATGCGGCCAGGGTGGCGGCAAGACCCTTTATACTCCAGAGCCCCAAGGGAGCCCTCCTACAAGGCATTTACATCACTCTTACATCATCAATTGGCTGCTCCAGCTGCTCCTGCCGAGGCAATTGCATCACTCTTACAACACCAATTGGCTGCTCCAGCTGCTCCTGTCAATGTCAAGATTCAAACTCCCCACACTGAAGATACAAGCCCAGCAATGCTGCTTCCTTAACTGTACGGATGTGTCCCGGGGGGCTCCAAAGGACCCTGAAACCCAAGGTAGGAATTAAACCACAGAAATTTCCCTTGAGGAGAATTGAACCAGTGACCTCCCCTTCGGAAAGTCACCAACATACCACTGGACAAGGCCACTTTGGTTCCTATTTTACTTTTACACTTACAATATTTATATCATTTTTTTTTTCTTAATCTACGCATGAATAGTAAGTGTGTTGTTATTAATGGGACGGAGGGAGTATATAATTTTATGGAAAAATAGCAAGAGTCAATTTGGGTTAATCATAATTTAAGCAAATTAACTTTTGACTCGACAAATATACAAAGCATACGTGTCCATTCATGTGATAAATCAATTGAGAAATAGTGAATATAGAGATGTGGAATTGTCTATTATTGAATTCTTGCTTGTATCATTTGACAACCATATTCGAAGATAAGTTAGGAAAATATACTACACCTCATTACCATACATTTGACTTTTGACGGGTTCGCTTTTAAAAATGTTCCTTAATTTATTTGCATATCGCTCGCTAGTAATATAGTAAAAATGCACAATTTTTTTATTCGATCGAAATGAATAAAAAAGGAGTTGGTCTTATAAAAAAGAGTCGGTCTGGGGAGAAACGCGTTTCTCCGTGCTTCTGGAGAAACGGGGCTTGTTTTGTCGCGCGACATAATAAGCCAGTTTCTGGATATACTTTCATCGAACCTTCGGATATCAAGGCTTTGGAAGAGATATCAGGAAAGCTTTGGAAAGGATATCAGAAACCAAATATTTTTACGGATATCGCTTTTCAAAAGCTTACGGATATCAACATTGAATATGGATATCGTAGAACTTTGAAAAGGATAAGCGGAAAAATATTTGGTTTACGGATATCGCTTTCAAACGGATATCCTTTCTAAAAGCTACGGATATCCGAAGAAAACCTACTGGATATCCAGAAGCTTTGGAAAGGATATCCAGTTGTGGTGGCTAAGTATGTCGCGCGACAAAACAAGCCCCGTTTCTCCAGAAGCGACGGAGAAACGCGTTTCTCCCCAGATTTTGTGTATAAAAAACTAGTTTTTTCTTAAGATAAGGAAAAACGTGTTTTCAAAATAAACGGTGGCAATTTTGTAATTACTGGCAACCATGTTTAAAATAAACGGTGGCATTTTTGTAATTACTGGTTTTCCCGTTTATGCGGTGCATTTAACAAGTCATGTGATAAAGTGCCCGGTGCATGTATCACAAAATGCCGGTGAAAAAAGTGTCACCAATTTAACAAAGTGCCGATGTAACGGCCTTCGCCTTTGTTAAACTGGCAGCGGCACTTTATACGGGCACTTTTATATACGTGAGCTGGCACTCTTCCATATTGGCTCTTACACTAACAGCTGGCGACTTTGTTACACTAATATTTTCTTTGGCTCTCAAAAACACAATTGACATTCAAAAACATGGGTGGCATTCAAAATCACGTCTGCTGGCACTCAAATACCACATACACTGGCACTCAAAAACACTTGATAATCATTTTCTTTGGCATTCAAAAACATGAACATGGCGGCATTCCAAAAAACATGTATCTTGGTATTCATAAAAATGTGGGTGGCATTCAAAATCGTTAATCATTATTGGTGGCATTCAAAAAAACATAAAGCTGGGCATTCATGAAAGCGTGTCTTGGCATTCAAAATCAATTACTGGCATTTCAAAAATCAAATTATCCTCAAATTCCCAAACAAAAAACAAAATCATCTCAATTGAATTGAAATTGGAATTGAAGAACAATTTGCGGAAGTCGAAGAACAATTTCCCAAACAAAATCATCTCAATTGAAGAAGAACGACTTTGCGGAAGTTGAAGAAGAACGGCCTTGCGGTGAAGAAAAACCAAATCATCTCAAAATCAAACTATCCTCAAATTTCCAAACAAAAACCAAATCATCTCAATTGAATTGGCAATTCCATTGAAGCTGTTAACCCGGAAGTTGAAGAAGAACAATTTCATCTCTGTTGAATTGGAAATTGAAGCCGATTTGAAGCGTCACGGAGATTAGGTCGCCGGCGAGGAGATTTGAGATCGGAGAAGATTGGAATTGTTGGGTCGGAGAAGAAGAACGCCTTTGCGGTGAAGAAGAACGACTTTGCGGTGGCTTTGCGTTTAGTGAGAGAGAGACCGTGAGGAGAGAGAAAGTGAGAGAGACGCCCGACCTTTATTTAAAACACGTTTTTTGTTAAGTTAACAAAAAATGCGTTTTTTATAAGTTTTTGGCATAAAAAAGGGGGTTTATTATAAAAAAAACTCACTAAAAAAAAATATATATATAAGATGGAAAATTACAAAAAACTACTTTTTTCTTTCCTTTTTTACAAAAAACTTTTTTTTTTTTTGGTTTTTTCTTTTATTATCAGTTTGATCAAACAACTGATAATTTCAGTTATCGATTTACAACGATAGCTGAAATTATCGATTGTTTATGTGATCTTGAAATTATCGATTGTTTGAAGAGTAATTTGTGCTTCAAACAACTGATAATTTCAGTTATCAGTTGTAAACTAGTGATAACTGAAATTATCAGTTGTTTGATCAAAACTGATAAATTTTTATTTTTTTTGTAATTTCGAGCTTATGTTTTTTTGTTTTTTTTTTTGTAATTTCCATCTTTCTAAAGTAGTTTTTTGTAAATGCCTCATAAAAAAAGGAAAGTGCGACATTATTACGAAACAATTTCCGAGTGAAGAGAGTATAATATGTCGTTGAAATGTGCATGTCGAAATAATGAGCTCCCATAAGAATGAACTAAAAAATAAATACTCCCTCCGTCCCACAAATCTAGGCACTTTTTGTGCTGGTGCGAGAATTAAGGTAAAAAGTAATAAAGGTGATGTGTTGTGAGTATAAAAGTAAAATAGGAGAGAGAATGAGTGGAGAGAATAGTAAATTTGAAAAGTGTTGTGAGTAGAGAGAAGTGAGTCTCATTTTCATTTTAGGAAAGTACAGATTATTATGGGACGTTCAAAAGAGGTCTTTTTGCGTATTATCGTTGGACGGAGGGAGTATTACGCATAAACCTCCAAGCCGTGACAGTAGCACACGAGACCCATGGGATTATGACACTATGTCTCGCTCTTCCATAGAAGGAAATTTTTTAAATGGTATCTCATGGGTTTCATAAACTTGGGGACCAGGGTGCGCCAGGCACACACTCCTATAGACTTTCTAGATCCTCGACCTTCTTACCCAACAAGTACAATATGCCAACACATAATTTCGGATTTCAATTTTCCGAGCGGCTGTTGCAACGCAAATGGTGGAAGCCGGGAGGAGTGATGGTGGGTGGAAAATGATCGGGATTAATTTGATATACGGGGAGTAGGTAGAACACACTCCAAATCAAATTAATATTAACCGTTGATTCAAAAAGTAAATAAATGTGACAAAAAATTCAACCCTACAACAGTTTCGGGTCCCATAATTTCATCTTGGAACCAACAGAACGTTTTGAAATGTGAAAATACAGGTGGGGAACGGAGATGCAATTTAATGGCATCTGAATTCAACATAAGTTTCATTTATATTTTTAAGGCATCAACTTGCCCTTAAAATACAGAGTAGACGTCAGTCATGACCACATGTGCCTTCTTCCCCCTATTTCATGCTGTTCTTTTTTTTTTCTTTCTAGAATCCAATACTCATTCCTCTTGTCCAACTCAACATCATATACGCCCTAGCAAGCAATTGATACATTATGTTGTTTTTAAGAAAAGAAAAAATGGACATTCATTTTGAGCAACGTACGGAGTACTCATTAATTTTCACTCGGGTCAATAATTTCAGATAGTGTTACACAATAATCTGAGTTTTCATGTATTTTTTGTCATTAACTCCCTCGGGTCGATAATTTTAGAGGAGCTTAATACATAAATCAAATTACAACTCAAAACAAAAATCATACGGGGGATCATAAACCTATTGCAAGTTGCAGAATTTGGGTTCAAAACATACACCTGCTGACATGCAGTGAGTAAATACCTGTTAAGCCAAGGCCGGTAACTCCTTTAATATTGGAGGATGGAGAGTAAGATTGTCATAAAATTTCTACAGGTTACCGAGCTGCACACCTGATCATAATAGCCCTGCAGAGTCTGCAGTTTTAAAGGTCCCAACTCCCAAGAAATCATTAAAACAAATAAAGAAAAAAAGAGCAGAGATATTACTTTCATGCATGGAAGTATAAGAGGGACTTAATGGGAATGATACTTTAAGTTGACCCATGTTTAACAGTTTCTTCAACCCTTGTGAGAGCGTCTGATAACACATCTAGAGTCCAGTCCTTCAAATCATCCTGCACATAGAAGAGCAAACACTAAAGGTTGGTCTCACACAATCACTTAAAACAGGTTATACTGCAGTATCCATGAAATTGCAAAAACACCCAATCGAAACAAAACAACAAATCTTTAAGTATGTCACTAGAGTAATACTAGGGGCACAAAATAGTCACAAAATCTTGCACATAAAATCCTAGGTGTAATGATTTTATTAGAGTTTTTAATTAGAGTGTAGCGGGTCTACTATCTATGCAACCAATAAAATATCGGTAACCAAGATTTTGTGACTTTCTTTTATGCCCCTAGCATTGCTCATATCATTATGGATCTTGTTGAAAACCGTGAGGCAGAATACAGGATAATATTCAATTTAGTACAAGTGATAAAGCATAAGATTTATCGTGTGGAAATACTGCTCTATCTACCGGCAAAGCTTGTCAAAATCCCAAGAAAGAAGTGTTATCAAGTTCCATTGTTGGAATAGGACGAGAAAATCTAACCATGCAGTAAAGTTCTTAACCAGCCAGCACATTAACGCATCCTTTTTCTTTTGGAGGCGGCAGCCGCAAAAACTAGAAATGCTTCGGTCATATGTTAGTTTTGGTGACGAAGCATAATAGCTCCAAATCTACTACGAAGATTTACAACTGCTACCAGAAATTTTGTTCTCTACAAGTAAACCTTGAGATACAAAATACTACTTGCTTCCTAACAATGTTTGTAAACAAGGTGGATCAAGATGAGTACAGTTGATTGGCATTAAGTTAAAGCCAAATGATTAACTAATAATACTCACTCTTGTATGGTGGCGTACAAATACCCTTAAAATCTTAAGCGTCATGAGTGGATCCAGAAAACTATTATCTACAAAGCTGGCACCCCTGCAAAAAACTTTCATTTTCGTGGCAATGGGTCCAATTTCCATACCAATAGATATCCTCTTATCAATCCCATGGTTATATAATCCAAATTGATTCGAGGAAAACAAGTACAAAATCTTTCATTGAAGAAGATAACAGTACTGGACAGCTTAATTAACATGCTTTCAGGGACTGCTGCATTTCAAGATTGGTTAATTTATTGTGGACAGACTATACGTATGTGTAACCTTCCAGTTCTCCGGAAGGAAAAAGGTTCTGATAACTGCTCTCCCGTGATTAGGAAAGTTTCACCTCTCCCGTAGAGAATGATATCAAGCCCAGAGAGAGGGATGGGAAATAATATCAATTGATATACTATGTGCTAATCTATACCATATCACGTACATGGGCGTCAGAACTGCTAAACACACACACTTATTCCATATCTCTGCAAGAAAGTGCAACTAATAACCGCATACAATCCCTCACTGCACCCAAGCTGACACATGGAGAGGAAAGAAATGCAAATAGAAGAGCAATGGAGAGACTAGAGTATATGGCATATGGATCAAACACTAGTGCATAAGAATCGAAATATTCTATGGTGTATAGAGGTCTTGGAACACGTAATTTGAAATTTTATATGGAACAGACAATGAAATGACAAAGAAAAGGAGCCCATATCAGTGAGGAACTCCCATTCCCGTTGTCAAACTGGAGAGGAGCCACATGACAATCTAACGGTGGATTGGAAGGAGCCTAATCTTGTCGTGATTACATGTCACATAATAGTACTTTTAGTTTTACTCAAAAGAATATAAAAGGAAACGCATCATTACAACCAAGTTTAATTTCAGTGTGCAACTTTTAATAGACAGGAGTAATTGTTTCCTTCTTTATTTATAATTAGTAAATGTTTTACTTCTAAAATATATCAAGTTGGCCAAAAAAAAATTTTAATACCACGGAAGAATGATCTTCAAGTATCATAGAAAATGGCCAAGAGAGAATGTAGGCTATGTGAGATCGCATGTGTAAAATCCTTTATCTAAATGTATGGTCAAAAGGTACATTTACTGAATTGAACGAAAGAAAAGGTTGTCCAACACAAAAATCACATTTCTATAAAACAACAATTAGTAAAGGGGATAATCTTTATTAATTGTATTATGTTACCCTAATCATGTTTCAAAAGTTTCTCCAAATACTATTGCTAGCACTTAGCTTTTGATCTGTATGACAAAGTACTCTACTTAGACGGTTTCGCAGTGGATGTTACATGGTAGGACCCCCAAATATTGCATGCAAATATGCCTACTTTTTTCCAAAATCCCAAATGTGATTGTTAGATACGCTACACCAACGGCTACCTCACTGTAGGCTGGTTCTGTCTCTGAAAAACGAAACAAGCTATCACATCTTGCAACAAAAGGAACAAAAATTCTGGATCTTACAAAAACAATTATACATTACTTATCAATCACAAGCACATATAATGGACAGCAGGCGATATAACTTGGTTTTCTTAACAAAGACGGATTGTGGATCCAAGAGCTAGGCTGAAGACTCAATATAGGACCAGACTACCATGTTGTTTATACTACTAGCACCCCACATGATCGATCTAGTGGTTTATAGGGACCTGGTGAGATATACTCCCTCTATCCCTAATGAATGTCGGAAAAAAAAATCAAATTTGCTCTTGATCAAGAGCAAATTTGATACTTTTTTCGACATTCATTTAGGGACGGAGGGAATAGTAAACACAATTTCCTTCTTTATATCACATACTCTATAAGGTTAATACCACAGCTTATTGACAGCCAAACCACACAAGCATCATGTGATGACCACTTTTACTTTGAAAAATGTCATTTTAGTACCTTCATGTTTGAACAAAATTTAGTTTTTTAATTTTCCAACTAAAAATATTAATTTTATCAGATTTAACCCCCTTTAATTTAGAGAATGGCCCCCTCTTGAGCCGAATTCCAATACTACAAATACAGTTTTCCGCTTTAAACTAATCTAGTCCCTTTTCAAAAGTTTCTGGCTTCAACATTGTAACTTATCATAGGTTAGCAACAAACAGCTCAAACCATTAAGTTCTAATAAGAAGTCTAAGATGGTAAGACCATACTTTACGCAAGTAAATTTGTTAAATTCAATTTAAAAGAAAAGAAAGAAAAGAAGATAGCTCGAGGTTCACCTTGTGCACCTGCTCCCCTGTTCTAATCCGTGCATTTGGACGAGCAAGTTTTGATTCAAATGGAGTTCTTGGCCGCACTTCTTTGATTTCTTCCCATTCTTCCCGTGAAAGCATCCTCACAGTGCCTTGACCAGCAGGAGCATTCCTTATCTTCCGCTCAATCATTTCTTGCGATCTTGAATCATCATACTGAACATTGAGATGCAATAACATTAATTTTGGTTCCACCACATTTGGTTAATGACCAACTGCCAATGCTAACAATGACATTAATCTTGATCTTCAAAATGCTTAAAATTATTTTCCCATAAACTTAGCACTTGATGTAAGCACAGGACATGGTCATGCACATTTCGTTTCATATTCAACAATGAGTACCCATCAACTCGTGTTTAGCACAAAATACTACTCAATTCAGTGCTGAAATTGGACCATGCTGGCAAATGTTTACGCATATAAATACTCTATTAACATAGAGAAAATTTTTCCATGTTCCATTGTGTCATGATAAGAAAGGTTATGATCCAACAATTGGAAACCTGATAAAATAAGGAGAGCCCAAAATATATTATGTATTATTATTGTCTCAAAGTTTACATAAGCTAAAGACTCGTATTTATACTAAAAACATATGAGTCCTAATTCTAATAGGATTCTAATAAATCTCTCCTTATTCTAATAGTAAATACTTCTAATTGGAAATATTTCTAACTAAGGTAACTTTTCCAAATTTGCTCAATACCAACTTAGCTAACTAAATATTTTCTTTTCTTGAGAATATCTCTCAAATATAATGTGAAGATATTGTGATATCTTCACAATATCTCAACTAACTCCCCCCCCCCCCTCAAGTTGGAGGATCTACATCGTAGATACCCAACTTGCCAAATAAAAATTAAAACGTTAAAATTTTAATTTTTTTTTCACTTCGGCTCGCATCATCTGTGCCAAGTTCTTCCTTTTTCGTGTTGCAGTTCAAGCAACCTCAGGTTCTTTTTTTTTTTTTTTCAATAACAAAAATTTGATATTCTAACATATGTTGTTCCAATATCTGAAAAGTCATCCGCATCAAGTCTTCTTTTTTCAATTCCGTGCACAACTTGTGCTCGCACATGTCTTCTTTTTCTTCAATCTTCATTTTTAGAGTGAACGACACTCAATCATCGTTTTTATAGTGAACGACACTCAATCATCGTTTTTATAGTGGACGACACTTAATTATTTAGATGATGGAATTGATGTTAATATGGTTGTGTGGTGACCAGAATATGTGAGGGAGAGATAGTTCTTGCTAAAGAGAAAGGGCAAAAGATTTATTTATTTTTTTGTGATAAAATTTTAGTACATTTGTGGATAGAAGATGGATTGCAAGACGGATCACGATCTTTGTCGTTAGGAATACGATGAATCTCTTTGATTATTAATGATACCACATGGAAGATACATAAAAGATTAGTTCACCATGTCACAATTCCTTCTCTCAGAGAGAGAACGTGACAATGGTTATTCAAAGTATAGAGACATGATTTCAAGATCAAAACCATGCTCTGATACCATGATAAAATAAGGAGAGCATAAAATATATTATGAATTATTTATGTCTCAAAGTTTACATAAGTTAGAGACTGATATTTATACTAAAAACATATGAGTCCTAATTCTAATAGGATTCTAACAAATCTCTCCTTATTCTAATAGTAAATACTTCTAATTGAAAATGTTTCTAATTAAGGTAACTTTCCTAAGTTGGCTCAATACCAACTTAGGTAACTAAATATTTTTTATTTTATTTTTTTTTGAGAATATCTCTCAAATATAATGTGAAGATATTGTGATATCTTCACAATATCTCAACTAAACCCCTCCTCCATCCCTGGTGCATTGGTGCAGCCACCTAAACCCAAGTCTAAGTAAAATAAGGTTACACAAGGCAGATAAATATCAAAGACAGGCAAGTCACTGTTACTATAGACACGTGCCTAATACAGAATATTCATGGAATCTGAATATCAAATTCTGGCAACTGACCAATCTAATTGAGGAGAGATCAAAAGATGCGGACACTATTTCTGAAGGCTTCATGTCACCTGCCATAGGATTATTAAAGATGGTTGTTCAATTTCTTTCATGTTAAGTATCGAACTTGCAACACGATACACGTCAAGTATGGTTTGACTAGATTCTCCCCTGATCTAAAACAAGCTTCTAGACTGAGATCAATACACAAGCTTTTTACATGGAATAGGTGTTTTCGCACTCGTGTAAAATAATCAAGCTTCAAGAAGCTGTTCAAAATTGACGTGTAACCATTTTTTAAATGCAAAGAAAAGGTCTCAAATAAGCTTCTATCAAGCCAAACTCAGAAAGCAAGCCCCTGAAGGTGGTTTCTAATGGCTATTTGGGTCTCACCAGAATGCGAAGGATGTTGACTGAAAGTAGTAACCCTAAAACAAGAAAATCTTTTTACGTTCTTGGAATAATGTGCTAGTACATATCATTACAGTTGCATTTCAAAGTTGTCCTTGCTACTTAAACTTTATAGCATCCAGTGGCAGACAAAATATACCAAAATGACAACTTCTCGGGTTGACCACAGATCCATTTTGCATATGACAAGCTTTTAAACTAATAGAGGGAGAAATGTAAGAAAAAACAATGAACAAAACAAGTAAAAAGAAAAGCTAACAGTACCATCATCAAAAGCTTTGCAAAGAGTGCAACTCCAACAACAGCTAGTATCATTGGCATGCTTGCAGTATCAAGATATGCTAACGATTCTGGAACCTCCACAAATAACCGATTCTTTATAGGATCCTTCCTCTTTCTCATCTTCTCTAATCCAGCTATCTTTCTCTTCAAGGTATCACTAGGACCATTCTGGGATGATGTATGTGCTTGCCTAACGACTTGGAACAACACTCGCCTAGACAAATCCATATCGAGCAAGATGCGAGTATCTTTCCCAGCTGCAACCAATAAATTAATTGCAAAACCTAAGATCGTGCTCAACTTATAGAGATGACATGGAAATCATACTAAAGGTTTAAATCTCTTCTTTCAGAATTGTTTATTATTGCATTTTGATAACAAGATTAACCCATTAGCTGAAAGAAAAGTAAGAACTCGATTTTCAAACCTATGGAAATTGATTAAATTACGGAAAAACAAAACTTATAATATATATTAATATGTGAATGGTGTCAATTTCAATACATGCCAATCTCAATTATTTTGATTACCGCTGACAATTGGAAGACAAATCCAATACTTTGACAATCATATGATCAAAATTATATATTGAGCTAATATGAGATTAACCGGAAGCGCGATTTAGATTCATGAATGCGAGAATTACAAGCGGGGATTCAGCAAAATGAAATACCTAGGGGATTGAACTGGAGTGATGATCGTAATGAAGTGAGGAATAAGTCTCTACCTGAACCCTAGATTTCAACTTGACGAATTTATATTACACCGTTGATGGCCATGTCCGCTGCCTGCCGATTCTGCAATCAAATCTACGGCGGTCGAGGGAGGAACCCGTTACAGTAAAGAAAATGCCGAACTTTCGCCGTCCGTGGTTTCGGGTAATTTAGTTACCCTTACACCCTTGTGGTTTGTTAAAATGCTGATGCCAGCCCTTGTCGATTTTAGTGTTACTTGCTCAGTTAACTTTTTTAAAGTTTCGTTAGTTAGGGTTGGTCTATCATTATTACATTAAAAATTATTATTTGAAAAATAATTAAGCACTTTTGAATATACTGGATTATACCAAATGTATTGGCCTTGGTGCACAATTTATATTATTTGAAAAATTATTACATTAAAAATTATTATTTGAAAAATAATTCAAGTTCAGAACAATGAGATTAAAACAGTTTCTTCTAGTTCGTTTGGCCCTAAAATTCCTATTCTTGCTTTTGCCGATGACTGCTTTGTAGTATTTCTTAGGAATGACCTCATATCAATAGAAGCTTTCAAAAACACTATCCTAGAATTAGAGCATCCATAGCCATGACATTTTCAAATGTCATGGCTGATTTGGCATCCAAGACATGCAATACAACTTTAGCTGCTTAGATTATTTTTTATTTTTACTTAGAAAATACAAAGCAGTCTTTGTGAATTTATCTCATTTTAGTCGCACTAAAGCTGCTTAGATTATTTTTAATTTGTATTTTTGCCTATTTTTTTCACATGCAATACAACTTTAGTGCGACTAAAATAATCTAAGCAGCATACTAACTACATATCTTTTTGTACAGAACCCCATTATCAAAAAATGAGATAAATTTACAAGGTGTTTTCTAAGTAGAAAATCAATTCAGAGACTCACATCAAGCAACTAATTGCACACCAAAATTATTTGCATATAAAAAATAAATAAATAAATAAATAAAAATCAGAAGCTCCTTTCAAAACCTGTATGAAAGCAGCTTTTTATGATGGTGAAATCCGACAGTGATGATGGTGAAATTTGGCGTCGCCGAGGGCGGAGAAGAGAGGGAGTAGGGGGCTGGCGGACTGCTGCGAGTTTTGCGTTTTTGGTGTTTTAGCGCGAGTTTTGCGTTTTTGGTGTTTTAGCTTGTAGGTGTGTGGGTATAAAAAAAAAAATATATGTGATGGTATAATAAAAAAAAAAAAAAAAAAAAAAAATTCTAAAAATCTGGGGTGGGCTTGAGCCCTACCCACCCCTCACTAAGATCCGCCTGCTCAAGCTCTTTCGGCTTACACTATGGCCTCTTTGTAACCAGGAGGAGGAAACTTTTATTCACCTAGTAAACACTTGCCCCGTCCTTCAAAATTGTCGAGATACTTGTAGTGTTACTCCGCTCAAGTCTCCGAATATGTTCATCCACCTTCTAAAAAATCCAGCTTTCAAATCTAAAAACTTGGCTATTATCATGAACCAAATACATTCATATTGGGTTTATCTGGAGAAATCGAAATGAAATACTTGTTTAACAACCATTCTTTTTCAACTACAGAAATCAAGCATCAGCTCATGGAATTAAACAAGAATCTTATGAGCACTTTAGAATCAAAGCGAACTTCGACCCCTACTAGAGTTCCAACTGTAATCGCATGGAAACCATCAAACAAAACAACATTCAAACTCAATACAGACGGTGCAGCCACAGGCAATCCAGAGTTAGCAGACATAGGTGGAATCATTTTATTTGTCGGAACCAGGATTCACCTCCGCAGCTTCGGCCACTTCTATCTGACTGTCATCTTCTACTTTCTATGTTCAGCTGTGTTTGGTGTTCTTTTGTGTACCGGGAGGCTAATGCAGTAGCAGATCAACTCGCCAAGCAAGCGACTGGAATTAGAACAATGAAGTATCAGTTTACTAGAACTCCTTCCTTTTTGTATATTGCTTTGCAGGCAGATCGGTTAGGAAGGAGTTCCATTAGATATACCAGTATTTGCTATTTGGATAGTAGTACTAAGCTTGTAACATAAACTTACTTATGTATATGTTTATGCTTTTTATATACTCCCTCCTTCCCGTCCGAAGCTTCACCTTTTATCCAAATGGGTTCCCGTCCGAAGCTTCACCTTTTATCCAAATGGGTGTCCCGATATAAGCTTCACCATTCCTAAAATGGAAAAAATTTATTAATATTCTATTATACATACCCCACTTCTCATACTCACATTCATAAATTGTGGGGCCCACTTGTCAAATCCAGTAACTTTTTCCTATCACATATTTAAATTATGAGTCTCACTTGTCATACTCACTCACTTATTCTCTCACAACCATTTTCCACTCAACACTTTCCTTAAATTTGTGCTACTCCCAAAATGGTGAAGCTTGAGCCGAGACAGAGTATGTACGCTAGTTTGAAAAAAAAAAAAATCAATCAATCCAATTTGCATTTGCCACGTCTTTATTTTAGTTGTCCTATTTCTTTTGTCACTTAGAAATCAATCAATTAAATAACATATCTTTTTCATCATACCCATATCAAAATTTATGTGGAAGATTTTTACTTTCGATATTTTTATTGAACTTTGGTAATCTCATGCACCCATATCAATGGGTTTTGCCCGAATGACACAGGATTTGAGAACATGTCAACTAATATCACATACAAGGTCCAATCCCAAAAGAAAGCAAATTGCTTCCACCAGGAATCTAACCCACGCTGCATACCTCCAGAATTTTATGTCCCCCTCCTTTTACCACTCGGCTATATCCCGGGGAGCCAAAACTTCCATTGTTGCAAACATGGGAACTGTAGCATTAAGACATTGGCATTATAACATACGCGTAAAGTACCAAAATCCACATGGCACAAGGAGGTTTTCAAAACACCATTAAAGAACAACAATCCCTGAAACAAAACACAACCAGTACAAAGGAGATAATTACTTGACAGTTAATCAATCCCACAAAAGAGACTAATTTAGAAAATTTTACAAAAATCCCATTCCCAAACACAAGGAATTCTACCATAGCACAAGACAACCCCATTGGTGATTTTCAAAATACAAGGAAATTCCGGACTACAGAAAAATCATTAAAAAAAGAAAATAACAGTAAGTCCCATGCAATTGTCTATATAACAGATTAATATTACCACCAGTGGAGCCATCCCTTTGAACAGACTAACATTACCACCAGGGGATAGCAACCCTATGAACATGATAACAAATCCAACCAAGGGGGAAAGGTATGTCTGTATCAACTTAACGACCTTATAGCACATCAGATTGTGCTATCACATCAGAAACATACTTTCTCTGAACACAGAAAAACTGACAAAGTTTTTATTCAAAAACTGACAGTAAGTTTTTACTCAAAAATTGAGGTAGAAAAAATGGTCTGGACTCAGTCGAACAACACATCCACAAATCAGGGTAATATACAACACTACAAGTTAGGGGAAAGTAAACATAATTGCAGTTACCAGATTTTGCTTCATTATTACTTACTCGTAATCTAGGGGAATAAAATACTGTATCAAAGTCGTGCAACTACATACGCAGAGGAGGTTCAATAGCTAAATTGCAACCTATTCATACATCAGTAGCTAAGTGATCTCAAAGAGAACAAAAAGAAGCTAATCGCAAAACAAGCCTGAAGTTTACCGATTCAGAAAAAAAAAAAACTTAGGAATTTGTTTAACAAGAATCTATAATAGGGATATCCCTTGCATAATACACATTCAACTCGAAATACCAGCTTCTAAGTCTAGCTCATCAAAAAGGATAATGACTAGTTGTAGAAGTGCATAGGTGTCTTCTTAGTTGGATGACAAGCTAACTCTGGTTCTCTAAAGTGTTCAAAAGGCAAACTAAATACTCTTGCTGATCTTCTAAGAAGTGTCTCGGTTCCATAAGTGCTTTAAATGTCTATGAACTCCGAACAACCAGTTGATGCCTGAAACCACATAGACCTGTTTGCAACTCCTAAGAAAGAGCTTATGTATCTACCTGCCATATGGGTGGTACCGACTACTGCCACTATAACCTCCCCTACTCCCATAAAGCCCGCCTCCCGCTCCACCATAACCAGCACCAGTGCCGGATTCATACTCACCAGCAGAGCCAGCCCCACCGTAGCTTCCATAGCCTCCACCAGCACCACCACGGCCATATGCACCACCTAGTCCAGTCCCTCCATATCCCCCACCATATCCTCCACCCAATGAACCAAAGCGACTAGAGTAGCCGCCAAGTGAGGGTTCACCTCGGTAACCACCATAATCACCGCCAAAGTCCCCATAACGACCACCGCCAAATTCACCACCACCACCACCAGGTCCATATCCACCATACTCAGCAAGCCTACTGGAGAGACCTCCATATGACCTATAAGCAGACCCAAAACCACCACTGCCATACCCACTATAGGAGTCATCAAATCTAAAGCCATCTCCATACCCACGTCCCCTAGAGTGGCTACCATATGAAGGAGGAGGTCCTGGGTTAGAGGGTTTCTTGGGTTCAGCCTTCTTGATCTCAACCTACAGCAAAGAAGCAGGTTAACCTATATTTAATCCACTTGAAAATAACCACAACTAAGAGAAAAGAAATAATATGTGGAAGGACAAATGTTATCAAGAACCCAACCAAAATCATTTAGACTAGTTGCAAGGGTAATAGATGATAAATAAAGAGTGTGATGCACAATGTCTTTAGACTGAGAACAATATCTTTTAACTGTTTTTCCGTGTATAGTAAAACTACATACAACGACTTCGGATATATTAGGAAGCCCGTTGATAAAACAAACCTGTGTGCCCAACATGTCAATCATATTTCCATCAACCAATATATTATCAACAACTTGTTCACTGTCAAACACAATAAATCCAAAACCACGTGAACGCTTAGTTGCATGATCTCGTATAATCTCATGCTCAACCACGTTTCCATACTTTGAGAAGAAACCTTTGAGCTCATCTACGTAACATGGACAAGAGAAAACAGAGCATTAGTTAAGGTTGTTAAAATTTTCAAGCAAAAGCGCATAGAGAGGGCTAGTCCTAGTCTAGTCTATTAGAAAGACGATTTTCATGTTATGCAAACCAAATGCTTACCTTCAGTAACCGAAGTTGGAATCCCACCAACAAATATTTTCTTTGTTTTAAAGTCCTTGGATTCTGCAGAACCTTTCGGGATGGTTCTTTTGATCTCAACCTGTTCAAAAAATAACTACGTTAACACAGAACCAAAAAATGTCTTTGGCAAGTATTCTACAGCCCATATATAGACAGGTTAAGCGAAGAAAATGCACCAAGAGGCTAGCATTAAATTTTAAATATTGTCCATTAAGAAAACAGAGATGAAGCACAAATAGACTACATCCAGGGGTAAAAGAACAATTTGTAAATACAATTTAATAAAAAAAAAAGTGATCATTTTGGGCGCAAGGGAAACACGTTCCATCTTAAATCACATGTATAGAAACATCTGCTTGCTTTAGAGATCAAGAAAATTACCATGCCATTATAGAATAGTGATTTGAGTATATAAATTCAGTTAAGAAGCAATTAGAAATAGTGAGTTGAAAGAAACAGACAGGTCAAAGACCATAACTACAATCAGGGTTATCAGTTGCCAGGTAAAACACTGTATATAACATCAAAATACCCAACATCCCTGTCATTCAAGGATGGTAATAACAAGTATCTTTGGTTCTCATAGTCTATCTCTCAGCCGTGTTTAGGATTTTAACTCCAATCCATTTCTTTCAAGAATGAAACCAGAATCTTTGAACAAAACTTATGAATTAACATGACTAATCAAATAAACAAACAAGTTATTCAAATATGAGAAGACGAATCATACCTGTTTGTCATTAATGATGTGAGTTTCGGCAATAACAGTATCAACAACCGAAGGGTCAGCATAAGTGATAAACCCAAAACCCCTCGGCCTACCCGTTTGCCGATCTTTCATAATAACCGAATCCGTTATCTCCCCATACTTTCCAAAGTACTTGACAAACGTATCTACAGATATAAACCCTAATTAATACACAAATTCCCCAAAATTGAACAATTTGGCTACGAAACTATGAAATCGAAACATATAGCTAACCTGAAGATGTATCTTTCGCTAAACCCCCGATAAAAATCTTCCTGCAGCAATAACAAAAACCCTATTTCATCAATGCTGAAAAACAATTATACGCAGGTAGAGAGAGAGAGAGGGGGGGGAGGGAGAGATTACGAACCCGGGACTGGCGCCATCGCCGAAGTCAGGTCTCTTCGATCCCATGGTGAGAAGGTTTATCTCGATTCGAGATTTCTAAGAAGGGAATCGAAAGGAGGCTTCGGACACTACTGATTATACTGGCTAGTGTTAGGTCTCGAAAATAAGATAAGAAGCCCCGACGCTTGTATTTATTCTTATTTAAATTAACCCAGACAGTAATTACGTTGGAATAATAGTACTAAGAGCATCTACAATACAATGGGAGCTTTTTTTTTGGAAGCTTTTAATTTTTATGAAAAAACTCGCTAAACCTATTACTTATTTTATTGTAGAGAAAATTGGAAAACTCCTTCATAAAAAAGCAGTTCCTTTTACAAAGAGCTTTCTCTATAAGCTCTTTTCATTCATTTTCACCATTTTCCAATGTTGAACATTAAACAAAATAATAATTTTTATATTTCTTAATATTTCCCTTCATAGAAAAATGCAAGAAAATAATTTAATTTTGGATGTGGAGGCCATAAAAAGTTGATGAAAAAGCTATATCATTGTGAAAAAAGCTTGAAGGTTTTTGTTTTTGAATTGTTTATGATGTGTCACTTGAAAATTGCAAAAAAACTATAAAAAAAACTTTTACCATTGTGGATGCTCTAACACAACTAACCAAGTTACACTTCAACGGAGTGACGCCTATCGCGATTCTTTTAAATTCATTTTTTCTTTATTTAATTAAAATCGTCGTCGTCATAAGACCATCTCCAATGTGATTTCAACTACCAAAATTATTCAACTGCTTCCACATCATCTTCTCTCTCATCCACCTAATCATTCAACTCCCTATTCAATTTTAACCCTTCCAATGGTTAGTTTAAAAAAAAAAAAAAATCAACCTCCTTCAACCCATCATCCTATACCCCACTACTTTTGTTTTACTTCCCTACTTTTATTTTATTTGATTTTATATTCTTTATTTTTATGATTAATAAAATAATTATTATTATTATCGTTTATTTTATATTTTTTTATTTTTATGATTAATAAAATAATAATTATTATTATCATTTATAATTAAAAAAATACTTCACATTTAATTAATTTTTTAAGTTGCAATTAAATAAATACGAGAACTGACGATAATTATTATTAAATCAAAGAAAAATTACAATATAATCGGCTCACAATACAATAAAACTATTAAATCACACATTAAAATACTTAAAAATAATATTTATCCGCGTCACATTCCGAACTTTGCCCATATGTGCTTGATTAGATCCGTCTGTAATTCATGATGAACTTTTGGATCACGCATTTCCGATCTAGGCAGTACCTCAGTCGAGAATGGTTGATGTGTACTAGACCCACTTGCCTCAGGTTGTTGTGTAGTAGACCCTCTTGCCTCGGGTTGAATGTCTTTCCAATTTTGAGCATACTTATCTCGTTCATCCTCAACAATCATATTATGCAATATGATACATGTCCTCATGATGATAGCTAAGTCAGTTATTTCCCACATTCGAGCTGGTTCTCGAATGATTTTAAATCGAGCTTGGAGCACCCCAAATGCTTGTTCTATATCCTTCCGATAACCCTCCTGAAATTTTGCAAATAATTTATCTTCTTCACTTTGAGGAAGTCTAACTGATTTGACGAAAGTCGGATAAGAAGAGTAGATACCGTCAGCAAGATAATATGTCATATTATACAGACGTTGATTCACAAAGAAATTGACTCGTGGAGTATTTCCTTGTTTAACATCATCGAACACTGGCAACCGGTTCAGAACATTTATATCGTTCAATGTGCCCGGACATCCGAAAAACGCATGTCAGATTCATAAATCATGAGAGGCAACTGCTTCAAGAATAACCGTGGTGGTTCCCTTATCTCCTCTTGTAAATTGACCTTCCCAAGCCACAGGACAATTCTTTCATTCCCAATGCATGCAATCAATACTCCCGATCATCCCTTAGAACCCCCGCATCTCACTAACTTCTCAGGTCATCTCGGTTTGGGGCCCTCATGTACTCTTGCTCGTACATTTGGATGACACCTTTGCAAAATCGGAGTAATGTCTCCAATGTTGTAGTTTCTCCTATTTTTATGTATTCATCAATACTATCGGCCGACATATCATATGCTAACATTCGCATGGCTGTGGTACATTTCCCTATTGGAGATATGCCTTCTTTACTAGCAACATCGAATCTTTGAGTGAAGTAGTTGTCGTGGTTTGAAAGGTCCTCCACGATTCTAAGGAATACATGTTTCTCCATTCGAAAACGTCGGCGAAAATAATCTTTGTACCTAGCTCCTTCACAAAAGTAGTTGTCAATCAGGCTCTGGTTATGAAAAGCATGATCTCTATTGATATGTTTTCTTTTTGAACGAGGTGTTTCTTCTAATATTTTACGATGACGCTCTGCAAAATGGTTAAGCATAAACGTCTCCTCAATTTCAGATTGCCTTTTATAGGCTTCGATATCAAAAGGAAATTTGGATCGATCCATTGAAATTTGTAGGTATGAAGAATATGAAGTGGGTGTTTTTTGAGTGGTTGATGTAGGAAGAATGTGAAGAGGGTGTTATTTGAGAGGTTGATGTAGGAAGAATATGAAGAGGGTGTTATATTTATAAGAAATTGAGTGGTTGATGTTGACGGATTCCAAATAGAATTCAATCGAATTAATAAAGTTGAGTGATCGAAATTGACGGATTCCAAATAGAATTCAATCGAGTTAATAAAGTTGAGTGGTCGAAAATGACGGATTCCAAATAAATTCAATCAAGTTAATAAAGTTGAGTGGTCGAAAATGACGGATTCCAAATAAATTCAATCGAGTTAATAAAGTTGAGTGGACAAAAATAAGGATAAATAAATACGAGAAATAATGATAAAACTATTAAATCACACATTAAAATACTTAAAAATAATATTCAAATTTTACATCTGTTTGCCTTCTATTCGGAAATTAATTTCCAAAAAGTTCATTAGTCAACATATCAAGAAGTTGTTTGCTTTGTTCATCAAGATGCTCATTCTCATGTAACTTGATCCACAAATTCATATTGTTACATCTGTTTGCCTCCTCTTGTTGTCTGTTTGCCCCCTCTTGTGCTTTGATTGCCTCTTGTTGTTGTATGGCTATCATGTCCAATTGTTCCAACTGTTTTTCTTTGAATTGTTGAAATTTTATAAAGTCTTCGTTTACAGTTTCTAAGCCTACTCCCCTATCTTTTCTTCTACCCTTTTTCTTGGCTGCCTCCCTTCCCATAGGACGAGGAATGGATCCAATCGAGTTTGAATCATCTTGATCACTTTCACGTGCTCTTTTAGATCCACTGCTATCAGATCCCGTATTGCCTCCAACTTGACTTGCGTAACGTGGTGATTTTGAATAGCACGCCATTCTTGAATCAAAGTAAAAGTTTTTGATGTTTCACTTTTATACAGCTCATGAGCTCTTGTCATTACATCATCCTCCGACCACCCGCTTTGTTGCAGACGCTTAGCTTTCTCATGAGCACCTAACCATTTGCCCAATATTTTGTTGATATAATTGTAATGATTTTTGCAGGCAACTATATCACGGGGAGGCTCAAATGAGCAATGCTCGTTACAGTAATCTGTAATTTTACGCCAATACGCATCCCATTTCTGATTTCTACCGACAATACTGTCGGTTTCAAATTTCATCCACCCACTCAGTAGCACTAAATTTTCCTGAGTGGTCCATTTGGAGTGTTTTCTGTGAGAAGTTGTTGAACCCTCTCCGATTGGAATGGTTGAACCCTTTGCAGTTGGAATGTCATTAATACTCACTTGTGTTGAAAATCCTGGAGATTCAATTTCTCCAGAATAAGAAACATTTTCATTACCCATTGACATATGTCAATGGGTTAAAATTCTGATGCTGCATTTGGGGTGATTGAATTGGAATCCCATAATATGGATGAAAATTTGGCACAGCTGAAGGCATCCCATAATATGGATAAAAATTGGGGCGTATATTTTGAGGGGGTGGTTGGTTGGAAGATTTATTTTCAACATTAGGATTGTTGTAGTTGAGAGAAAAATTACTGGAATTTTGAGGGTTGAAGTGGTTGTTATTGTGATCCATTTCACTAAAAAGAGAGCTTTTTTTTTTAGGTTGTTGAAGGATAATTAGGAAATTTATATGGAAAATGAGGAAATTTTTTGCTGTGTCGAAATCAAATGAAAGAAAAGTATATTTATAGAGAAAAAAACTATGAATTTTGGTGTTAAAAAATTTTTTTTTTTGATATAGATAATGACCTTTGAAAATTCGGGTGTGTGTTGATAAAATAAAAATCACAACAACCAATAAGAAACTGACACGTGGCATTGAAGGAAAAAAAATATGGAGCTGAAGGCTTGACGCGCCCCTGTCGGCCGTGTGACTCACGTGCCACGTCGGCCCAATCAGGGGGCACCACGTGGCATAAATCCAGCCCCAAAAATTTTATTCAATCCGATTGAATTTATTCAATACATGGCCCACTTTTTTTTTTCAACTAACCTCTCCAATGGTTTTAAACATTTTCAATTGTTGAATTTGCAAATTCAACTCCCCATTGGAGATGGTCTAATAGAAAAAAAAATATCATGTTTCAAAAAAATAATTTAAATAAAAAAGTGTGTGGTGGGGATAGTTTCGTGAGGAGAAGGTGGGATCTATAAAATTGGGAGTGGGAATGTGGAATATTTAGGTTAATTCAGGCTGTCAGATCAATTTTCTAAATTCAATCTCAGCCGCTTTTTATCTCATCGGTTACAAATGGTTAAACCTAATGTGTATTGTTTATAGATAATTTGAAGTACAAAAAAAAAACATCGAAATTTAAAAGAATTTTCTGGATATTCATTTTTTTCTTTGATAAATGGTTATCCATTTATATTCCTTTTTTTTTTGAAAAAAAATATTTTTGTAAAATAAAATGAGTATATTGGTACAAAAATAAAATAAAACGATTTTTTCTTATAAATACAATATCAGTTATACATAGAAAATGTTTTTCTTAAAAGCGCGCATAGGTTATCTCTTGTAATAAGGGCAACTCCAATAGTGGTCCTTATTCAATAGGCATCAAAATTAAATTTTGATACATATAAACACTATTCATATGTTATCAAAAAAACATCTCCAATCATAGATATCAAATTTTTTGTATCAAATTATTTTTTTGATAGTTATTAACTTTATTAATATTTTTGACATGATAAATAATTTCAAAATATGATCAATATTTTAATTAAGTTATTTGTTAAAATAAAATAATAATTTTATAAATAATTATGAAAATGCTTATAAAACACAATTTGAAATAAGTTGAAAGAGATAGGGTGGAGTACGGTGATGGATGTGGGGTGGTAGGGTGGGAGGTGGGGATTAGTAGGGGTAAGGTGGGTGGGTGTGGGGTAGGGTAGGGCGGTGGGGAAAATGTAAAGGGTAAGATGATGGTAGGGTAGAGTGGTGATAGGGTAGGGCGTGGGGGTGGGGTAAATGTGGGGTAGGGTGGGTAGCCGAGAGTGTGTGGGGGGGGGGGGGTAGACGAGAGTAGGGAAGTGTGGTTGGGTGGGGAGTTGTTAAAAAATAAATTAATTTAATTATAAGTAAAAAAAAAGTTTGACCGTAGGGGGTGGTTGGGTTGGTGGGGTGGGGGTGGTGAGGGTTGTTAAAAATAATTTTAATATGAATAAAAAAATTGCTTGGAAGTGAGAGAGTTGTTAAAATATAATTTTAAAATAAATAAAAATAATAATTTTTGACCTTGAGGTGGTGGTGGTGGTGGGAGTGGAGAGTTGTTAAAAATAAATCTTTTCTTCAAGGGTGCATTAGTATACACAGTGATGGGATGCGTAGAAAAGTATACTTGTAACTTTTTTGCTGTTATAACTAGGGCGTATGCTATCTTTTCGGCGTTGAAGTATCTGCTCTCCACATCTGGTAGTGCCTTGGAGACATAATAGATAGGTTTCTGTGTGGTTCCTTCATTTCGGACTAATACCGCCGCTATAGAGTTGTCCGTTGCTGTTAGGAAGACGTATATCATGATGTAAACGCAGCAGAAATCAACAAGATAAACGAACAATTCAAGGGAACGTTCGACCTTAATTCGAATCCACGAACAAAGGATTTGATAAGAAATCAATCAGATCTTTTCTGCAAGCCAATTAAGACTTAAAGGTTGAAAACCCAAATTGCTAAGCAATCGTAAATTGATAATAATAAAAGTTGTTTGTAAACAATAACAAATAGTGTATTTATACTACCTAGGAAAGCTGAAAAACCTAATTAAAACGGAATTAGAAAAATACCAAAAATACTCATAAGTAATTATTTAAGAATCCTAATTGAAAAAGGGAAACAAAACATCAATTCCCGACTTGCACGACCAAGTCCCCAATTTCGCACGGCCGTGCACTTCCTTGCACGCCCGGGTCACCAAATCTGCACTACCGTGCACTGCATGTTCCAAAACTCCCTTTTCTCGTCTTGCTCTGCACGGTCGCACCTTTGGCCGGACACGGTCGTGCACTTTCCTTAGCGCGGCTGTGCACTTCCTGTTGCACCAAAAATGCAGAAAACTTGCAATCTTCCACCAAGGCTTGATCAACCAATACTTGTGCTATATCATTCTCCCTCACTTTAAAAGGATTCGTCCCCAAATTCGTATCCACATAGAGAGGATCATCTGGGTAGAAATCAACAAAATCAGCAACATTAAAAGTAATATTCCATCCTTCCGGCAATTCCACCACATATGCATTATCATTGATCTTCTTCAAAATCTTGCAAGGACCAATTTTCTTCTGATGAAGCTTGCTATAAGTACCTTGAGGAAAATGTTATTTGCGCAAATGAACCATAACCATGTCTCCCACAGAAAACACCTTGTGACGACGTCGCTTGTCGGCCTCTTTCTTATACTTCTCATTAGATTCCTCAATATTCTTCTTCACCTCGGCTTGAACAGTATCAATCATTTCTGCCATATTCTTAATTAGCCGCAACACTATAACCAGGTAAGCTAGGCAATGGAACCAAATAAAGAGTATGAGTAGGAGCCATCTGATAAACAATCTCGAATGGAGTCATCTTTGTAGTCCTGTTGGTCATATTGTTGAATGCAAATTCAGCAGTTGCCAACACCAAGTCCCACTTCTTGGGATGATCACTACACAAACAACGAACCATGCTACCTAAAGTTCTATTGACCACCTCTGTTTGTCCATCTGTCTGTGGATGAAAAGAACTACTAAACTGCAAACCTGTGCCAAAAATCTTCAAAAGAGTACGCCAAAAGTGACTCAAAAACTACATATCACGATCAGAAGTAATAGTCTTCAAAACACCATGCGAACGAACAATCTCATTTAAAAATAATCCTGCAATATGAGCGGCATCCGCAGTCTTTCTACAAGGAATAAAATGAGCCATCTTGGAGAAACAATCATCCACCACAAAAACATAATCATTGGACCTTTGCGTTCGAGGTAACCCAAGCACAAAGTCCATAGAAATATCCACCCATGGCTTATCAAGAACCGGCAATGGAGTATACAATCCAGTATTATTCGTCTGATAATCCATACACATTTGCACAATCTTGTAAGTATCCTTACGAATTTGTGGCCAAAAGTACTTCTTTGTAACTAACTCGACTGTCTTATCATGCCAATGATGTCCATCACGATGAATCTAAAAAATAAGACTCTCACGGACAGAACCATGCGGAATACACAATCTATTTTTGTAGAATAAAAACCCATCTTACAATAAAAATAAACCAACTGAAACTCCATCACGACACTTGGCCCATTCTTCTGCAAAATTTGCATCTGTCTCATTTAAGTCCTTCAAACATTCAAATCCAGTCACCACATTCTGCATAATAATCAATAAATTTCCCCTACGACTCAAAGCATCGGTTACCTTATTATGTTGTCCACTCTTGTGTTGAATAACAAAAGTGAATTGTTGCAAACAAGCCACCCAACGAGCATGCATACGATATAGAGATTTCTGACCATTCATATATTTCAAAGCCTCATGATCAGTGTGAAGAATAAACTCATGATGAAGTAATACTGCTCCCAATGCTTAATTGCCTGAACCACTTCATAAAACTCAAGCTCATAAGTCGTCCACTTCCATTTCGACTCCTCTAACTTTTGGCTCATAAAAGCAACCGGCCTCTTTTCTTGTATCAAAACAGCCCCTATCCCAATCACAGAAGCATCAGTCTCAAGCTCAAAAGGTTTAAAAAATCTGGTAAAGCCAATAATGGAGCATTCGTCAATTTCTCCTTAATCAAAGCAAAACTAGCAGCCGCCTCATCACCCCATAGAAATTTCCACTTCTTCATGCACTCAGTAATCGGGGCCACAATAGTGCTGAAATTACGAATAAAACGACAATAAAAAGTAGCAAGACCATGAAAACTACGAACCTCACTAACATTTGTAGGTGTAGGGCAATCACGAATAACTCGAATCTTATCTTCATCCACATGAATACCATCTGTAGAAATAATGTATCCCAAGAATAATAGTTTATCAAGCATAAACTACTTTTCTTGAGATTTATATACAACTCATTCTCTCTCAAAGCCTGCAGAACTGCTTGTATATGTCCAACAAGCTCCTCCTCAGTCGTGCTAAAAATCAAGATGTCATCAGAATACACACCAAAAATTTACCATTAAAGGGCTTCAACACTTGATTCATCAAACGCGTGAAAGTACTAGGTGCATTAGATAAACCAAAAGGCATCACCAACCATTCATACAATCCCTCCTTGGTTTTGAAAGCAATTTTCCAATGATCATCAGGGCGAACACGAACTTGATGATAACCACTCCTCAAATCAATCTTAGAAAAGACTTTAGCTGCACGAAGCATATCTAATATATCATCAAGACGAAGAATAGGAAAACGATACTTCACATTAATTTTATTAATAGCACGACTATTAACACACATACGCCATGTCCCATCTTTCTTAGGAACTAGAAGAGACGGAACTGCACAAGGACTTAAACTTTCCTGTATATAACCCCTTTTTAATAAATCTTCTACTTCCTCTCTTAAAATATCCTGTTCTGCTTGACTCATTCTATAATGTGGGAGATTAGGTAGAGATGCACCGGGAATCAAATCAATGTTATGTTGAATGTTGTGCAAGGGAGGCAACCCTGTAGGAAGTTCATCCGACATAATATCACCGTATTCTTTCAATAATGATTCCAAGGATTTAGGAACCAAATTCACCGAACCCGACACATCCTTTCTTACCACCACAAAAACACATTTAGCCTCAACAATATCGCCCAAAAATTCATTAACAGTACAAAGCAAAATAATAGGCTTCTTTCTCTCCATGACACAATGACTTTTAGCCTTTAAAGGGCATAAATTAAAACGTGCTCCGTCTTTCATGAAACTAAGATAATTATCTCGCCCTTTATGCACCACATTAAGATCAAATTGCCAAGGTCTACCCAAAAGTAAATTGCATGCAGTCATATCTATAATATCACATAGAATAGTATCATTATATCGCCCAATAGAGAAAGGAACAAGACATTGTTCACGTACCTTAATAGTACCGACTGTATTGATCCAACCAACTGAATAAGGAGAGGGATGTGGTTTTGCCTCAAGCTTCAACTTGTCTACAATACCACGAGCCAACAAATTTTTACTGCTCCCACAGTCAATAATAATCTGAATATCAACATCTTTAATCTTCCCTTTGGTACGAAAGATGTTGTGCCTCTCAGGATCCTCCTCTTCGCTAGGGGTAGTCAACATTAATCTATTAACCATAAATGACCCATGCTCTTCCACACCATCTTCTTCATCATTGGGATCCTCCCAATATTCTGGACAATCACCTTCATCAACACAATCATCATGATCCACCATATTAATACTCTTACGGAGAGGACACCCACTAGAAATATGGCCGACTTTCCCACATCTAAAACACTTATTGCCAAAAGTTTTGCATAAGGATTAGGATTATGTTACCCTGTAGTAGTGGTAATGTTGGCCTTCTTAGCATGTGTAGGTTGAATAACTGCAGGAACGTCATTCTTCTCCTCTAACGCCTTCATGCCAGTAGTTGGTGTCTTGTCCTGTGCCGTACCCTTGCTTCCAGGATAAGAACCCCCATGATTCTTGAAATTGGATTGAGTCCTAGCAGAAAAATCAAGTTGTCTCTCCATTGTCATAGCCTTTTCAATTTCGTCATCCAAAAATTCCATAGTATGAATCTCCACCGGACTTTTGATGTTGAATCGAAGTCCATTGATGAACCTTGCAGTTTGTTGAACCTCTGATTCACCCATATCACAACGAGCAAACAAAGTATGGAACTCATGTGAATAATCAATTACTTTTCTAGCACCCTGTTTGCATTCCAAATTTTTTTGATAAATAACTTGGGAATAATTTTTGGGTAAGAAACGTTGACGCAAGGCCATTCTCATCTGTGGCCATATAGTAATCGGCTCTCTGAACTCGCGACGCAATTGATTAGATAATTTCTTACACCATGCAGAAGCACCACCACACAATTTATACGGAACAAACAGTACTTTCCTATCTCAGGAATATTCATCACAGTGAAATACTTCTCAACCTCCTCAAGCCAATCAGAAAATTCAATCATATCCAATTCACTAGTAAAGAAGGTAAATTGGCCTTGATTTTAGGCAATTGCTCAGGAACATGCTTACCTTCTCTCATATGATTATCTTTATCTCCTCCAGTCGATGGAATAGGACAGGGAATTTCCTCACGTCCTACAGCGTCTTCTTCAAGACCTGCCCTCTGTCCAAGGTTATTGATACTAACTTGCAATCCCTCCATCGCTGCAATCACTCGTTCCTCACGTGTTGTGCTCTCCTGTCGCATCTGAGTCAAAATTGCTATGATAGTTGCAAAGCCATCAACGTTGCCATCATTTTCACCAGCCATCGTCCAAGGATCGCCTCTTTTCTGATACCAATTGATGTAAACGCAGCGAAAATCAACAAGATAAATGAATAAGTCAAGGGAACGTTCGACCTTAATTCGAATTCGCGAACAAAGGATTTGATAAGAAATCAATCAGATCTCTTATGCAAGCCAATTAAGACTTAAAGGTTGAAAACCCAAATTGCTAAACAATCGTAAATTGATAATAATAAAAGTTGTTTGTAAACAATAACAAATAAAGTATTTATACTACCTAGGAAAGCTGGAAAACCTAATTAAAACGAAATTAGAAAAACACCAAAAATACCCCTAAGTAATTGTTTAAGAATCCTAATTGAAAAAGGAAACAAAACTTCAATTCCCGACTTGCACGGCCGATTCCCCAATTTCGCACGGCTGTGCACTTCCTTGCACGCCCGGGTCACCAAATCTACACGGCAGTGCACTGCCTGTTCCAAAACTCTTTTTTCTCATCTCGATCTGCACGGTCGCACCTTTGCCCGGACACGGTCGCATCTTTGCCCGGACACGGTCGCTCCTTCACATGACACGGTCGTGCACTTTCCTTAGCGCGGTCGTGCACTTCTTGTTGCACAAAAAATGCAGAAAACTTGCAATCTTCCACCAAGGCTTGATCAACCAATACTTGTGCTACATCATATCATCTCTCCAGTAACTGGGCTGCTCAACAAATGAGGGGATCTCAAGTACTCCTTCAACTGTTTGAATGATTCTAAGCATTCAGATATCCAGGAGAAGCTCTTGATCCCCTTCAAGACTTTGAAAAAAGACAGTGATTTTTCAATTGATTTGCAATGAATCTCCCAAGTGAAGCTATCCTTCCATTCAGCCTTTTAACCTCCTTGATGCTGGTAGGTTCCTTCATGTTTATCAAGGCTTTGATTTTTTCAGGATTTGCCTCAATTCCTCTTTACGATACAATAAAGCCTAGGAACTTTCCGACCGTCACCCCAAACACGCATTTACTTGGATTCAGTTTCATGTTATTTGCTCGTAAGTTATCAAAAGTTTCCTCCAAATCAGGGACATGACTGCCACTCCTAGTATTGATGACCATGTCATCTATGTAAGCTTCTATGTTACGGCCTATCTGCTCCCCAAAGACTTTGTTAACCATTTGCTGGTAGGTTGTGCCCGCATTTTTTAGCCCGAAGGGCATCATGGTATAACAATAAATTCCTCCAGATGCCTGAAAGGCCGTTTTCTCAATGTCTTCATTAGCCATTTTGATCTGGTGATAACTAGAGTAAGCATTTAGGAAGCTAAGTGTTTTATGTCCGGCAATGTAGTATACCAGCTTATCAATTCTTGGGAGAGGGTAACTGTCTTTCGGGCGGGCCTTGTTGAGATTTGTGAAGTCGACACACATTCGCCACTTCCCGTTATGTTTGTTGACCATCACAACATTGGCCAACCAAACAGGGTAGATAGCTTGCCTGATAATTCCAGCACTTAGTAATTTCTGCACCTCTTCTTTGATAGCATCTTGTTATTTGCAAAAATTCTCTATGCCTACTTGATAGGTTTAACAGATGGGTCAACTTCCAATTTGTGGAGAGCTATATTTTCCTTAATTCCCCTAATATCCTCGACCTTTCAGGCGAATACATCAAGATTATTTTTTAGGAGGGTGATGATTCCCTCCTTCTTTTCAGGGAAAAGCTGCCCCCCGATTTTTATTTTTTGTTATGGATAATCAGGATTAAGTGTGATTTCTTCCAATTCGTCTACGGGCTCTATCTCTATACCGTCTCGAAATTGCAATGTTTCGATGATTATTTCTCTAAGCATTCTTCCTTCCTCACCATTTATGTTTAGTTATCCATTTCCATTAGTTCGTATACGTCTGGTAGCTCCCCTTGTCTCAAGTCAGGGTTGGCCCACGAGTTCTGGCCGCTGACTAATGAGGGGCTAAATTTGGGATGGACAAAATTGTGTCATTGTTTTCATGTATATCTAGGATCATGCGATTCTCATCATCTGCTTCAAAAATCAGATTGAGCCTAGAACTTGTGATGGTAGTCTTTACAAACTTAGATATTTTCATGTTTTACTCCGGTGTGTCCACCTCCACCTTTTTAAATGTTTTTCTGCTCCTCATGACATGCTACAAGAAGTCCTTGGGGGTCGCCCTCACACATAAGTTTGCCATGACTTAGAATGTCTATGATGGCATGTAGTCACTTGCCAGATCCATGACCACAAATGATACAGTTGCCTCTGCCCGGAAAGGATGTTCTCCCACTTCTAATAATAAATCAATCGTCCCCATGGCGCTGACTTTGTGGTTGGTGAAGCCTTCTAGTCTTCCAGAGTATGGATACAGCATACTATCCTTCAGATTCATCTTCTGGAAGGTAGAGTAATACAGAATGTCTAGGGAAGCCCCCGAGTTTATGAGGAGTCTCTCAGATTCACAGTTGTCAATCCTCCCTTTGATTACCAAAGGATGTTCGCGGACCGCGCGACTTACGGCTAGTTCATTAGGGGAGAAACTGATGACTTCCTCTTACTTATGAATCCAGGCGGGGATGTGGTAGACCTTAATTAGCTCATGGATCTGATCTTTTAGTTTTTTGTTAGAGACAGTCTCCTACCTTATAACGTGGAGCTTGGCCCTAGTAGGTTTGTCTTCCCTTTCATCTTCTTTATCCTCATCATCGTCATCTTTTCGTCTTCGCTTGTTATCCTTTCTCATAACGTAGCAGTCAATCTTTCCCTCGTCTACCCATATTTGGATCATTCTATTGAGGAAGATGCAATTCTCCGTGTCGTGTCTGTGATCCTTGTGAAAGGCACAATACTTGGAGCTGTCACGGGTGTATTTTGTTCTTTCATCAAGTGGACGTGAACTTGGTAGATTCACCAACTACATGATCTCTGCTATAAGCTTGATGGGGGGGGGGTAAAAACCTCGGCCTTTTCAGTAGCCCGAGTTCTATTCTCCCCCTTGTAGCCACTTTCATTGGAAGCTGAGTGGGTGCCAACTGCCTTTGCTTACGGTTTTTCAGACCTCTTTTTACTTTTCTATACTGCCATCACTATGGTGTAAGCCTCATTGTATAGATCAGATTTTGACTTAGGCTCTCTGACAGAAAGTTTATAGATCAACTGTCCGGATCTCAGTCGGAGTTAAAACAAACAATCACCTCCCGTTCTGTCAAGCTTTCTTCTACTTGATCTACCATATCTCTAAATCGATTGTAGTAACTTAGAGCGGTTTCATTATTCCCTTGCTCAATGTTAGCAAAATCTGTCAATCTCTTCTTTCTTTTCCCAGCCGTGGCAAATTGGTCCATGAACCTTCTCCTCATAATTTTTCAGCTGTCGATGCTTCCCTTCTTTTGCTCACGAAACCAGGACAAAGCTGTTCTGGGGAAGGTACTCTCAAATGCATTGCAGAGAATGTAATCTGCTTTAGTAAGGAGGGCCATGATGGATTCAAAACTTTGCATATGATCCCGTGCATCGGTGGTTCCCGCATATCTATCAAAACTTGGGATTTTAAGAGCAGGATTGGGAGGTAGATCATTAATATGATGGGAGAAAGGACGGATGGCACTGGTATCATCTTCGTCCACTTCCTTTTTCCCCATTTCCATTTCCATCTAATCTAATATCTTTTTCAAAAGTAATAATTATCTGGCATCGATCCCTAAGCTGAAATGAGAGCTATGATGGGTCCTTTCTTTCTGTGACCGTTCACTCTACTATGTTCCTCACGCTCCTGGTGATTGTCCCTATGCCCAGAATCAGATGGTGTTCTGTCCCTTATAGGTGCCAATTCAGGATGGGAAGGTGATATGTGACAAGGAGGGCTCCTAGGCCGAGGGGGGGTATTACGATGAGGAGGGGTTTTATGCCTTGCATGACTGAGCCTTGCTGTTAAGTTAGCAGAATTAACCTCCTGCTCACTTTGTTGGTTCAAGTAACTTCTCAAATCTACCTCATTTCTTATATTCCCATGTGCCTTATGACGAGTAGGGAGATCTTGGGTGCTTTGCCTGGATCTACCAGGTATGCCAAGGTGAGGGGGTGTTGGCCACGAGTAAGATTTTCTCTATTCTCCTGACTATCACGCCTATCAACCTGACTCTGCTATCCAAGGGAATTTCCAGTACTCGTAGGCCTCATGAATTCAGCCAGAGAATGTTCAGGATCTAACTGTAGCAAGCCATTTTGTGTTTAATAAATGCGTTGCAAAGTTTCCATCTGTTGATGCAATAGAGTTCTGCGATCAACCTGTGGGGGGGGGGGGGAAGCCCCAGTTCCTCCCTGGGCAGCATTCCTCATCGTCTGGCTACCAGCATGCCTTCCTCGGCGCCGACGACGATGAGGGTTCGTCTGCACTATCTCGGTTATTGGTTGTCCCCTAGAACGCAGATTTATTCCTAGGGGGTAGTCCATCAATTAGCGGCGGTGGAGGAGACAGTTCCCCATTGACAAGAGGAAAAGCAGTCCTTGTGTTACCATGAATCTCTTTCACAAGAACGTTATCATGTTTAGGAGTAACACTAGCAGTATGTCCGTCTTCCATTGGGATTAGAAAATTCGAACGAGAATTTTTCAATTTATTCAATGGATGATTAAATAGCCTGAAAAAGAAGAACAAACACATAAACTAAGTCGGGGCTTCACCGGCGAAGGCCCTCCGGCGTGAGAGTAAGTATGTGTGTTTAGAGAGAGAAATCAATTGCAAGAGTTTAGAGTTAAAAGATGTGTTTCTCCCATAATGAGAATTATGGCTTGTATTTATAAGCATAGCATTGTAGAGTCATAGTTGAATAAGAAAACGTGTGAGATAAGGTTATAATCCTAAAAGGATTATAACTATTTACAGTCTTTATTTGAGTAGGATTAAGCAATATATTCTGAACATGCGCGTTGAAGGAGAGCTCCTCGTCATATATGGTCTGGTCGGCCTAAAGTGAGCCAAGAAAGAGATTTGAGAAGGATGGGAAAACCAATTTCCTTATTTTGTTGACAACCGAGGAGGGGCTCCTCGTATTCAAAGGGGGCCTTTGCCCGACCTTAATGTACGCCTTGCTAAACTTATATGATTATGCCTTGTCGACATGCAATTTTGTTGGGCATTAGTCATTATACGCTATGCTATCTATAGGTCGATATAGTGGGAATGACGAGTAAAGGTAGGGAAAGCACACTCCATTTGTCGTAATTGAGACTTGTATGAATTATATTTTATGCACAATCCATTGGGATTTGTCCGGCCATAATCCACGTTTGTAACTCATTTTATACCGTTAATCTAATATTATTCACTTTAATGATTTAATGATCCCATCATATACCTAAATATAAGGATTAAGTAACCCCACTCAAATAAAGAAAAAATAAAGTAGGAGAAAACAAAAGAGTGAAAAGTTTCAATAGTGAAAATCCGAATAGCCCTACTCTTCAAACACACATTTTTCATAGTAGTATATGCTTTGCTCTTTCTCTCTCCTCCCCCCCCCCTCTTTCTTTAAGAGTCCGCTTCTGAATTTTTATTGAAGAGAAAAGAAAGTGAGGGGAGGGAAAAGGAGAGAAAAGAAAGAGAGGAAAGTGAATTTAAATTCCTTCCGATGTGCTTCCGAGATAGGAAGGAAACGAAAGGAAAAACAAAATTTTCTCTTCTCATGCTTCCTAGTTTTAGAATGAAATGAGAGGAAATAAAAAGAAAATAACTTTTATACCCTCATTTATAACAAAACCTAGTTGAAGAGCATTGCAATCCCCCTTCATTTCTGTAGCCAATTAACAGTTTCAATAGTGAAACATCATCCTCCTTGTGCAAGAGGACTCAAAGCTCATACCATCCTAATTTATCTAATCTATATACCCAAACATAGTGACAACAAGAATTAAGAAAATATCATTAAAGGGAAACTGTATGACAAATTTACAAACAAATCAACTCCAATAACTAATTGAGCATTGTATATAGCACATTTGTGTATTGTCGCAAATATCTATCAGTGCAAATATTAAAACTCATCATCAGATAAACTAAAACATGTCTCTGTCCCATTACTTGGAATTTCACCTCAATGAATCTTCTCGTTACTAGATTATGTCAAATGCAAGATCATTGGTAAACCACATATGAAATTCAAAGCATCATCATGCCCAGCTAACAAGTTCAGTTATTTTATGCTCCAAACTTCAACCCAAGTCGGCCCATAATGATAACTAAGCATTTACTAAGAGTAATTTCACAAATTTAATGACAAATTTGAGATTGAAACAAAACAGATAAAAATCAAGGAAAAAAAAACATGAAAACTTGTACTCCCCTTCGTCCCGGAAAATTGCAAGAATAAAGTTCTCAACAGCAAATAAATCCAAAAAATTAGTTCAAAACCATTCAGCACATTAAGTTGCTTACAATAAAAGAGAGTTTTCTCAACGACAAAATAAAAAATTAAGAAATTAGGAAAAACATAAAACCAACAGCAAATAAATTCAAAAAGGTTTAACTTCTAATAACTTATTCATATTGAATAAACTAGATTCTCCAAAAATTTATAAGATAAAATTAACACTTTCATTTAATCATAAACTATAATTATATTAAATATTTATCAGATAAAACTAACACTTTTTCATTGTATAACAATAATCACAGAGCATGCTTTCTCAGCATTCCTTTCATTTATACCTAGAAGAGCATAATATGGTATACATTTCAAAAAAATGTGTACTTTATCCATTTAACATCAAGCTCCTAGTAACTTCACAAAGAATTATCATAGTTCTTACTTTGCAGCCACTATAGTCACCATAATTTTTTGAGTCAACATGAATTTGACCCACAACTTATGAAAGTACTAGTACATGCCCGTGTCCAAGGCCACGAGATTTTTTTTTTTTTTAATTAATTTTTTTTTTCAAGGGCAAAATGGGAAAGGGACAAAATAGCGAGGGCAAAATGGGAATTTCGGCAGATGAAACTATTCATACCACTTTTCACACCCCTCCCCCATTTATACTATAGATAATAAAATGACTTAAAAAGGAAAAAAGATACTCCCTCCATTCCAAAATGTTTGTCCCATTTGACTTTTTTGTTGAATTTTGACCATAAATTTATGAGAGATTAATCATGTTCATGAAATTCTAAAGGTTGTTGTTGATAATATTGATGCTGCAGGAAATGTGCTTATCAATCTTCCTCCACGTGGCAGGACTGATCACCTGGCTTCTTGACCTGAAAACAGAACCCACGACTAGCCGGATGTGTCTCCGGCGAAGACGCTCGGGCGTGAGAGTAAGATAACAGTTGTATAAAGCTCAAAATGTATTGAATAATGAACTCAGAATACAAAATGGCAGTTACCTTTCACCGTTTGGTAGTGATGAAGTATTTATAGGAAAATGTGATGTATTTTTGGGGAGGCGGCATGTCCTCCGAGATTATAGCGGCAGTTACTTGGTCGTGGGCACGTGTCTATAACGGCCCCTAATTTGTAGGGATATAGTTGTGAGCATTGATTAACCAAATGAGCCGGCAAGTGTCAGGTCGTCATTTGCTGATTTAGGTCGAGGTCGCCACTCATGGAATGGTCGACCTGACTGTCGGGTAGAGCATGATTCGTACCCGAATTGTAGTATGGATCATGAGGTCGGACTAAGTTAGGTCGGGACACAGTAGGTCGGATCATGGACTTAGTCGGCGATGTTTGAGATGGGCCTTGGGCCTTGTTACGGTGGATCGGTCTCATTGAGAATGTGGGTGCCAATGCTATCGTGAGTGGGCTTTACTTGTTTAGCCCAACTTGACACTTTGGTATGTTCGGTGGCCCCGACTTTCGAGTGGACTTTGTCGACTTGGAAGTTAAGGAAATCTTTGACGGGAATTGCTTTACTCGCAGGTCGCTACTCATTCGAGGTATAGTCGACCTTTGATGACGTGGCACCATCACAGTCGTTGGCGATGAACGGTAGGAGATGAAGGGGCGCCGATTTTGGTAATGATTGCAATTCTGACGCTTGGAACTCCTTCTCGAAAACCGCTTCAGTTTTTAATTTTGGAAAATTAATTTCTATTTTCTTTTCCCCTTCCAAATTTAGGAAAATAGAAATACTCAGTCTTCTTCCCAAATTCGAATTCTTACCGTTTCCAAACTCTCCCTCTCCGGCGATAATCACGGAATTGCAGTAAGATTTAACTCCACTCTCGGCTTCAGCAACGAACTCCCTTTCTGCAATCAATTAAGGTATTTCCCTTATATGTTTGCTTTAGGGTTTTGATTTCTGCTTTGTGTTTAATTCCGCCATGGCTAGGACCTTTAGTAGTGAACCGGGAGCTTGGTACGGGTATTGCCTTTGATGGCTTAGTAGAGTATGCAAGCACATAAACGGTGGGTGGAGAGAGATGTCATTAAGCGAGTGTGCCTCTATCTTGACCAGGTGGGAGTTGAACTTTAGTGAAATAGGGTTGCCAGTTGCAGGAGAAATTGAAAATGTGGTGACTGACGACTCAAATGTTGTCGCTTTTCATCTATTTCATGAATTGCTTGATCATATCACTTTGTTTTATGTTAGGGATGTCCACAAACCTTCTTTCCTTAGGAACAGAATAGGTTTTCCGGGGAGTTTAGGTCGCCCTTAGGTAGGTCGGCGAATGTGATCATAGGGTGACTCCCTGTTTCTCCTTCTTCTTGTACGAGATATGACAACTCGAAGGAAATCTTTGCTTCGACCTCTTCGGCCCCGAATTGTGGATGCGTTTGGCTCCTCTGTTGTAGGGGAAGAACGAGAGAGGATATATACCCAGTAGGCCTCTTCGAGGAAAGAAAAATATGGAGTCCCGATACAACATGGTTTATGATTTCTGTGGAGTAAGTAGAGTGGATTATAGGATAACCATCCTTAGTAAGGCGGACTTTATGGCCAAGTTCCGTACCAGCTTCACTACTGATGCCACTAGGGTGGCCTTCTTTTATGGACGGTTTGAGGCGGGGTTGAGGTTGCCCTTAGATCCCTTTATCAATGAGTTTTACGGAGTGCGTGGATGCTCTTCCCCTTCGGCTTAGGACGACACTTGCAGAGTACTAGTGTGCTTTGCCATGGTATGTAGGTTTCTAGGCCATGAACCTTGCATGAGAGTCTTCAAGGAATTTTTCGCTCCAAAGCTCGACAAGGCTGATTGGGGGATTAGTACTCCTTCCAAACCCAATTCCCCAAAATTGTTTGCCAACCTTCCCAACAAGCATAGCATTTGGAATTCCTATGTGGTAGTTGTAGAGAGTATTTGGGATGGGAGTTCCCCTTGCCAAATAGTGAGTCGACACTATTGACGAGGAAAACTGCGGGAGCCTCCATGGCACCAAACCTTGTATAGGAAGTTGTGCGCGTTGGTTGCGAAAGGGCCCATTAGCTGGGAGGTCTTAGGGACGACCAAGTATAACTACATCCAGTGGGATGATGCACTGGGGATGGAGTGGTAGAACCCCTTGTTCTGTATTGAGAGGCGGTATATGGGTTGGGTTACTCATTCCTTGGGTAGGTTGAAGGAGAAGCTGTCAATTTTGTCGGAAGAATGAAAATTACTTTGCAAAGACCACGGAGAGCATGTTGGTGGTAAGGATTTACTTGACTGCATTCATTAGCTCGTCCATTGTTAACTTGCATAAGTAACTTATCATTGGCACATAGCGTTATTTTTAGTTGCATATACAACTCTTAGATGCGTCAGTTGTGCGCTCGTATGTAGAACTTAGTTAGCTCGTACATAGAACTATTTCGAATTGCAACTCTTTATCAAATTGCCTGCTCGTATGTAGAGTTATTCAATTCGTACATAGAACTGCTTTGAATTGTATCAATTACCTCGTCAATGGTTTACTCGTAGAACTGTTTTGAATTGTATCAATTACCTCGTCAATGGTTTACTCGTAGAACTGTTTTGAATTGCCGAGCTAACACTTGATTTCTTTGATGTCGTGTAGTTTTAACTCCCGAACAAGAAGCGAATATGGTGCGTATTGTTGGGGTTTCTGATAAGAGGAAAGCCAAGAGGGCTCATGGGGCTGCCAATGCTAAGGCGAGCAGAGAGAGAGAAGCTGCTACTAGGAACAATTTGCTTAGAAGGATGTCATTTGGAATGATCCCGATGGAAGAGGTCGAGTGGAAGACCCTTTGCAAAGCGGCACCCAATCCAATGATGCCAATGAAGGAGGTGATGATTCCCACGGGTCGGTCGGGGGCAAGTCGAGCTCAGGCCAAATCAAGATGCCAATATGGAGACCTCTGGAGGCTGGGATGGCGGGGGCTAGCCCTTTGCGGTCGTCAACGTTGATGAAGATGATATGGAGGAAGATAAGGACGATCGTCCTATAAATTCGAAGAAGAGGTCCCGATACGAGAAGGGAAAGTCTGTGTCCTCGAGTCAATTGCCTCCACTAGCCTTCCTTCCTCCCGGTAAGGAGTCTCTGGATGAAAAGATGAAGAGGTGAGTGATGTTCCTCATTTGGAAGGGTTTAACGGCTTGAGCCGTCGCTATCCCGACATGAGCCTGGGCAGTGATTGTTAGGAGGGCAATAGATGTCGACCTCCTAGCTCATTTCGGCGATAAGGGGATCACCCCAGGAATTTTACGCTCGTTCGGATGGCTCATAGTGAGGTAACTTGTCATTTTCTCTTTCATTGTAGTTGCTTATCCACCTTACTCGATCCACTCAAATTACGAGCTAACCCTTCTTGTTTCTTTGAAATGCGAGAATCTTACGATGGTCGAGCGGTGAAGAGCTCTTGGAGAGCTTCCATCGAGAGAGAGAGGCAAGCCCTTCAAGATTACTCCAAAAAGGCTAAAGAGCTTGCGGATTTGAAGGAGAAGTACAACGACTGGACAATTCATATGAAGCTAATGAGATGGTGAAGACAAAGGCCTGTCCGAGGCCTCGAAGCTTGAGTCCAAGCTCAAGGAAGTGACTTGAGAAAGGGATCTTTGAGCGCCTTGCTCATGAGAGGACGAAGGTTGAGCTTGCCCTTGTCTCCAAACTCCTTGCCGATAAAGATTCTTTTTTGGCCAGAGCTTAACGAGGAGCATAACTCGGCTCGAGCTAAGTGGAAGGAGGCTACGAAGAAGGCTGGCCACGATCTTTGTGGAGAAGTTCAGGAGGGAGATGAGTTCTATAATGCCATCGTGGCTAAGGCACAAGACTTTCTCGAGGTTGGGAAGAGGCACATGGCCCGTCGTGCATTGGTAGATTCAACAGCTACAGTTACCATCGAGCAATTAGCTCGTTGGTTTTCTGAGTCTCAATACGACATGGAAGCTCGCAGGGGTCACTCACTCGTTCCCTATCTTGAAAATGACTTGGCCTTCATTGCCCAAGAGGATGAAGAGGACCATTGTGAGAAGTGGGAAGCTCCCCCTGTGGCTTACAGGAATTTTGATGTTGTTCTGCAAGAACTTGAGGATGCTGCCACCATGGATGAAGATAATGAACAGGTTTACTCAGAGTCGGGTAAACCCATAGGTCCCCAGCAACAAGGAGATGCGGAGGGACGAGCTGCTACTGACGACCAGACTGTCGTCAATCAAAACCCTTAAATTTCTTAGCCGAATTGTAATGAACAAGTCCCAACCAACATTTTTGCTCCTTTGATTTCTTGAATATTTTGATGCCTTGGCCCTATTTTTTGGGAGGCAAGATACTTTTGTAACTTTATTTTGTCTAAGTCTTAGCCCGTTTTGGGAGACTTACCTTTATCATAGCTGACCTTATTTATTGCATGTTGTATGCTTTTTTAAAGTAAACGTCGAGCTAGATATAGATAGGATGAATGAGTAAACTTGAGCCTAGAGGTGACTTGATCTTTATTTATTTAGTCGACCTCAGACTTGCTTAACTTTTTTGTGAATGAGATTGACTATGAGTCGGAACTCTTCACACCTCTGGAAGGCGACCTGAGGGTCTAGCTAATTAGAACAAACTGATTAAGAATCGAGTTAGTTAGAATGAAGTCGACTAAGAGTCGGACCTGTCAAATGGATAAAGCTGATTAAGAATCGAGCTAATTTAGAACAAACTGACTAAGAGTCGAGTTTGTTAGAACGAAGTCGACTAGGAGTCGGACTTGTTAATTGAACAAAGCTGATTAAGAATCGAGCTTGTTAAAACGAAGCTGACTAAGAGTCGAGCTTGTTGGGGTTATTGTAACGCTATGCTTGATGGAATGAATTGCGCTTTTCATTGAAGTATAGAACATGCTTACATCAATTTGACACTAGAACTACCACAAACTTGAACTTGGAAACTGAAAACTAAAAGTAGTATTTGATGAGGTGAGTAGCATGCCAAGGATGTTTCAACTCGTCACCTCCGGGATGAGCTATTATATAGGTGCCTTCCTTGACGACTCGAGTGACTACATATGGACCTTCCCAGTTAGGAGATAGCTTGTTCTGCTGGGTCCTTCTACCCGTTGCCTCAATCTTTCTCAACACATAATCTCCAACTTGGAATGACCTTGCCTTGACCTTCTTGTCGTGATAACTTTTAGTTCGTTGCTTGTAGTTGACCATTCGGAGGTAGGCTGTTTCTCGCTTCTCGTCGATCAGGTCCAAGTCGATCAACTTTGTTGGTATCATTACGCTCTTGATCAAAGAAGGTCACTCTAGCGGTAGGGAATGCGAGCTCGGCGAGGTGCCGTGGCCTCTGATCAGTAAGTGAGAGCGAAAGGGGTTTCCCAGTAGGCCCCAGAGTGGTTGTACGAGCGCCCCGAAGCGAGGGAAGTTCGTCCAACCAATTATTTCGTCGACCTACGAGCCTGTCTTGAGTGAAGATAGAACAAGTTTATTTCTTTGCTTCGGCTTGTCCATTTCCTTGAGGATAGGCGACAGATGATTTCCAATGTTTGATCCTACTCGATTCATTTACGCCGAAGGTTTGGGAGAGCGTAAACCATTGTCCGACACTATAGCACGAGGAAAACCAAATCGACACCAAATGAAGTCGTGGATGAAGTTGATAGCATTCTCCTCTGTGATGCGAGCTAGTGGTTTGGCCTCAACCCATTTGGTGAAGTAGTCTATGGCCACTATCACATACTTGCAGTTTCCTCGGGCGGGAGGGAAGGGTCCAATCAGGTCGACGCCCCACATGTCAAATGGCCAAGCTGCGATCACAGGAGTCTGCTCTGTTGTAGGCACATGAGGTAAGTTGGCAAATCTTTGACATTGATCACATTGCTGAACAAAGTTGTGAGTGTCAGCTCTCATGTGTGGCCAGTAGTACCCCAAAGTGATTAACTTGTCAGCAAGAGTCCTGGCCCCCGGGTGTCCACCACAAATTCCACTATGCACTTCGTGTATCAATAGGGCGACCTCTTGGGGATGGATGCACTTTAGCAATGGTTGAGTATAAGATCTTCTGAACAGGTCGCCTCCTTGAATGACATACCTCGGAGCCTTCTTTTTGATAGCTCGAGCCTTCTTCTCGTCATCTGGCAGCTCACCACTTTCTAAGTATGCCTTCATTTCTTCGATCCAACACTTCTCCTGAGTCCAATTTCTTGAGGGATCATCTATGCATAGGATTTTTACTCTTTCATAGGCTGGACTTTCGAGGAAGGAGATAGGTTCATCATGTGGTTCATCCGAAGTGGCTAACTTCGAGAGGAGGTCAGCTAGCTCATTGTCTTCTCGTCCAATTCTTTGAATCTCCCAGAATTCCAAATCTTTTATCAGTTCCTTCACCAGGTCGCAGTATTTGATCAGCGTGACACTAAGCACCTCGTACTCGCCTCGGACCTGGTTAACTATCAATTGTGAATCACAGTAAGCCATAATCTTAGTTGCTCCAAAACATTTAGCATACTCTATAGCTGCTGTCAAGGCTTCGTATTCGGCCTGGTTATTGGAAGCATCGAACTTGAATCTTAATGACTCCTCGTACACTGTCCCAGATTCTGGTTCAATTAACACTATCCCAGCTCCACTGCTATTCTTGGTCGCTGACCCGTCTGAATAGACCTTCCAACAATCGTCGGGTAGACTGATGGCGACCTGGGACTCTGACTCCTTCCCTTTAGCCTTTTCTTTTGGAGCTCGCTGCTCGTCGTCTTCCTTGGTGAACGTAAGCTCGACCAAGAAGTCAGCTAGAGCTTGAGCCTTCAACGCCTTTCGAGGTCGATACTCAATGTCAAATTCAGTAAGGGCAATTGACCAATTGAGAAGTCGACCTGAACTCTCCGGCTTGTGGAGAATTTTTCTTAGGGGAGCATTTGTAAGAACCACAATTGGATGAGCCAGAAAATAAGCTCGCAGCTTCCTTGAAGCCACGACTAGGGCATAGGCGACCTTCTCAGCATTGTAGTATCTGCTCTCCACATCTGATAGGGCCTTGCTGATGTAGTATACTGGCTTTTGAAGCCCTTCATCTTCTCTAACCAAAACCGCTGCCACTGATTTATCTCCCACAGATAAATACACAAACAAAGTTTCGCCAGTGGTCGGGCTACTCAGGAGAGGTGGAGTAGCGAGGTAATCCTTCAGCTGTTGGAACGACGAATGACATTCGGTCGTCCATTCAAAACTTTTCGTCCCCCTCAATGCTTTGAAGAAAGGGAGAGACCTCTCTGCTGACTTTGATATGAAGCGACCAAGAGCTGCTACCCTTCCGTTAAGTCGCTGCATCTCTTTGACACTGGTGGGAGCTTTCATGTCGACTAACGCCTTGATTTTTTCTGGATTGGCTTCTATGCCTCTTTGAGATACCATAAATCCCAAGAACTTTCCAGCAGCTACACCAAATACACACTTGCTGGGGTTGAGCTTCATGTCGTTTGCTCTCAAATTGGCGAATGTCTCCTTCAGGTCGACTACGTGACCCCCGGTCTTAGTTTTAATGACCATGTCGTCAACGTAAGCCTCCATATTTCGACCAATTTGTGAGGCAAAGACCTTGTTCACCATTCTTTGATAGGTAGCTCCTGCATTTTTTAAGCCAAATGGCATCATGTTGTAGCAGTAAATGCCTCCAGCTGCTTGAAATGCCGTTTTCACAATGTCATCCTTGTGCATCTTTATCTGGTGGTATCCCGAGTAAGCATCCAGGAAACTGAGAGTAGAGTGGCCAGCGATGGAATCAACAAGCTTGTCAATTCTAGGAAGAGGATAGCTATCCTTTGGGCAAGCTAGATTGAGAGTAGTGAAGTCGACACACATCCGCCACTTGCCATTCGATTTCTTCACCATGACCACGTTGGCCAACCACGTTGTATGAGTGGCCTCTTTGATTATCCCTGCACTCAAAAGTTTTTGTACCTCGGTTTTATGGCCTCTTCTTTGTCGCGAGCAAAGCTTCTCAATTTTTGGGGTCTAGGCTTTATGGTCGGGTTGACTTCCGATGCTGTGAACAGCGACCTCCTCTTTGATTCCCCTCATGTCTTCTACCCTCCATGCAAAGACATCATTACTTTCTTTGAGTAGCTCGATGATTTCTGCTCGCTCCTCAACTGATAGCTGCTTCCCAATCTGAATTTTTTGGTCAGGGTAAGAAGGGTTGGTGATTACCGACTCTAGCTCATCCACAGCCTTCTAGCTGCGGTCCATCTCTGAATTGTAGAGTCTCCACTATGATTTCCACTGACCTTTTGTCTTTCCTCGGCTCCCAAGTATGGAGCCTCCTCGGTATCATATCATCAAGCTTATCCGCAACCTTCTTTGGTAGTGGCCCCCGAGTTATTGTCTATCTCGGAGGCATAGGTCGCCATGAGGACTTGATCGACCATAACTACATCTAGATCGACCATTGTGTTGTCAGAGTGACGTGTCGACTCGTGCATGACCTCGTCATTTGAGCGATAGGTCGACTCTTCCACCATGGTGATCGTTGACAATCGGGTAGTTTTGGTGACTGACTGGGACAGCTTCAAGTAACCATCAGCAGTCTCAATCTCTAGCTCCCTTTTCTTTCTTTCTCTTAGAACATGATCCAGATAAGCACGAGCTGTGCCTTGTACGCAACCTACTCCGGCAGGTGTGGGGAACTTTACTCGGCGGTGAGGAATTGATGCTACCATTCCAAGAGCGACCTGTCCAGGGAATTCCAAGTATGGCGGCATAGTCACTATTTACATCAATTACGATAAATTGTACCTTCGAGACAACCCTGAGGGGGTGCTGGCCTAGGTCGACGTCGAGCACTATCTGGCCTTTAGCATCAACTCGGTGGTTGGTGAAGCCCTCCAACCTGCCATCATATCTCTCCAACTGTTCATCATTAAGACCCATCTCTTGAAAGTTTTGTAAAACAAAATATCCTTGCGAGCCCCCGTGTCGAGTAAGAGTCTACTCGTCGTACATCCATCAATGAGACCTGGGATGACGAGAACTTGCTCCCTAGCCGCCATATTAGTTGCCAATTCATGGGGGTAGAAGCTGATCGCTTCATCTCTTACTTCTCTCCTTGGAGGCACATGTGGGGCCTTATTGAGCTGGAATAGCTTGTGCTTGATGGCCGCGTTGCTCGCTTGTTCGAGTGATGACCCCGAGGTTCGATCTAGTTTGCCTAGGTCCTTGTTGCCCACTGTGGCTGCTCACCTCCTCCAACTTGAGGTCTCTTCACATAAACTTAGTCTCCCCGGTCGACCATTCTCTCGGATGATACGCTTTAATCCCAAGCAATCTTAGTGAGATGACCGGTGTCTTTGTGGTAGTCGCGATACTTGCCGTTGTCCCTCCTAAACTTGTTGCTGGATTCATTGGGATTTGGAGGAGCCGGTTCGACAGCATTCAAAAATCTCGGTTCGACTCACCGTGAGGAGTGAAAGCTTCGGGCACCTTCTCTGTTGCCCTAGTTACGTTTCTTTCCATTTTTATTGTTCCCTCCATTCTTGTTGGAGTCCTTTTTATCATCAGGTGACTTCAACCTTGGGGCTCTTTCCTTCTTCTTTTCTTTCCTTTCCTCGACGGAGCGACATTATACACCTTTTCAAAGCAACTCCCTGTCGAGTTGTGACCGTTCGGGCTGTGAGCTCGTAGTCCATGTCTTACGAGGAAATACCACTTCGGAAGCAATTGATTACCTCCTGTCCGTGATGTCCTCTTCAATCTTGTCGACCATTTCTTTGAACTTGGTGAAGTAGCTCATGGAGCTTTCGTTTTGGCTGCGCGAAGTTGTTTAAATCAGCCACCGTCACTTTCCGAGCTCCGGCGGTCGAGAAGCGATCTAGGAACTTGGTCCTCAAGCATGTCCAAGTGGTTATGCTACCACCGCCAAACCATTAAACCATGTCAAAGTTGCTCTGTGAGGGTACTTACGAGGGCTTTGCACATATTGTCGTCTTCGTTGGCGACAAAACACATCGTGGCCTCCAAGTGTGCTATGTGGCTTCTTGCATTGGTGGAACCGAATACTTCTCTAGAAGGGGCAACCCGAAACTAGGGGAGGTCGACTATCTCTCGGTTCCTTGGAAAGTGGTCGAAGAGCAAAGTCAATTCGTTCGACCTTTCCAAAGCATCCTTTTTCTTCTCCTCCTCCCATTGCTCAAACTTCTTTTCATCAACAACCATTCTCGGCATCGGGTCTTTCATCTCCCGGAGTGGGGGCGATTTGACCTCTGGCCCTCACTTACGGGGAGTCATCTGTCTACTCCTCCTGTCTTTATGGGAATTGGTCCTTTCGATCTTATTGGAGATCTATGCATTACTTCTTTGAGGCGACTGCGCCTCTCGGCACTGACGGCGACTGCGCTTTGTTATCTCCATGTGGCGACTGCGCCTCTCGTCTTATAGGCGACCCGCACCCGTTCTGTCTCTATGGGACCACGATCTACGTGTCCGTGCCGGAGAAATATGCCTGTTTCGGTGAGCCATTAACCGAGTCCTCAAATCGATTGAGCCTCTTGCTCCTCGTTTACGTTGAGGCTAGCCCTTAGTCGTTATCGGGCACATGAACGACTGTAGGAGCTCGTTGAATTATCTGTTTTCACCATTCCGCCCCACACCTTCGTTTGGCCTCAAACTCCTGGCTTTGCCGCCCATTAGAAACCCGAGTAGGTACCACTCTCTCGTAGCGTATGTCGGCCCGTTCGCCTCCTCCATGGCTATCAAGTCGGCCGAGAATGCAGGGCTCGTTCCAACATCATCTCCTTCTTGCTCATGGGGTTGGTGGAGGGACTGCCTGTTTCCAACATTCACCCGAGCATTTGGACGCTTTGGAGGAGGTGGAACTTCTTGCCCATCCATATGTCTTTTCCCTCTCCTTGTGTCGAGGCAATCCCCTGCCGTCAGCGACACTAGTAGAGCGTGTGGCTCTACCATAGGGGACGATTTGGTGGGGGAGGAGGCAAGTTCAAGTTTTCGGCATTTGCGTTCATGTTGTTGTTGCTTTACTTTCGTCATGCCCAAGTGAAGCCTCGGATACGTGTCCTTGAAGTCACCATTGTTGCAGGTTGATGGAGTTTTCGAGGTCAAGTTTAAAGCACGTTCCGGCAATGGAACCAAGCGATGCTTTGCGGGAAATGTGCTTATCAATCTTCCTCCACGTGGCGCAGACCGATCACCTGGCTTCTTGACTGAAAGCAGAACCCACGACTAGTGCGGGATGTGTCTCGGCGAAGACGCTCGGGCGTGAGTAAGATAACTTGGTTGTATAAAGCTCAAAATGTATTGAATAATGAACTCAGAATACAAAATGGCAGTTACCTTTCACCGTTTGGTAGTGATGAAGTATTTATAGGAAAATGTGATGTATTTTTGGGGAGGCGGCATGTCCTCCGAGATTATAGCGGCAGTTACTTGGTCGTGGGCACGTGTCTATAACGGCCCCTAATTTGTAGGGATATAGTTGTGAGCATTGATTAACCAAATGAGCCGGCAAGTGTCGGGTCGTCATTTGCTGATTTAGGTCGAGGTCGCCACTCATGGAATGGTCGACCTGACTGTCGGGTAGAGCATGATTCGTACCCGAATTGTAGTATGGATCATGAGGTCGGACTAAGTTAGGTCGGGACCTGGTAGGTCGGATCATGGACTTAGTCGACTGATGTTTGAGATGGGCCTTGGGCCTTGTTCTGATTGGATCAGTCTCATTGAGAATGTGGGTGCCAATGCTATCTGTGAGTGGGCTTTACTTGTTTAGCCCAACTTGACACTTTTGGTATGTTCAAATATTATTAATGGTGAATCAATAGAAATTTTTAGAATTTCATAAACATAATTAATTTGTCATATATTTGTGGTCAAAGTTCAACAAAAAAGTCAAATAGAACAAACATTTTGAAACGGAGGGAGTTACATTTTTTAGGGGAAGATGGGATATCACAATTCACAAGCCTGCTAAATTTCGATCCAAGTAAACCAAGCCAAAACAAATTTAAACCTTAATAGCATGACCATAATCATTGAGTTGAGATGAAGGCTGCTTATTTCACTTATGAAGAATAAGATAGCAATGCTCCAGTTACTTGAATTTTGACCATATGATTTTTTTTTTTTGTAGTATCAGTCCAGCACAAAATAGTCCATCACAAAATAATTGATTAAAACTCAAAACCATTATTTAGATATGTATCAGATAAAACTAACACAAGAGGTAATCAACAATTATAAACACAACCTTTATAAACACAGACTTCATAAAAAACTAACATAAAATTGCAAAAAGAAAAAAGAACATGGTTATAGCAGAAAATAGATGGACATACCTCTTCCATGAGCTTGACAATGGAGTCTTGGTTGACTTGTTCTAGGGCACTGTTGTGAGATGGAGAAAGATGAATGAATGAGCCGCTAGAATGAGAGAGGAGGGGCAGTAGGGTTTTGATCGTTAGTGAATATGATCAACTATATGAGGGTAATGATGAGATTATAAAAAAATTGTGAGGGTAAGTTGGAGAATATGGTGGAGCGACATGGATCGGACCGAGTGAAACGGATCTAGACCGATGGAGCGGACCGAGTTTGCAAGAAAATACTTGTTTCCTAATGTTAGCTTCGTATTTTAGGAAGACTCCTTAATTAAGTAGGAAAGTAGAATACATAGCTAAAATAGAATCCTAGTCAAAGAAGTATTATTATGTATATATAGGATTGTATCTCCTATTAGAATTAGGACTCTAAAAGTAGTATAAATAGGTGTTTAGGACAATTGTAAAAGATGAGAGTGAAATAATATAGAAATTATAATCCTACTCCTCTCCACATTTTAACATGGTATCAGAGCTAAGATCCATAGAAGGACTTCTCCGCCAAAACCCTAGCGGCAAAACCCTAAGCCGCCCCAAACCACATCACCGTCATAGTTCCTTTGCCATTCACTTGCGATTCTGAGAACCTGAGTGCCCTTGCTTTCTTTTTCTGTTCTTCCGCTGAATCAATAATAGTACTAGAAACTGGTGCAAACCTAGCATGCCTAGCCTTCTTCTAATCCTCATCACTAGGCACAGACTGTGTTGTTCCAAATCTTTCTGCTCTAGCCTTCCATCACCAATATGAGTGCCTTTGCGTGAACCATGACCAAAATGGTAAAACAGAAGCAATCTCCCGGTTGACAGCCATCCACCAATAAACCTTACGACCCAATTTTTTTCTTTTGTAATTAAACCCCCCTCGGCTCAAATTTTTCCCCTTCGAATTTTTTTTCTTTCTTAAATTTTTTTATCTTTAATGTCTCCTCCATGATTACCCAATTCGCTTCCGCAACGAATTCCTAAAACCTAGGGTTCCGATTGTTGCTTTATCCCTTTGATTATACCAACTTCACTATCCCTTGAAAAAAAAAATAAAAAAAAAAAATTGAGTGTCCGTTCACTATAAAAACATTGATTTGAGTGTCGTTCACTATAAAAACGATAATCGAGTGTCGTCCACTATAAAAACGATAATCGAGTGTCGTTCACTATAAAAACGATGATTGAGTGTCGTCCACTATAAAAACGATGATTGAGTGTCGTTCACTATAAAAACGATGATTGAGTGTCGTCCACTATAAAAACGATAATCGAGTGTCGTCCACTATAAAAACGATAATCGAGTGTCGTCCACTATAAAAACGATGATTGAGTGTCGTTCACTATAAAAACGATAATCGAGTGTCGTCCACTATAAAAACGATAATCGAGTGTCGTCCACTATAAAAACGATGATTGAGTGTCGTTCACTATAAAAACGATGATCGAGTGTCGTTCACTCTAAAAAGGGAGATTGAAGAAAAAGAAGATATGTGCGAGCACAAATTGTGCACGAAATTGAAGAAAGAAGACCTGATGTAGATGACTCTTCAGATATTGGAACAAATTTTTGTTGTTGTTGAAAAAAAAAAAAAAGAGGCAGAACCCGAGGTTGCTTGAACTGCAACACGAAAAAGGAAGAACTTGACGCAGATGTCGCATGTCGAAGTGAAAGATTTTTTTTTTAAAACGTTTTAATTTTTATTTGGCAAGTTGGGTACCTACGTTGTAGATCCTCCAACTTGAGGGGGGGAGTTGGAGAATATGGTGGAGCGACATGGATCGGACCGAGTGAAACGGATCTAGACCGATGGAGCGGACCGAGTTTGCAAGAAAATACTTGTTTCCAAATGTTAGCTTCGTATTTTAGGAAGACTCCTTAATTAAGTAGGAAAGTAGAATACATAGCTAAAATAGAATCCTAGTCAAAGAAGGATTATTATGTATATATAGGATTGTATCTCCTATTAGAATTAGGACTCTAAAAGTAGTATAAATAGGTGTTTAGGACAATTGTAAAAGATGAGAGTGAAATAATATAGAAATTATAATCCTACTCCTCTCCACATTTTAACAGGGTAAAAGTGAAATAATAAAAAAATATTGTCAAGCTTCCAATTTATTTCCTTCCAATTCCTCTCGATTTTGGGAGGAAAATTTTAAAAAAATTCCTTCCCTTTCTTTCCACTTCGTTCCTAAAAAAATCTCGAAAGCAAGCTACATTAAGATTTTTTTTTTTAAATTTCCTTTCCTTTCTCTCAATTTTTAAACTCGAAAGCAGGGCATAAATATTGATTCATCAAGTAAATTGTTGCTATAACACATGAAATGTAAGAGCATATGCATCCATGACTTTATCTCACGACTGTTGGAACATAAACGATCCATTAACCATGAACCGACTCACAACTAGATTAAGAAGAGAAGGAGAAGAAGAAGAAGAATAATACGGAAGCGTGTACCTTGTGATTCCATGATTGTTCTTAGTTTTGTTCTTGAGTAGAAGAAGGAAGTAGGGAGATAGTACTTCGAAGTAGGGAAGAGTAGATCTTCTAAATGATAGTGCCCACACTTGATCTTCTTAGTGAATAAAGAGAAGATTCGTGACTGAATTTAGTGAATGAATAAGTGTCTCTAAATGGCTGATGGATAGCCTTTATATAGATAGAGAAGGGGCACTTCATTTAGGGACTACACCCTTTCGTAAAGAAGGCGGTGAGAAGTTACCATTATACCCATCATTTAATGGTACTTACACCTAATGGAATTCTACATATTTGGTCTATACTTTAACATTATTAAATGATTATAACATATGGAATTAAATAACACATATTATTAATCCATGTTCTAACAATCTCCCACTTGGATTAATATTAATATGTATCTTTTACTAAATAAATTCCTTAATCATTTATAACATGAATGACAACTCTTATGTGCATGTTTATTGTCATCCAACACAATCCCGTCCATTAGTCTTATAAGTATAGGGACTAAAGGGGCAGTCGTTGTAATTGATTCTCAACTAAACCCACATTAATCACATATATATATCCAACTAAATGACATAGATTAAGTATAGATATGTAGCATGGAATATTAATGAATATATATGAAGAATGCATATATATATTCTCCAACTAGTCCTACTTAACCAAATGAGATCAATATAAATAAAAACAACATAAAGAAATAGAAAACAACACAAACTCCCACTGATTTAAGCATTATCAAAATTGTTTCACCCATATGAGCAGTATGCTCGTCAAACATCAAAAGAGATTACGCTTTACAAAATGGATCCAATAACATGGAGTTTGATCCTATAAGTTGTATATCTATTTGTTCATTTTATACTTATTTCTCTTCAACAAGAGATATAACCATATGATATCCTTCGACATCTTTGCATCCACTAAAACATAATCGGAATACTTAATGATCTCAAAATGATCCGATTTTATAAACATAAGCATGTAGTTTAATGTTTTATAGGTACTTCATCATTCTTTTGGATGCGACTTAATAATCTTCTTTCCGAATTACTTTGGTATTAACCAAGCATCCCAATAATAAATACAAGATCTGTACGAGTACAGACTTGCGCATACATTAAGCTTCCTACTGCCGGTGCATAAGGGATATTTTCCAGATACTTGGATTAAAAATTAATTTTAGGACATTACTTTAAACTGAATTTATCTCCCTTAGAGACAGGGGTGTCATGTGGTTTACAATTTTCCATGCTAAACCTTTGTAATACCTTCTCTATATAGCTCTTTTGTGATAATCCCAAAATACCTCGTGAATGATCACGATGAATTTGGATTCCCAATACAAAAGATGCCTTACCAAGATCTTTCATCTCAAATTTGTTTTGAGAAATTTCTTAGTTTCTTTTAGAAGGTCCTTATCATTACTAGCAAGAAAAATGTCATCCACATATAAGACCAAAATATAAATTTATTCCCACAGAACTTATGGTACACACAATCTTCACCAAGATTCATTTCAAAGCCAAATGAGAGAATAACTTGGTTATGTTTTAAGTACCATTGACGAGATGCTTGCTTAAGCCCATAAATGAATTTCTTAAGTTTACAAACCAGTTGACTAGTTTGATCCAAATTAGTCACCATTTCTGGTTTCTTCATATAGATAGTTTCCTCAATGTCGCCATTGAGAAAGGCATTTTAACATCCATTTGATGAAGCTCAAGATCATAATGTGCCACTAATGTCATAATGATCATAACAGAGGTTTTAGAAGATATCGGAAAAAAATGTTTCTTTATAATCAATGCCTTCTTTTTGAGTAAATCCATTAGCAACAAGACGTGCCTTATATCTTTCCATATTACCTTGCTAATCCCTTTTGGTTTTAAATATCAATTTATAACCAATAGGTTTTACACCTTCAGGTAATGGGACAAGATCCCAAATGTCATTGTCTTTCATTGATTTTAACTCCTCATTAATGGCATTGATTCACTTATGAGAATTAGGACTATTAATGGCTTCATGGAAGGTGATTAGATCATCTCCCACTAAACTTAAGATGTACTTATTCTCCGCAAGATACATATCATAAATATCCGGAATATTACTTCTTCTTTCTCTAGTAGATCTCCTCAAGAGCACTGGTTCATCCTCATTTTGAGGTTGTTGAATTTCCTCATGTCCAACATTTCCATGTTGTCCATTATTTACGGGAGTCTCTATATTAATTTGAATTGTATGTTCTTTGTTGAATTTCAGGTACAATTACTTGATTTCCAACAGGAACTAAAGTTTGAGGAACATAGAGTGGTTCCTCTAACTCTTCAAATTCAAAAACATTACTATTTCTCCCACTAAATTCAACATCCTCAAGGAACCTAACATTGCCAGTCTCGAAAAATGTTCTAGTTTTCGGGTCATAAAATTTATATCCCCTATACCCTATAAAATAGCTACTAACAGTATTAAGGTCCAGTTTGCCCTCATTAGGCCTATAAGGTCTAGCTTTTGCTGGACACCCCCATACATGAAGATGATTTAAGGACGGTTTCTTATTCGTCCATAACTCATAAGGGGTTTTGTCGGTAGCTTTTGAAGGTGTTCTATTGAGAATATAAGCTGCGGTTTTTAATGCTTCGCCCATAATGAGTGAGGTAAAGAAGTACAAGAAAATATACTTCTTATCATATCCTTAAGGATTCTATTATGTCTCTCCACTATATTATGCTAGGTTTGCCCGGCATGGCGTAGTGAGGGACAATCCTACACTCTTCAAAATAGCGATTATAAAGGACCCGAACGTTATTTACCTAATACGTTATACCGTCCGTAGTTTTCACTACCATGATCGGTTTTAACGTTCTTAATAGTCTTTCTTATGCCTTAAAAGACTTGAAAATGTCCAATGATTGAAACTTTACATGAAGAATATAATGTATCCATAACGAGAGTAATCATCCATGAACGTAATGAAATATTGTTGACCATTCCATGAAGGATTAATGAATAGTCTACAAATGTCCATATGAATTAGTTCCAAGACGTTTGATACTCTCAAAATTCTATTTCCTTTAATGTTTGTAAATTTATTCTTTAAAACACTTAATGCAAAAGTTTTTTCCGGAGTATCAAGTTGTTTTAGGATTCTCTCCGACATAAGCTTTATCAATTCTCCCTTTGGAGATATGACTCAAACGCCTATGCCATAGAATACAATATTTTTCACTTGATAACTTTTTCTTAGTGCCTTTAGTTTTGGTTTCATTATTATGGAACTCATTCATTTTCTTGACTGTGTCAAGTAAATTAAGATTATCGATATATGACAAAGTACTAGTACCGACAAATTTGGAATTTAAAATAAAGATCACATTTATTATTCCCAAAAGAACAAGAGTAACCTTCCTTGTCCAAAATTGTGATAGATATTAAATTCCATCAAAAGATGGTACAATGAATGTATTATTTAATACAAAATAATAGCCAGTACTTATCATTAATCTAAAAGTCCATATGCCTATAACTTCAACCAGATTTCCAGCTTCCATATAGATGTATTTCTCATCTTCACTGGGGATTCGGTAATTCAGGCAACCCTGCATACATGAACTAATGTGAGTTGTTGCACCAAATACAACCACTATGTATATTAAGGAATTGAAACCAAATTTGCCTTAGTACAAACAAGACCAAATGACATACCATTCTGAATTCGCCATTCGCGATACTTATGGTAGTCATTCTTCATGCGAGTAAGGTCCTTGCAAAAGAAGCATTTCTTGACTTTATGATCTTTAAATGATCCCTTATGCTTCTTACTTGCAACCGCAATTTCTACCCTCTTCTTTTAATCCCACGAGAAGAAGTAAATGCTGAGTGAGTACTTTCTAATTTATGATATTTCAACCTATCTTCCTCTAATGTCATATGTGAAAGTAATCCATTAATATTCCACTTGTACTTTCGACATTTATAGGTCACTTCAAAAGGACCAAATTGAGGAGTAAGATAGATCAAAACTAAGTGCACGAGCAAATCTTCCGAAATCTCTAACTTAAGTGCTTTTAGTTTGATCGAAAGATGAAATAATTCGATAATGTACTCCCGAAGATTTTCGTCACCCTTGTACCGAATGGAAACAAGTTTCCACAAGAATTCAAGAAAAAACTCAGCATTTTCGATTTCAGAGACATTGTCCAAAAATGTCTCTGAAACTGCATTTTCCATGATCATTAGACTCACGCGGTTGGACCGTTCCCATTGCTCAACATTTTTCCGTTCTATAACGGTATTTCCTTTAGTGAGAGCAGCGGGACTTGATTCCCCAAATGCGTGATCAATGTCCATATTGCCTAAGATCATCGTTATATTATTTTTCCAAGTTTTAAGTTTAGTCCCAGTAAACAAAGGTACATCATTTATAGCAGTAGTTACGGATGAAGCATTAATCAAATCTGAAGGAGAAGAACAAGAATGAAACAAAACATATATAAGAAACTACACAATGATTAATTATATCAAATGAATTCCATCAAAATAAAAGATAATCAATATGACATCAAGACTAATCTTTGGATTGCGAATTGACTCACAATTTGATTTATCTTAGGGTAAACAAATAGCTTAAACAATACACTTTAAATACTTGCCTTCCTTTGGGCCGGATCAAGTACAAAAGTGTCCTAAAGTTTAAGGTACTTGTTCCCCGGCAATAAAGAATATAAATAATTCACTTTAAACACCCGCCTTCCTTTGGGATGGTTCACAGCATTTAAAATGACCAAAAGTTTAGTTCAATTATTACCCCATGAATGTAAATACTTAGTCAACAACAAGGTCTCCTTTGGGAAACAAGCATGTTATCACATATCAATATTTACATTCATCTTTTAACAAGTTTGAATTTAATCAACAAGGTCTCCTTTGGAAAACAAACATGTTAATTTTATCCAAAATGTTAAGGATATAATTAATCAGAAACAAAAGGGCCTTAAGGTAATTAATGAACTTTATTAATTAAAGATAGTAATCCTTTTGTTCTACCCGTCCATTCCTAAAGTTTGATAACTCTAAGAACCACCGAAGCGCGACTGGTGTCCAGATACTATAATTTATTAACAAATTTTCACAAATTCTGGGCAAAATAACCCCAAAATCTCTCTTCCCAGCCAGAGCACGACTCGTGCCCACGAGCACGAATGGGGCACGAGTGGAAATGAAGTGCTTGATTTTAATCAGAACGACTTGGAAGCTTAGAAACGAGTCGTGGGCACGAATGACCAAAAGGGCACGACTCGTGCCAAAAGGCACGACTCGTGCTCAATGCCCAGAAACATGAAAAGTCACCATTTAAACGACAGGAATCAAAGGGCTCGACTCGTGCCCAATAGCACGACTCGTGCCCACTGTCCAGATTGGTGAAAAGTCATCATTTTATGAACAGGTTTGAATCAACGAGCCATAACACCCAATTAGACTATCAATTCTTAACTTAATGGTGAATCAATATTCAACCAAAGCAAGTAGATCCGCATACTCACATCACATTTTTAAATGCGTGGCTATGCATTTGAACAAACTCACAACGCATCCAATGATGGTGGCTATGTTCAAAATGGGATAATCTTACATTAAGAATTGAAAGCCTTTTGAGTAAATTTATAATTTAGAAGTAACATAATACTCTAGAATCTTAATTAGAGTATGAAAATAATTCAAGAACACATGATGAACATGGAATCTTTTCAAAAAATAAAAGCATAAGGCTTTACAAGAAACTCAAACTCAATCTAGTATATGAGCGACTGTGCTCGATACAAATTGTTGGAACATAAACGATCCATTAACCATGAACCGACTCACAACTAGATTAAGAAGAGAAGGAGAAGAAGAAGAAGAATAATACGGAAGCGTGTACCTTGTGATTCCATGATTGTTCTTAGTTTTGTTCTTGAGTAGAAGAAGGAAGTAGGGAGATAGTACTTCGAAGTAGGGAAGAGTAGATCTTCTAAATGATAGTGCCCACACTTGATCTTCTTAGTGAATAAAGAGAAGATTTGTGACTGAATTTAGTGAATGAATAAGTGTCTCTAAATGGCTGATGGATAGCCTTTATATAGATAGAGAAGGGGCACTTCATTTAGGGACTACACCCTTTCGTAAAGAAGGCGGTGAGAAGTTACCATTATACCCATCATTTAATGGTACTTACACCTAATGAAATTCTACATATTTGGTCTATACTTTAACATTATTAAATAATTATAACATATGGAATTAAATAACACATATTATTAATCCATGTTCTAACAACGACATGGCTGAGTTGGGGCTGATCTGGATGCCATGAAGTTACAACCATGACTTTAGGCCAAGGCACCCATGACTTTTCTTTCTTTGTGTTTGGCAGATGACGTTCATGCCGGCTAAACAAAGTGGGCAATTCTAATTTTTTGTTTGGACTAAGGTTCAAAATAATTGTAACATTAATTTTTTTTTTTTTATATAAATTGAGTCTAAATTTCATAAACTCCCAACAATTTCTACAAACATTTTAATTTGTTTAATATTAGTCATTTTATTCATTTTAACTTTGTCAAAAAATTTTATTTTATAATATAAACTAATAAATATTAGTAAAATAATTAATTATAAAACTTATAATTAATCATTTATGTAGTACAATAATTAATAATTATATATAATAGTAATAAATGTAATATAAATAAGTAGAAAAGAGAAAATATGGTGGGGTATAATAAAAAGTAGGAGAGAGATTCTGATGACTTTTGTCATGATGAATGAAGATAAAATTGTTTGAAGTTGTGTTATTGATGATTGATGACGTGAAAATGAGGTGGAGGAGAGAGAGATGACTTGAAACAATTTGAAGTGGCATGAATGAAGATGCTCTAAAGGAAATGTTTTAATTCCGATTAGTTTCGCAAAACAATTTAGAATATCAAAAAGACCACCTTTTTAATTACCAATTGTCATTGCGTAAACATAGATTTTGCAATTTTAAATTGCAAATTCTAAAAAGTGATACATTTTTTTGAGTAATATTTTTTTTATATAATTCACTCTTGCATTTTTTGTAACTATTACTAAGAGAATTTTTTATCAAATAAATTATTAGTTACAAAGATTATAGCTCTCACATTTAAAGGTATACCAGAGTAGAAGAGTCTTATAACTTTATAGAAATTAATTCATTGCTTATTAATAATAAATCATAATTTATTATTAAATTCGTTTATTAAAAATATTATGAAATTATTTTTCTTACAAATATAATTTGTCTCTAAGGCCCCGTTTGTTTCATCGTAAAACATTTTTCAGAAAATATTTTCCGTAAAATAACTCGTTTTTCACTGTTTGGTTGTTTTTCGGAAAACCGTAAAATATTTTCCGTTGTTTGGTTGTTTTCCGAAAATGTTTTCCGTAAAATAAATCGTTTTTCGGTGTTTGGTTGTTTTCCGGAAAATGTTTTCCGTAAAATAACTCATTTTCGATGTTTGGTTGTTTTCCGAAAAATGGAGAAAACGTTTTTCGGAAAATATTTTACGCCCTTCCTAAGTAAAACGACTTACTGACCTTGTCCTAAGTAAAACATTTTCCGAAAAATGGTGCCCTTCATGTACAACTCATATTTCACAAGGTACAACATTCTACTTGCTCATTATAATAATAATAATAATAAATAAATAAATAAATAAATAAATAATAATAATAATAATAGTAAATAATAATAATAATAATAATAAATAAATAATAACAATAAATAATAATAATAATAATAATAATAATAATAAAAAAATAAAATAATAATAATAATAATAATAATAATAAATAATAATAATAATAATAATAATAATAAATAATAATAATAATAATAAAAAATAAAAAATAAATAATAATAAAAATAATAATAAAAAATAATAATAATAATAAAAAATTAATAATAATAATAAAATAATTAAAAATAATAAAAATAATAATAAATATAAAATAATAATAATAATAATAAGTAAAGCATTTTTCTAAGTAAAATATTTTCCTAAGTAAAACATTTCACGCCGTAAAATATTTTATGCTTTACGCCATAAAATATTTTATGCCGTAAAATATTTTACGCCCTTTCTAAGTAAAATATTTTACAGAAAAATATTTTATAGAAAAATATTTTTTGAAAAATATTTTTTGAAAGATGTTTTCCATGGAAACAAAAGGAGCCTATATAAATGACAGTACAATTGACTCAATTTAAATAAAATGAACATCTAAAAGCCCTACACTCCAAACACTCACCCGCACACTTTCACAGTATTTGCTTTGATCTTTCTTCCTCCTTCCCTCCCCCCCTCTCCCTCTCTCCTCCCTCCATTTGTTTCTCTCTCTACAAATACTTCACCAATACCTTAATTAGATCAATTCAAAACCCCTCCCAAAGTCTCTCTCTCTCTCTCTCTCACCTCCATCATCACACACATTCAGTCTCTTCTTCATCTATTTCTCTACAATCTCTTCAAATACACAAATCATATATTTTTTATATATAATTTTTATACTGATTTATCAGCTAAATTGCTGCTGTAAGCATGAGCTCTGGGGGTAGGGTTTCAATCCCGAACAGTGTTCGCAAAACGATCCAGAATATCAAAGAGATCACTGGCAATCATAGCGATGAAGATATTTATGCAACGTTAAAGGAATGTTCCATGGATCCGAACGAAACCGCCCAGAAGCTCCTCTTTCAAGGTCCCCGCTCTTCTCTCTCCCTCTATATATAACCTTCGTCTTGTTATCGGTGTTTTGATCTTGATTTATTTCACCAGGATACGCTATTGTGATTTGTGATCCATGTTCTTTAAATATCAAGACTTGGTGCTTCTCATTTTAGGGATTTCGTTTACCTCAGTTAGATTGTTTCATTTGGCATATTTTAGGGTTTTTCTCGCTGTACTCTCGTTTTATTTTTCTTTCCGGGTCTGTTATTTACCGAAACTGGTGCTAGACTGCTGGTTCAATGTTTGTGATAGTTTTGTAGGGAATTTAATGATACAAAGATTGGAACTTTGCTAGTTTGACACTCAGTGGTAGCGCTATTACTTTGGTACCTCGTGTTTTGATTTTGTACTGTTTGGAGTTAGCTAAATCTAGTGTGATGATTGTATTGTTGGTGTTAGCAGATGCTTTGATGTGACATCATTATGTAATGTGGATTATGGGTATTGATTATTCCACTCTAAAAGCTCCTGTTATCTTACAACAACTATATAAATTCCTATTTTTTCTGGCACTGATTGTGGAGACCCTCATTGGTTGCAAGCTCTACGCTTACTGTGGTTCAAGTGCCTGACATTCTGATGGGTTTCCTTGCATTTACTAGCTATTTTTCAACCTAGAACTATCGATAATCAGGTGTTAACTTTGAGCTGGTGTCACCAAAAGAGTTGAAACAACAAAATTAATCATATGATAGGAGGATATGTGTAGCATTATTTGATTGAATTGTATCACCGCATAGTTGTCAAATCGTGTATCGTATCGCGTATCTGACCTCTAAATATCGTATCGCGTATCGTATCGTGTATCGTATCGGAGATACGGAACACAATGACAAAAAAAATTCAAAAACTCTAAAGAATATCAAAAATAAAAGTAAACAATGGAAATAATCACTTGAAAAACCAAAGAAGTAGTTATGTTAACATTACCGACGTACCAAAAGGTCATAATTTCAAGAAATAGTCTATATTGTTTTACTAAATACTAATTACTAAGTCACCAATTAAAAATAAACATTTCAATTTCTAAATAATGTATTCAAATATTCATCTTCATCTTCATCAATAAACATTAAATTTTAATCCCATAGAAACCTACTGCAAGGATATCTTTTCTTATCAAAAAAATAAAATAAAATTACATATAATAATCCAATTGAAAGAGCTATCCAGGATATAACCTCATTTTGAACAAAATCACATTTAATAATTGAATTGAAAAGCAATAAAACCGAACCGATCCAAAATCGAAATACGGTAATAGTGTAATACTGAAAAGAGGTGAAGGAAACGGGCCTGTTCGATCCAAACCCGACCCAAACCCGGCACAAACCCTTTTTAACTGTATCGCCCGTATTGATACGATACGCAATACGTACGATACGATACGCGATACGACGTACGATACAGAGAGGAAATCGATACACCTATTCGATACGTATCGAAACTATACGTATCGCGTATCGTATCGCCGATACGTATCGCGTATCGCGATATTTAACAACTACTCCCTCCGTCCCATAAGTCTTAAGAAAACTTTCCATTTTGGGCGTCCCATAAGTCTTAAGAATTCCCAAAATGGAAACCTTAAATCACTATTCTCTCCACTCATTCTCTCTCCTACATTATTTTAATACTCACAACACATTATAATTTACTATTCCCTCCACTCATTCTCTCTCCTATTTAATTTTTCACACTCACAACACTTCTTCCACTCATTCTCTCTCCTAATACTATAATAATATTCCTTAATTCCTGCGCCAAATAGAATCTTCTTAAGCTCTATGGGACGGAGGGAGTATGTATCACCGAAATACTCTGTATTTACTTGTTTCAACATTGTAATAACTTGCAACCGTAATTCTTTGATGTTCTTACAAAAATAGTAAGGCAAGCAACTTCTAGCTGATTGTTTTTTGTGGCTATGTTTGCTATGGATGAATCAATGGGAAAGGGATGAACCCTTTTCAGAGATCATCATTTCTTTTTATCTGGATGATGGTGTTCCATTGATATTTAATGTTGGAAAAAGAACACTACTCGATTTTTAAGCCCTTTTATGATAAAATATGCCATGCATTCTAAGCTAGTGTTATCTCAATTTGGCAAGGCACCTGAAGATTTTGGAAAGTCCAGTTAACATATTAGCTCTTTCTAGTCTACGTTGTTGGTTATCTCTTTTTCTCAAGCTACTTGCTCTGTGTAAAGAGTTCATGCTTAAAAGCTTCTCCCTCGGTCCCTAAATGAATGTCCAAATTTCATTTTAAGGAACACTCTGAAAATGTGTGTTTTTTATACATTTTAATGGCGAAGATGCATAAATATTCTTGTTATCCACTTTCTAAACATTTAGTTTTACAATAATAAAATGAATAGCGATTTTTTTTTTTTTTGGTAAAAAAGCGTTTAGGGACAGGACAGTTTTTTACAAGAAAGGCATTCATTTTGGGACAAAAAATTATTGGATTTGGACATTCATTTAGGATAGAGGGAGTAGGTATATTCTTTGTCAAGACATTACATTACCATCCCTACTCTGCTTCGAACTGATATATATAACCGTGTCATTTTGTTTATTTTATTGTCATAATTAAATATATAAGTTAAATATAGTTAGGATTTCTTTTTGGATGCCGAGTTGGGATTCACAAAGATGTTTACACGGAAAGTTTACTGCACATTATCTTCATCAAATTCAGAGAGGCGCGCAACAGTACTTGGCTTTTCTTTGTCTTTAGGGAGTCGTTAGAGCAGACAGCTGTCAGCTGTTTGTGTTCTTTATCTTTTTCATACATTCTCCCATGTATCAGAATAACAAGTTGATTTTTCAATTTCATTCCCCCTTTAAATGCAGTTTTCTTTTTTCACTGTCCATAAAAACTAGCTACACTAAGATGAAATGCCATAACAAGTGTTCTTTATTTGATTGGCAGATCCATTTCATGAAGTGAAAAGGAAGCGTGACAGAAAGAAAGAGGTAAAGTAATACAATCAGTTAATGATAAACCACTATGTTTTGCAGTTTATACCTATTTTGTGCAAGACCATTGATCGATTTGGACAATATATGTTACCTTTGCAATTAGAGAGCTTGAAGAGGTCATAAACCAACATACTCCGTATAAGTTGCTATGCTTTAGCTGTTCTTGCCAAAAGTCTTGATAGAATCACCTTTCCCCCACGATCTTCATATACAACTTCTGTTTTTTTGCTAAACTTCAATTATTACTTGGTTGCAGAATTTGAACAAAGAGTCTGTGGAGTCAAAGTGGAAACCTGGTGCCCAAGGGCGTGGGAATAGGGGTGGTCGCGGGAATTATCAATCTCGCCACATTTTCCATGGTAATTCTCAATATTTTGATTCACTGCTTTTCCTCCTGCTAAGCGTTCTTACTTTCGAACTTGCTAGTATGGTGATGCCACCTTCCACCCTTAGGTTTGCCGCTGATATTGAAAGACTGATAGCTCTACATTCTTAAATCTCTCTTTAAAAATATCTGTTGAGCATTTGTACCATTGTTTATTTTATATGTTGATTTCCGTTTATGAACTAAGGTAATTAATTGCATACATTGTTGAAACATGATGGTCATCATTATCTATACATGCTGCACAATTACATCATCTATTTAATGTTCTCTTTCCAGATGCTGGTGGTGGCAGGAACACTGTTTCTGCGAAGGAAAACGGCATCAATCAAGTTTCAGATGGAAGTCTTGGACAATCGACCCAGCCCACTCCTCCAGAGATAAAGAATAAGGAAACAACTTTTGTTGCAAGGTTAAAATCTTCAGTAGATTTTACTCCATATGTATGACAATATTCATATTTTGCAAAATAAGTTTCTTTCATAGAATATTTGCATTATATCCAACCACTCTAAGTTGTTGAAATGACTGGAAAATAATTATATACTACTGCTTTCTAAATAAATGACCATCTTTTATTGACATTTCTCTTGCATGGTGTTGTTATTGGTACACTAACTATACTCATATTGTGTTATTCTGACACAAAAAGAATTCTAGCACTTAATGTGTAGTTCTGATGTACTCTAGGAAGTGTGATTTGCAGGAGTTCAGTTCTTACAAACTCCATTCATTTCTTTTATTTGCAGCTCTTCAACTCCTATTAACACAATTTCTTACGTAGACCACCTTATTTATAAATATGTTTGCATGCATGTAATAAAACTGAAGTTTTCAATAAGCTATTTGGTTCCAATTTTTGAAAGCCATAAATCAAGCACATCAATTATCCGACATGGTTCATAAGCTACTCAGTCTTCAACTAAATGTATAAGTACCTGATATTCTCTATTAAGTATTACTTCTGGAGCTGTATTCTTACGAAAATGAATTTCCACTTTTGCAGCTCTTCAACTGTCACTGCTGATGGACCTGCTGAGGTGGTTTCTGAGGCTCCCAGTGAGCTACCTGTCACCCATTTGTTTACAGGAGGTGTGAGCAACCTATCTGGAACAACTGCTACTGCAGTTAGCAGTGAGTTGGATAGTCATCTCACACCAGCTCTGCCAAACGAGGGAAACAAAATCTCCACGACCCGTGGGACTGGTGACTCACAACCGATGTCATCTTCCGGCGTTACTTCAGTTTCCAGGGCTTCAATACCTTCTCCAGGAGTCTATCTGTCCTCATCAGATCCTGTTCTAATGCCATCTCAGGATTTACGAGTGACCAGTGCTGTGGGTACTATCAGACGTGAAGTTGGAAGCCAACGAACTCCTCTTGACCAATTTCCCTACACCTCATCTGAGAGTAAATCAATTGCATGTGAGGCCCTTTTACTTACCTGAGTATAGAAGTTTGAATTCATGATGCAGGGAACTTTGATTGAATTCTATTTCTTAAAGATTTACTGAAAACAACTTTTCTAAATATCTGAATATTGACAGCTACCAGTGAGGGCGGGAGTTCCTTCTTGCCAGGAAAACCGCCACATAAGCTTCAGGGAGTTGGAAAGAATCAGCTTTCAGAGTCTGCACAACCTGCTCCTTCAAGTCATGGTGGCTCTTCTGTTGGAAGGCCTTCATCGAACTACAATAGCCGGTCGCAACAAGTGATTGGGCCTCAAAAAGGTTTAAATATTATTCTTGAAAATTTCTGATTTTATGAATTATTTTGTTATTTCGACCTTTGTGCTTGTCTGTTAGTTATATGATCCACACATGGGGAGGGGGCAAGGGTGAGGATGCAAGTTCATGGAAATCTGAAAGTGCAAATTCTGCGCAAGGTCTTTTTTGCAACCTCCTGCGTTCATAGGGACAATGTTCTTTGAGGCATCCCATTAGTTTTTCTTCTTTTATTGCTCTCATTGGGTAGGAAAAAAAGAGTGTGTTCTGAACGTTTCGGATGTCAAATTCCCGAGTTAAACTTGTAGTATTTGTATTTTTCTTCCATTCTTTTCCCCGTATCATTTCTGTCATTGGTCTGATGATTGATTCTACCATTTACATCTCAGAATATTCAGCCATTGATTGGTAGATCACCTAAAGCTTATTACTTGATGTTTTGCCACTATTCCAGTCAAATGGTGGTTGTCTTTATGATTTTTTTGGGCTTTTAATAAGTGATATCTTCATTATATCTATGCGGAGAATGTGTCATTATTTTATTTTCATCTCAGTTATCCCCTTTAGGTACTTTCAAAGGAAAGTTGTTGCAATACATGCTTGTATATCAATTAAATCCGTTAACTAACTGGTATGTGTTTCCAGCAGTGGGTCCTAGTAAAGAGTGGAAACCAAAGACGACAAACGTTCTACTTGCTCAAGGGTCTGGGACAGTTGACTCGTCTGAGTGTCCTGCTAGTGCGGTGGAGGCAGTCACCCAATCACAGCCTGCATCAAGTGCCCTTGATTTGAAGGAAGCCACTTCAGAGCTGGAGAGGAAGCTGGAAGAGTCACACATTTTAAACAGTCATCACGTTATCATCCCAAATCACCTTCATGTTCCTGAAACAGAAAAGCTTGGGTTTTGTTTTGGAAGTTTTGATGCTAGTTTTGGCTTCAACGCTAGCGCCGTGAACGATCCGGTAAGTGACAAGAGTCCGACTCTCTCTGAAACGTCAGAGGGGATTGAGGAAAGCGCAGAGGAGGAGCCCTTGAGGTTTGAGAATGTTTGCTACTCATTTATTCTTTGTTGATTGATACACCTGCTCAATATCTTTTTATTCTCTCGCCTTTAAGTATCTATGACCGCGCCGATCCACTTGGAAGCAATTGAAAAAGGACCACAAATCTCAAATTCTTTATAAACGTTCAGTCATGATATCAACAACTATTTGATTTTCAGCTATGAACTGGCAATCATCAGTTAGTTGACCTTCTTAGCAGTTGCATTAGTTGAGTTGTGAGTCTATCCACCACTTAATTTTTTTTTCTTTCTCCTGTACAGGGTAAGGAACTTGTTGCCAGAAAGAAATTTCAGTCATGATATCATCAACTATTGATTAATATTTGTGGCACTGCATTAGTTACAGCTATGAACTAGTAATCATCAGTTAGCTGACCTTCTTAGTAGTTGAATTAGTGAAGCGTTTTATCATTTTGTATTAGAATGGTTGCTGTTGCTAGTACATGTGTAGGTTGATAATTGATATTGGACGTAGACATATAGATGTAAATGCCAGGAACACTAAAAAGAAGCAATCATTTTACATAGATTTGTTGAAGGGCTGGACTATTACAATCGTACTGTGGTGCTTAGTATATGGCTTAGTTGCACTTGTACATAAAAATCATGGATACTCCAATGTGGGCTCCGTGGTGCTATATGCTTGGGTTGCGGATGAGGTGTCTAGGTGCATATTGGATACATTCCAAATGTATCTAATTGTTATGCCTTGATACACAGTGATATGTTGACTACTTTTTGTATCTCTACTTTGAGTTCTTTATCTCTGCTGATATTAACTTTCTTCTGTCTTCTGTCTTCTGTCTTCTCCTTCAAATTTATAGTTAATTTTGTTAGAGACTTTGTCTAGTTCAAACCACAGAGATTATTCGAACATCTCAGATTTAGAGCAAAACATGCCACAAACTTGATGGAACTATCTGACTCTTATTGGATTATCTCTATTGGGTTACCTTATATAACTTCCAGGGATATTGATTTTACTCTCAGTGTTTCTGACGCATGTGGTTCTTTATTCTGAATTGAACAATTATTTGTGGCTACATTGAAGTTTGACTCACGTTTTGACCTTTATTTTTTATTGGATTCAGCAATCAAATTACAGTAGCAGCGGCCAAGGAAGGTGATTATCCTGATCTTCCTCCTCCATCATCATCCAATATACCAGAAAACTTATCGTCTGAGGGTGATCTCCAATCCAGTGTGGCCCCTGAGTACAGCGAGTCTAAGCAGGAGACTGCATTACCAGCTGCAGGTCACCAATATCCTTCTGTTCAGACTTCACCAAACTTCAGTTTTGGTTTTATGCCACCAATGATAGGAGGCCAGATTGCCCCCTTTGACAGCATTGAGTCTCAAGCTCGTGAAGGTTCTCGCATTCCAAACTTTGTTGTAAGTCCTCCATTTCAGGTCTTTTATGTCCAAGCACATCTGTTTTTTTTTTTTTTTGAGCTTTTACATATATGCAAGTCGTATGACCCTAATAGGAGGCAAATATTTTATAAAAATAATGTTAACTGGATTGTCATTAAGAAATATGTATAGGGGTGCAGGATACATGTACGATACAGTGGATACGAAGATACGTCAAAATCCAAAAAATATAGGATACAGGTACATCAAGGATACGACAGTTCTACTATAAAATATTATAATATGAATAGCCCTAAACTCCGCCTACAAATCCAACATGCAATATATTAAAGGAATTGCATTTGGTTTCAACTTTTCATTACCTGATATCCAAAATTTCTTTAATCCCCATAAAATCTTATCCATTGGGGAGGTATCAAGTACATCTCACTCTGTACCAACTCCATACCAGCACATTTTAATTGCTTATAACTAATAAGTGCCTCGAGAAAAGAATAGAATTCTGACCCTAGCCAGATTTGTGACATATCCATCCCGTATCCCCGACGTATCCTTGTCGTATCGAAGACATTTCCGAGCTGAAAAATACGTACGGCTTTGCCAAATACTCTCGCATGGATTTACCAGTTGATTTTTTTCTTCCTGAAAATCAAGGAATGTTAATCTGGCATCCATATTGGCTTAAGTACTGTAGTTTCAAATGTATTTGCACATTTAGTCCCATTTTCCCGTGCTCTGCTTGAAGCAACTAAAAACTTACTCCCTCCGTCCCACGTGAATGGACACTTATTTCCTTTTTGGGACGTCCCACGTGAATGGACACTGCCCAAAATGGAAAAGAATATTCACTATTCCCTCCACTCATTCTCTCTCCTACTTCACTTTTACACTCACAACATTCTCTCTCCTAACTATTCCTCCCACTCATTCTCTCTCCTATTTAATTCTTCATACTTACAAACACCTCCTCCACCTATTTCTCTCTCCTACTTTTTCTTAATTCCCACACCCAAAAAGCTAGTGACCATTCACATGAGACGAAGGGAGTATATTTTAGAGATGGATGCTCAGAAAATGAATAAGCTCAGGTGCAATAGTGTTTTTGTTTTTTCTTGAAATAGAAAACCAAAAGGTCTCCAATCACCAATGTTCTAAAAAGCGGTATAGGCGCACGCCTAGGCGCTAGGCGGCTGTCATCCGCCGCAAATAACACCAAATCGGGGGAAATAGGCGGCCAGTGAACAAATTGGCGCACCGCGCCTAGGCGGTCTAGTCGCCGACGAATCTAGTGGGCACCGACGGCGGGTGGAGCAACAAAGGAGAGATTAGTGGCAGAAAGAAGGTGGTGGTGACAAGAATGGGTGGGAAGCAACATGGAGTGAAGGTGGTGGAGTGTTGTGTTTTCAAACTTGTCGGAGCCGATGATGATTCCGAAGGAGGCGACGATTGAGAGAAAATAAAAAAGAGAGAAGAGAATAGGGTTTCCAAATTTTTGAAATGGTTGAATATGGGAAGAGAGAGAGAGAGAGAATGATTTTGTGTGGTCTATGTTTATTTGTGTGTGCGCGTGTGGTATGTGTGTGTGGTACATACGTGTCAACAATCAACAGCAGTACGTGTGTCTTTGTTTGTTAAGAGGTTGTTTGGTGATCGTTGCTTCTATTTTGATTGACAGTGGGTGCTTAGTTTGAGGGTTTTTGACAAGGATTGTGCTTTTAAGGAGTTTTGACATTGGTCCATCTATTCTTGTTTATTCCCATAAAGTACCCTTGTGAAGATGAAATTAAATTTGTGTTAGTTATTTGATTATATATTAAAAATGATTTTTTAAAGGTTTTATTAACATATACTATTAGAGATATATTTATTATAAATAATAATATAAAAACTTTCGGACCCGTCTCGCCTATGCATTTTAGACCCGACTCTGCCGGCTAATAACCGTCCAACGATTTTTAGAACCCTGTCAATTACTATCCGAACCGGACATTTAGTTCTAGTTTGGAGTTGCCGTGTCAAGTTTTTACTCTATCCATCGCGTTATGAGAGTCCATTTTTAGCTTTTGAAGGAAATTAAAGAAGTTGATTTTAAGCACTTTTAGTAGCAGATATACCCGAGTACCCTTGGGGCTCGTTTGGCGTGGAAGCCTGAATGGAAATGAAACTACAAAGAAGATGGAAAGAGCATTCGAGTTGTTTTTCAATAACTTTCTATGCTACCATTCATAGATTAATCATTCTTCAAGAGATAGAACAATCATTTATGAAACACGGATAGTCCGAAATGGCCTCTATATCCGTATCAGATAATATTAGATATAATCATATGATACTCGTGGGATACTATCAAATACTTCTTACATGCATTTTGATAATAATAATATTTAATTTTTCAACTAGGATAGCCCTGGGATACATCACTACAAGAAAACTATCAAATAGCGACGGAAAACTCCGTCGCTAAAGCTACAATTTTCGTCGGTAAACATTTTAACGACGGATTCTCAACGGAATAATTCCCTCGTTAAAACCCTCGTCGGTAAATGCTTAACGACGGAAATGTATGTCCGTCGGTGATATAGCAACGGAAAAATCCCTTGCTAACGTTATAAAATCCGTCGCGATTTAAATTGATGGGACGATAATTTTTCAATATTTTGGGACGGATTTATCCCTCGTTAAGGCTGTATAATCCGTCGCAATGGCGAAAAATTGTTTGTTTGTGGACGATAAATTTAACGTGGGACAGAGACGAAGAGGCCGTCGTTATATCATATTCATATAGCAAGGGATGATTTCCGTCGGTAAGCAATTGGGTTGTATTTTCAGCGACATATATCCGTCGTTAAAATTAACAGATTTTTTTATGTTCCTTTTCTTTACTTCCCAACCCCTGTACCTAAATCCAAAATACCAAAAACAACATAGACTATTTCAAACTAAACTAACACATACTATTCCAAGTTAAAACAGTTTAACTCATAATATTCCAAGTTAAAACATAGTTCACCAAAATAAAAATAAGTATCATCAACAAGTAGCAAAATACCAAAATAAAAGTACATATCATCAACAAGTAGCAAAATACCAAAATAAAAGTAAGTATCATCAACAACAAGTAGCTAGCAAGATTAAACCCTTCAAGCCATAGAATCCATGAGAAGTTGTAGCTTCTTATCTACTTCCTCCCGATATTTTAAATCTTCTTCCATCTTCTCCTCCATTTGTTCCTTGTATTTCTTTTTCCTTTCCTCCCAATCTTTTCTCTCTTCAGCATGCTTTTTCTCCATTTCTTCCTGACATTTCTTTTCTTCGTTCAGCTTCTCTATCATCTCATTCTTAAATTCAGTTAAACTAGCTTCAACCATTTGCGTGTTAGATTCATTGCTAGTACCATCACTAGCCAATGACGAGCCAACTGAACCAAGACCGTACACCCGCTGTTTCTTTATGCCGGCAACTCTCAAGTATATCTTATTTTCCTCCTCAACAGTTAACTCACTTTCTCTTTCGGCGGATGCCACCTCTATTTCGCGTTAATAATCCTCCTACAAAATACAATATATATATATATATATATATATATATATATCATTATTAATATCATTATTAACATACATGAACAAAAAAATTCAATTTATAAATAATATACTTACACAAATTTTCCTAGCATGATCGTCCAAATAGGTACCATCTCTGCGAACATGTGTCCTCAGTTGAAGTTTAAACAAACTTGGTGTGATGCCTTGATTTTCTTTTTTCTGCCACAAGACCAATAAAACAAAAGGCAACATAAATAATAGGGATTAAGTATAGTACTAAAGCTGCACCAGGATAATATTGAAGAAAAAATTCAATTACAACATTGACATGGCCATTATTACATGCAAGATGTTTGGACATATACTGTACTCATCCTTTGCAGAGATATCCATTTCAAACGAACTCAGTAAGCATATAATATAACTTTCTAGCATTAAACCTGAATATGCTGCGCAATGAATCAAATGCTGCCCCGGTTTATATTTCAAATGGATTAATCAACATTTTCCTTCGACATTTCACGTAAGAAAACTAACATTGTGAATTAAATAAAAAACAATATTACCATTGAAAAAGGCAAAAAAAAACAATGAAAGAACCAACAAGGCAAGGCAACAATCAATAATAATTCCCAGCAGCCCTTTCCTATTTAACTATCATAGAAATTTGATTATATTTACAGCTTATATCATGCCATAAATTTCCCTACGTTATATCTCCATAATAATAACATTTCCCTATTTAACTATCATAGAAACTTGATTATATTTACAGCTTACAGATGTTACTGTCAAAGCATGAGAGTGACCAATTTATTATTCTATAGGTGTGTCAAGCCTGACTTGGTCTTCTAAAGACATGAGAGTGACCAATTTTTTTTTATGGTATACTCCCTCCGTTTCAGCCGAGTGTACACTTATTTTCCTTTTGGTTCGTCCCAGCCGAGTGTGAACTGCCCAAAATGGAAGGGAATCTTCACTATTTACCCCACTCATTCTCTCTCCTATTTTACTTTTACACTCACAACATTCTCTCTCCACTTTTTCTCTCTCTTACTTTTCCTTAATCGGTGTGCCCAACATTTTGGTTCACACTAGGCTGGGACAGAGGGAGTATTATTTATTTATTTTTTCTGAACTTTAGAAGAAAGAAGAAAAACTATTGAATCTAAAGATATAAAACTCAAAACTCAAATACAATGTACGTACCATACTTTCCATGTGTGCTACTGCAGATTTGAAACCTCCCTTATGCTTAGAACAACCGTCTTCCTTCACAGTTAGTTGATTTTTTGAATTTATCTCTGATTTCCTCTTTATTAAAATGGTGTACCCAATGAGCCCAATCTGCCTCGCCTATGCATTCTGGTTTCTTCTTTTGTTCATTCCAATTTTTCTTAAAAGAGCTCACCATGTCACTGTAACGAATGCCAGCTAGTTTCATGAAAGCAGTCTTAATAGTCGACTCCTCTTCTAGGGGCATCTATATTTTTTCTGCAAACAAATTGATTAAGTTCAAACTACAAAAAGCAAGTACTAAATCTGTTGCAGAATTTTTAGTGCAGTCTTAACAAGTGTTTGTTAAAATTCTGCACTAAAAATTTTGCACTAAAAATTCTGCAACAGATTTAGTACTTGCTTTTTGTAGTTTGAACTTAATCAATTTGTTTGCAGTTCATTCCAATTTTTCTTAAAAGAGCTCACCATGTCACTATAACGAATGCCAGCTAGTTTCATGAAAGCAGTCTTAATAGTCGACTCCTCTTCTCGGGGCATCTATATTTTTTCTGCAAACAAATTGATTAAGTTCAAACTACAAAAAGCAAGTACTAAATTGCTTTGAATTTTTAGTGCAGTCACTTTAACAAGTGTTTGTTAAAATTCTGCACTAAAAATTTTGCACTAAAAATTCTGCAACAGATTTAGTACTTGCTTTTTGTAGTTTGAACTTAATCAATTTGTTTGCAGAAAAAATATAGATAGCCCCGAGAAGAGGAGTTGACTATTAAGACTGCTTTCATGAAACTAGCTGGCATTCGTTACAGTGACATGGTGAGCTCTTTTAAGAAAAATTGAAATGAACAAAAGAAGAAACCAGAATGCATAGGCGAGGCAGATTGGGCTCATTGGGTACACCATTTTAATAAAGAGGAAATCAGAGATAAATTCAAAAAATCGACTAACTGTGAAGGAAGACGGTTGTTCTAAGTATACGGGAGGTTCCAAATCTGCAGTAGCTCACATGGAAAGTATGGTACGTACATTGTATTTGAGTTTCGAGTTTTATATCTTTAGATTCAATAGCTTTTCTTCTTTCTTCTAAAGTTTAGAAAAAATAAATAAATAATACTCCCTCCGTCCCAATAAAAGCTTCACTAATTACCTAAAAGGGCTTCCCGTTAGAAGCTTCACCTTTCTTTTTTTGGCAAAGAATCTTTACTATTTCGTCCACTCATTCTCTCTCCTAATTCACTATTACACTCACAACACTTTTTAAATTTACTATTTCCTCCACTAATTTTCTCTTATTTTCAAATTACACTCACAACATTTTTTCTTCCTACCTATTTCCTTAATTTGCGTGCCGGGCCAAAAGGATGAAGCATTTACTGGGACGGAGGGAGTATACCATAAAAAAAAAATTGGCCACTCTCATGTCTTTAAAGACTAAGTCAGGCTGGACACACCTATAGAATAATAAATTGGTCACTCTCATGCTTTGACAGTAACATCTGTAAGCTGTAAATATAATCAAGTTTCTATGATAGTTAAATAGGAAAGGGCTGCTGGGAATTATTAATGATTGTTGCCTTGCCTTGTTGGTTCTTTCATTTTTTTTTTTTGGCCTTTTTCAATGGCAATATTGTTTTTTATTTAATTCACAATGTTAGTTTTCTTACGCGAAATGTCGAAGGAAAATGTTGATTAGTCCATTTGAAATATAAAACGGAGCATCATTTGATTCATTGTGCAGCATATTCAAGTTTAATGCTATAAAGTTATAAACGCGAAATAGTGGTATCCGCCGAAAGAGAAAGTGAGTTAACTGTTGAGGAGGAAAATAAGATATACTTGAGAGTTGCCGACATAAAGAAACAGCGGGTGTACGGTCTTGGTTCAGTTGGCTCGTCATTGGCTAGTGATGGTACTAGCAATGAATCTAACACGCAAACGGTTGAAGCTAGTTTAACTGAATTTAAGAATGAGATGATAGAGAAGCTGAACAAAGAAAAGAAATGTCGGGAAGAAATGGAGAAAAAGCATGCTGAAGAGAGAAAAGATTGGGAGGAAAGGGAAAAGAAATACAAGAAACAAATGGAGGAGAAGATGGAAGAAGATTTAAAATATCGGGAGGAAGTAGATAAGAAGCTACAACTTCCCATGGATTCTATGGCTTAAAGGGTTTAATCTTGCTAGCTACTTGTTGATGATACTTACTTTTATTTTGGTATTTTACTACTTGTTGATGATATTTACTTTTATTTTGGTATTTTGCTACTTGTTGATGATACTTATTTTTATTTTGGTGAACTATGTTTTAACTTGTAATATTATGAGTTAGACTGTTTTAACTTGGAATAGTATGTGTTAGTTTAGTTTGAAATAGTCTGTTGTTTTTGATATTTTGGATTTAGGTACAGGGGTTGGGAAGTAAAGAAAAGGAACATAAAAAAATCTGTTAATTTTAACGACGGATATATCTGTCGCTGAAAATACAACCAAATTGTTTACCGACGAAAATCATTCCTTGCTATATGAATATGATATAACGACGGCCTCTTCGTCGCTGTCCCACGTTAAATTTGTCCTCCACAAACAAACATTTTTTCGCCATTGCAACGGATTATACAGCCTTAACGAGGGATAAATCCGTCACAAAATATTGAAAATTTGTCGTCCCATCAATTTAAATCGCGACGGATTTTATAACGTTAGCAAGGGATTTTTCTGTCGCTATATCACAAACGGACATACATTTCCGTCGTTAAGCATTTACTGACGAGGGTTTTAGCCAGGGAATTATTTCGTTGAGAATCCGTCGTTAAAATGTTTACCTTTCCGTCGCTATTTGGCAGTTTTCTTGTAGTGGTGAGAAGTCCGCTTTTGTCAAAAGGCATAATAGACGTATGCATGATGTTAAACTAGGTCATTTTGTAATTTTAGGTTTAATATTTTAACTTAAAGTGCGTTGTTTTGAGAAAACATGGGGTAAAGAAAGTTTGTGGCGTGCATGAGAAAGAAAGATATCCGTAATTTCTCTCGAGCGATCAAAAGAAAATAAGTGTGATAAATAACGAATTAAAACGACGACAAAGAAGTGTGACAAAAAACCGATAGCTTGCTTTGTTCCAATATTTATAGGGAAGTTTGCAAATTATATTATGTTTACTAATTTACTTTGGGTCTCATTTTGTTATTATATCTCATGTTCATCTATAGGTATGAAATTATACGTTTAAATTTATATATTCGAATTCACTTATTTTCACGCTTTTATTTTAAGCGGCTATTTGTTTACTGATTTGAACATTAAATGTGTTTTTTTTTCCTTAGAATTCTCACTTTTGGGGTGTTTTAATTGTGTTAAGTATCTATTACATGTGAAATTTTGACCTTTATTTAATGCAAAATTCTTGTTCTTAACATTTTTAGGCTTTGTTTGATATATTTTACATATGTACTCCCTCCGTCCCGCCCGAAAGGGCACAAATTTCCTTTTTGGGCGTCCCATTTAAAAGGGCACAACCCCAAAAAGGAAAGTTTTTATTATTTTTATACTCTTCCTACCCCACTCATTCTCTCTCCTACTTTACTTTTTCACTCACAACATTCTCTCTCCTAACTATTCCTCTCACTCATTCTCTCTCCTATTTAATTTTTCATACTCGCAACATTTAACCTTTTTCTCTTTCTTACATCACTTTCCTTATTCATTTCTTAATTTTCGTGCTAGGAGGCAAAATTGCCCTTTCGGGCGGGACGGAGGGAGTATTATTTTACTATTCCATTTGTTCTATTTTACTGCCTTGCTCGCCTTTCGGCCGTTTTTCAACTGTCTCGATATTCGCCTTTTCTAGGAACCTCTCGCCTTTTCTAGGAACCTCTCGCCCGCCTTTCGCCTACTATGGCTGTACCGGTATCTTTTATTTTTTAATTTCGACTTATTATCGTACCCGCACCATATCACACCCATATCTTGTACTGTAACAGTGCTTCATAGATGGTCATTCTATCCAGAATGAGCTTTCTATCCTTAATAAAAATGCTAATGAAATGTGCTAGCATGAGTTCCTGTTTCATGCAGACTGGATTCCTCCATACCAAACAAGCCCTTAGTGTTCATATTATGCCATTGCAAGCGCACATTTAGTAAATGTTGGTTGACAAAGGTGCAACTTAATAGCTTCGCACGGAACAGAGTCATTTTTGGACTAGACAATTGAAAATAAACTCATTTTTTGAACCAATGGAGTATATTTTATGGAAACATTTGATTTTTTTTTTTTTTTGCCATACTTATAGCTTGCTTTTATTTATCATTTCTCTCACTGGCATATAGGTTCAACAACCATTTGACCCAGCGAGTTATTATGCTCAATTCTATCGATCCGCTGCTGATAGTGACGGCCGTATATCACCTTTCCACTCACCTGGGGTTGCTACCAAATACAATGGAAATATCCCCATGCTATCGCAACAGGCATCTCAGTCTTCTCAAGAGGTCTGCATGCATTAAGCTTATATGATTTTTTTGACTGCTGCAGTACTGGAGTGTTATATTGAAAAATATCTCTGCATTGTCACAGTTGTTTAAGAGATGCTTTGATGTGTTCCTATGTCATTAGGTTGTAGATCTAGTTACCATGCATTTGTTTGTGCTGAACATTCTTGACAACCTCTATGCTTCTTAGTATCGATAGAGGTGTTCTCGATGAATACCTTATCTCATGCCTTGTCGGTATTTCTTTGTCCTTTCTAATTGAAGATCACACAACGTAGTGTTATGGGGTTGCAATTTCTCTTTAAAGTCCTTAATCCCTATTCTTTTTAGTCTGAACACCGGTGGTTGGTCATTCTATTGGGTGAGGACTGATCCGGTTTGGAGCCGGTTTGTACCACAAAGGCGCAAAGCTCTCCCTACCAAGTTTTAGAGCAACTGCATTCCAGGGTTTGATCCAAGACCTTTGATTAAGCTAGAGCAACCCCAACTGATCTACACGCTTGGTGGTGTTAATCCCTTTTCATTATGCACCAATATTGCCAACAGTTGTGTTAGGCATCCATACATACTACCTCCCTAGTGCCAGCCAGGGATGGACCCATGTTGTAACGAGTGGGTGCGACGGCACCCACTGGATTTTAAAAATTAGTTTTTATTAATTTTTCATTTTTGTGTGCTTGTAGTTGGCAGAAGCTGTAGGTAGCTCTGTTGGTTAGGCATTTAGAATTCTTTTCCAACAACCAGTGTTCGAGTCCCACAAGCCAAAACATTATTCAAACTGTTTTGTGCCTCTAATATTCAAATCCTACCAGCTTTAAAAGATTGTTCAAATTATTTTTTTGTCTTTAATATGATAAATAAACTTTTTATAAAGCATAAATGAACTCCTTTTCAAATTCTTACTTGAATCTTTTGATCACCACTTTAATTATCATAAATAGTTTTCATTTATTATTCAAAATAAGTTTTCTTCCTCTATTATGATAAATAAATGGGGTTTAAAAAAAAACCTTATACTTGAATTCTTTTGACCATCACTTTAACTAACATAACATAAAATGGTTCCTAATATAAAAACATCTTTTTTTTTTAAAAAAAAAAAAAGAAGAAAAACAAAATCATCGTGAGAACATCAATAATGTAAATACCAATTTATTTATTTCTTCATGACATAAGCTTACTATTTTTTTTGCAAACTACTAAGAAGAAAATTGTGAGTTAGAAATTTGCAGATGTTCAAACAAAATATACTTTTAAAAAATTATTCTTTATTTTTATGTTGGATTTGCTGATTTGTGAATTATTGGTTAAAATTTGTGATCAAGTAATTTTTTTTTTGGCCACCCACTAAACATGATTCCTGGGTCCGTCACTGGTACCAGCCCTCTATTAAACTTTTTATTAGCGAAGCAAGTTTACGTAGTCCAAAGGATCAGTACAGGGTCTACTATTAGGTATAATACCTGTAGAGCACTGTTGATGATGCAAGATTGACAGCACAAATTGCCATTCCATTCAGTTGTATGTTTTGCTAGTTAGTTTTATCCTTCTTAGTGGCACAATAAATTATAAATTATATGAGCTTAGCTCCTTTTGTAGTATAGGGATGCCATGTTAAGTTTCTGGGTGGAGGTTTATGTGTTTCTCTCCCCTCCATCTTGTCAAGGTTGGTTTGTGGCTTTCTTAAGTTCAGAGTTCTGACAATCTTCTACATATTTTTTAATAAAATTAATATATAATTGCCATAGATTGCGGAGACCCGTGTAGGATGAGCTTGTATCTTTTTCTGTTGAATTTTCTGGGATTGATTTGGTATTTTAGATTGATTAACACCTTAAGATATATCTGCGCTCGTGTTCTCAGAATAACAGACCTCTGTATCATGCAGAGGGTTCCAAAAACGTTCTATTAGCCCAATCAGGATGATCACCTTGGTGTATTTATATAGAACGAATTGCAAAATCCATAGTAGGGGTGGCAATTTCTAACCCATTAAAATTTTCTCATGCTTTATAGAATTGTACATTGTATCAGTGGCGGATCCAGGATTTTTCATGAGTGTGGGCCAAAAAAATTTTAATGTCACAATTCATGATAGTCAAAGACAAGCAAAGAATTTTCTTACTAACAAATTAATGAAGTAATACAGAAAACATACCTCAAACAATTTTTCTTGACTTTATCAGCTTGAACTTGAACCATTTGTTGAAAGTTGCTCCACTTGAAATTCTTGATAATGTCTTCTTTGGCGTTGATCAAACTATCACATAATCATTTAAACAAGATTATTTAATGACGCTAGAAACTAGTATATAAACATAATAACAATACAATCATGAATAATTTTTTTGCAACATAAAAAGTAATCTCAATTAGCCACATATAAGTCATAGTTTCTATAGATAATCACCAATTGATGAACCCATATACATAGTTTTTACAAGAGCAAAATGGAACAACTACTATAAGAACTAAAAAGGGTTTCAATTGTGAACAAAAGAGGGGCCTGAGGGGTGAACTTACAAGAATATGATATACAAAAGTAAGAGAAACACCCATAAAACTACTAAAACTACTTAGTTGGAATTCTTCGATTTTTCATAAGTAGAAAATGTTGAATGACAGCTTCATTCCTTATGGTATCAAATATCTTTTCGTAGTCTCGATTGCTATTATCATAATAAAAATGACCAAGTAAGCAAATAACTCTACAAGACATTAATTAATAAATGTTGTACCACAATTTTGATCACAAACAATGAACTACAATCTAAAGAAACTATAAGTCTATAACATGGAAAAAAGTATTTTAGAATAGCAAGGAGTAATGTCAAGTCAACAATAAGAATGTATTTACCTTTTTTTTTCAAGAACTTAAGGGGGTATTTGATTTTTTCAATAAACTGATTTGAACCTATAATCACAATATCAAATATCAAAAATCAAATCATAGGAATTGAAGTAAAATAAAAAATTCCCAAATAAAACCCTAAAAGTAAGTGTAGTAATTTGGGAACGAAATAATGAAACTTCTATCCCCAAATCACTCCAAAATCACTTAAATCGAAGTAATCTACAATCAAATAAAGGAATTGAAGTCGAAAATTAAATTACCTTTGTGTTTGTTGGCAAAATCTTTGTTAAATAGAAGCCCTAAACAGTGGAACTAGGAAGAAATAGAGAAGAATAAAGTAAGAAAGATAGCAGGATGGTGGACGGCGAGTTGGGGGACGGCGGGCGAAGGCTCAGCTTGAGCTCGCCATCATCGTCTCTTCGGTTCGGACTCTCCTTTCTCCTTTTCCATCTGTTTGCGATATTTTGTGTGGTTTTTTTTTTCTTCTGATGCGCGTATGCTACCGCTTCTACCGTCTACCGCTTCAATCGGTTTAACAAAATATTTTTTTTTTATTTTTAAAAAAACTGAGTGTGGGCCATGGCCCACTTTGGCCTCTAAGTGAATCCGCCGCTGCATTGTATCATGTACAATGGTTTAAAGCATAATATTTTTAATGGACAACACCCATCGAAACACTCATTTTGCCGCCCCTAATCCATAGTAACTTCCCGATTCATTGTTTTGCGATTAGGCTGATGGTTGGGATAGGCCTTTCCCAGAATAACTTATTTGTCTTGGTGTGGGTGTCAACTTTATAAGGTTTGCATACTAAGATTGACTTCTATATTCAATTTAATACTAAAAATGTATACTTGTTATTATCTGCACTTCCAATGTACATATATTGGTGTTGCGTAATGTGGTTTGAGGATGCCATAAGTTTCAAGAAGCTCATAATAGTACTTGAAAATATGAAGAAAAGCGAGGGGTAGGTGGAGAAGGTGGTGTGACTTGCTTTTATCTTGCCCTTTGTTGCTTCTGATTTCAAATGTATGAGTGTACTCTGGCGATTCCACTTAAAAGCAAGATCAAGTTAACTTTTGTTGTATACGATTCCTCCTCATTTTCAATTACGACCAGGCTGAGGGATCATGTGTTTTTTTTTTCTTCCCCGGTGGTAATGTTTGGAAGGGTATTTTATGACTATCTATCTCAATTTGAGTTAAACTTCAATTTGTGAATCTTTTCAGTTCTAACCATCAGCTCTGCTACATGCCGAGCACAATGATTTTGGTGTTGTATGCTTAATGCCTATAAATGGCCAATTGCAGGTTGGCAACTCCCTAATTTTGTCTACCGCGGGTCCAACACCACTAGTAACACAAGCTGCTGGGGTTATGCAGAGCTCGATGCCTGTAAATCAGCAACCACTCCCTGTCTTTAGACAACCAGCTGGGGTGCATCTACCCCATTATCCAAATTTGATTCCATATGGTCCCTATTTTTCCCCATTCTATGTTCAACCTCCAGCCATCCATCAATTTTTAAGCAATGGTACATTCCCTCAGCAACCTCAGGCTGGCAGTGTATATCCACCACCACCAGTGGCAACTGCTAAATATCCACTTTCGCAATACAAAACAGGAAATAATACAGGGAACTCAGCTCACATTGGAATGCCTGGCAGCTATGGACCCTATGGTTCCTCCTTATCAGGTTACAATCCCAGTTCAGCTGCGAATGCAGGAAATTCAACCTCTAATGAAGATCTTGCTGGGTCCCAGTTTAAGGAAAATAATGTTTACATTACAGGACAGCAGGTTGGTGTTCAATTGCATATAGATAGTAATCTTTTTTATTGCCTATAGATACTTCTGGGCACTTATGCTGGGTTGTACTTGTATTTAATTCCTGTAAGATGGAATTAAATTTGGCATTTCTATCCCCTTGAGCTTCTCTTGACTAAGCCCATAGAAGAACGCATGACACAATACTTGTGTAGCTTGTGCTGGTTGGCCATGGAGATGGTCAAACTTTCCACCCCACTGTTTTCCAGTTTAGTTCTTCCGTAATAAGCAATCCAATTTTACTTTTTATTGAACTCCCCTTCCCTTCCTTGGCATCAATGAATAATGTAGTACTACCCCTGTCCCAAAATGAATGACCAAAAGAAATTTCAAATTTTCTCTTGGTCATTCATTTTGGGACGGAGGGAGTAGTAAACTAGTATAATGTTGTCAGGGTGACTTTGTTAGTCTTGTGACTAACATGGTTTCTGAATTTCGCTTACAGAATGAAGGTTCTGGCCTATGGATTACTGGACATGGTCGAGAAATTTCTGGCTTACAGGCAAGTTCTTTTTACAATCTACCCCATGGACAAGTTGCTTTCACGCCAACACAAGCTGGCCATGGCGCCTTTGCTGGTATGTATCACCCTGCACAACCAGTCACTACAGGAGCTCTTCACCCACTTCTTCAACAGTCTCAAGCAATGCCTGGTGGTGTCGATATTGTTGGACAACCAGGTGGGGTCTACCAGCAGCCCCAGCCAACCCAAATCAACTGGCCAAATAGCTACTGAAGAAGTTTAATATTTTTTCCAAAAAATCCAGCAAACAAGATTAATTCAGTGCCCAATTGTGGATCTTTTTTCAGGGGGGGGGGATCCTACAAGTTTGGACAGGACATGAAGATACCAAGTGTGGCTGAAATTAATTGTAAATCAAGAGGAGACTGGATAATGTTGGCCATTGGTATCTTTTGATGGATTGGGGCTGAGAATATGAAAAGGTGAAAATAACCCCTCCTGTAACTGATAATTGACCATTTTAAGTTAGCTGGGGCCAAAATGTGCAGTCTTCTCGTTCTTGCTGCTGGAATATGTTTTTCTTACCATTTTCCGCTTAAAATTGTGAGCCTTCTTCCCTGTAAGAGTTGACATTTTTTATTGTTTACAGTCAGCCCTTTTATTCAAGAGGTTTTTATAGGATTCTGGACGGTACGATTAGGCTGTTAGAGGGTTTCTCGGTTTCTTATTTCCCCCTTGTCTTTCCTGTAAAGTGATTTTTGATAGCAAGAAAGGTTGTACTGAACTGTTGTAATTGGTATCGGTAAAGGGAAAAGTACCATTCAATTGTTTGAATAGATTGAATTACACCATTCTCACATTGACAAGGCTCATGACATTCATACAAAGAGCCCAGATCAATACTTCAGCTGAATCAAGGAAGAACGAAGCTTTTCCAGGTACTTCTAAAGAAATTCTCGCATTGCTATATTCCTTCACAGTATTATTAATATTTGAATTACAGCTGTAAATATGTACGCGTTTTGTTAGATTACTAGTGAGCATATTTTGCCAGCATTCAATCACTATCAAACACCTGCAAGAAAACAAAGCCATGGCCTGCTGCTGCGGGCTTTCTTTCGTTGCTTTCCATCGATGTTATCTTGCATATTATTTTCATTTTACACCCCTCTCGTGTACTGTCATTTGTAGTGAGATGATCCTAAAGGGAATGTATTGGATTCATCGCAACTTCATTTGATAATCTTGAAGTGGTCCCTATATATTTGACTGTCTTGCTATACTCTTGGAACTTCAGAAGCTTAAAGGTAAAACATGCTATTCAAGTTATTTGGCCAGAAGAAACACAATCCCCCTCCCGGGGTCCACGTACCCCTGAACCCGATTTATGATGAAAAATCATCGGCCTTGAAGATAATTCATGCCGGGGGATTCATGGAACGCTATTACATGGCTGTTCCTGCTAGGAGGATAATGGAAAAGCATCCAAACTTCATACTAGCTAGGCCTGAAGTTTTCCGTCGGCCATGGGATTCAGTAGTTCAGCCGGAGGAGATTCTCGTTCCGGGGGAGAAGTACTTCATTGTTCCAACTCGAACCCTGAAGAAGCTCCGGCGAAGAATGAGGAAACCCGCCGGAGAAAATGGCTGCAACTCCTTTGTATCAGAATCCTCCATAGATGTATCAAAGGAGGATGCAATTTCTATCCCTTGCAAGTCATTTCTCCGGAAAAGCTTCAATCTTAGTAAATCTAAGGCCAAAATCAGACCCTTATGCAGCCACCCTCAATCAGCCAAGAAGGGCAGTGAGCCGGTTGCTGCACCGGGTGGGGTAAAGAAGAGCTCAATTTCGAGCAAGTTAAATGGGGGAAAGAAGAAGGAAAGGTATACAGTGAGTTGGGAGCCTTCTCTGACTGTGATTGATGAGAGCCATAGCTCTGATGATGAATGACCTTCTTGATCTGGCCATACTTATGTTTCTAATAATTCTCGTGGAATTAATTAAATTTAATACAGATTAAATGATTTTCCAAGCTTCATTATTGGTTTTCTTGGAGCTGCAATGCAATAAATTAGAAAATTGAGCTTTTATAACACATGCTTCAATGTATTAACTCAATTGATGTTAATTTTTAGGCGTTCTTTTGTGCTCTGACACATTCTCAATTGCCGATTATCACACAATATTTAATTAATCTTGAAAAAGTTGACAATGTCCGAGAGTTCCTTCACATGTTTATAATTCATGTTGTATTATTTCTATAAATTACTATATCATATAGTGTATAATATTGAATAATTGAATATAATATCAATGAATGATGGTAGTGGTCACTGGTCAACAGTCGACGACAGGAGGTAAGTGGCGAACGGTGGTGAGAACAATTTCGATGTGTTATTTCATAATTTTAAATTACGTCATAATTGCAAATATTATACATTAATGCGTAAGAAATTTTAGGACATTTCAATTTAGTGTTGGTCTTACAAAAAACGCGTTTTTCCTGGCACTTAGGAAAAACGTGTTTTGTTTTTCCCGTTTGTGCCAGTGCCAGTTTAACAAAGTAGTGTGACAAAGTGCAAGTGCATGTGTAACAAAGTGCCAGTGTAAACAAAGTGCCAGTGCATGTGTAACAAAGTGCCGGTGTAAAAAGTGCCAGTGCCAGTTTAACAAAGTGTCAGTACACTAACACTGGCACTTTGTTAAACTGGCACTGGCGTGTTTTACACGGACACTTTTATATACATGAACTGGCACTCTTCACACTGGCACTTTGTTACACTACCAAACACTGGTACTCTTTTTTGCTGGCACTCATAAACACATGCACTGGCATCTAATTACACACATACGCCGGCACTTTCTATGTCCAACGCTGGCACTCTTTATCTACAACACTGGCATCTAATTACCTTGCAACTAGCAACCAAATCCATCTTGAAAGCACTAAAATTGATGCTGGCCCAGTGTAAGAACTCAGCAACCAAGCCAATTAAAACAGTTCATCAGCTCTCCAAACAACGATTGAAGCATCACCACCGTTGAACAGAACCAGCGGTTTCGGCGTCAATGGAGGTCGCCGAAGGTAATACTGTACAGAGTCTATTTGATATTGCCATGGAGGAGCTTGAATATTTGCGCCAACGGAGGAGAGTTCGTGCCACTAACAAGTTTGTTTCTCCACCAACAAATTTTCAATTTGTTATAAAATTCATAAGCAAAAACTGAAAATTGACTATATTTTTGTGCCGGATTTAAAATTTTTAATGGGAGTTGAAATGTGTTTGAACGATCGATTTTGGCTGAATTTGCAAATTTAGTAACTGGTATTTGATTCTAGGGTTTAGAGGAGTTGTGTTTACTGGTTGTTTGCTATTGAGCTCTGATTTTTTTCCAATTTAAGAAGATGCAGACGATGAATTTTAACGTAATTTAAAAACACATTTTTTCATAAGCTTATGAAAAATGCATTTTTTATCAGATTTTGGCTTCAATTTAACTAGAAACTAGGAAGAAAGTGATTGATTAAAAAAAAAAAAACCTTTTTCCGGTTCCCTACCAAAAATACAACCGTAGAGTAGAAAAACTTGAGGGATAGGTGCGAAAAATAAATAAAGAAATGAAAAAAAGACAGTAGGTGGCGTGGCATGGCCCACACAGGAAGATTATCCCATCACTTGCAGCAAAAACCCATAACCGAAACAACACAACCTCTTACCAAATCTCACCTTCTCCCACTAAACCTGTTCGTTCAGGCGATGGGAGCCGCCGCCGGCGAGGAGGAGGAGCAATCGAAGATGGAACCAGAGCAAGACGATAGAAGGAATCACAAGACACAAACCCTAATTGATCAATTCTCCCTTCAAATCATCAACGGAGATCTTCAAACCAAAATCCAAGCCGCCAGAGATATCCGCAACCTTGTTCGCAAGTCTTCCTCCCCCAAGGCTCGTACCAAGTTTGCTGCTGCCGGCGTACTTCAACCCCTTGTGCTTATGCTCTACTCGCCTAACCACGACGCCCGTCAATCCTCCCTTCTCGCTCTCCTTAATCTTGCCGCCAGAAATGAACGGTTAGTTGCTCAACTCTCATCACCTAGGGTTTCAATCCTTGTCTGTAAATTTAATTAGTCTCCTTGTTGCTAGCTTGCTGTTGCTCCCGTGATTTTTGTGAATCTGCTGTGGATAGTTTCGATTATTACTGAATTTATGTCATTTTTTGTCCAAACACAATCCAAATCTAAGGTTGATAAAATTCCTGGAATGATATACTATGATGAGTACAAATCATTACATCGTTCGCAATGTGGTGTCATTCCATTGTTATCCCACTTTAGCAGAAATCTTATCCATATCAGTTCTTATAGCAATGAGAGGAATCACATTTGCTGCTTGCAGAACACCTAATTCTATTGTACTCAACTTGATACACAAGAATGGAACCATGTGTCTGTTGCAAATATAAATTGTAAAGCTAAAACGTAATCATAGGACTATTTTGAACTTTTGATTTGAATTAAGAGTATGTTGATGGTATGAATGTGGAGTTGGTTGAGGGAGAGAGGAGAGAGTTTTTTTGTGGTTAATGTGTTCAAGACTTCAAGGTCATGACAAAGATTGATCCCAAGAGTAGTTAATAGTTGGAGTCAGAAATATGAGGGACTTGTTTGCCTCTGCACAAGGAAATGAGTTGTGCCATAAATGATAAATTTAAACTAGTTCTTGTGGTCAAACTACTGAAACAATTAATCATTCATGGTTATACAATAATGAAATGTCTAAAAATGGTAGTTGTGTGGCGCACAGGATTATTATTCCATTCTTGTACAATGAGAGCATGTGGCCCTAGCCAAACCCAGAATTGGAAAGTGGGAAAGGAAATATTCTCCCTATCTAATAACAAATATAGCAGGGATAAGGGACATGGAGGAGATGGTCGATGAAGGTCAGATAAAGAAAGATAAAAAAAAAAAATTTACCCTTAAAGATCAAATTTTCCAGAAAGCGATAAAAGGAAATCTTTAAACCAAAATCCAAGCAACCAGGGATATCGGCAAGGGGCCAAGTTGATTTTTCCTGTGGAAACTGCAAGGGGCCAAGTTGCTTATGCTTACATGTTTAGGCCATGAGGGAAGGAGTAATAAAGTATTTTGGTGGTTCCCGTGTTCAAAGTCTTGATAGAGATCAACTCCATGAGTACTGAATAGCTGATAGTCAGGAAGATGGGGACTTGATTGCCTTTTCCGTAGGATGAATGGCCACGTAATGCAACTCAACTAATCTTTGTCCAAATCAGGTGGGGCTTGCTACATAAAACCTTTTTCGTCATTCGTCTTACTCAAAATAGTCAGATAAGACACCATCACTGAAATCACAGATACTAGATAAGGTTAGGTCGTTATATCCTAATGAATGTAGTTAAACATCTGCGTATGTTGATGTTGATCTGGTAGAGACCAGCCATATTCTTTATATGGGCCTTCTATTTCTATCTTTTGAAACAGAGGCAGTGGAAAGGTCACATCTGTCCTTATAGCTGCTTATGCTTCTTGAGCCTTCTATTATACATGAAATAGGATAGCTAGTTTTATCTCTGTATGCACAATTTGATCAATTGAATATTTCTTTGCAATCTATACTTGCTGCACATCCAATGACAAAACATGTGCCTGGCACTATATTCAACTGCTTAACAAGTAATCTTGGACCATAGATTTATATTCGTTCATTGTTATTCCCTCGGACTTCATATTCTATCGTTTGCTTATCACATATATTTCATTCATTTAAAATTTCAGAAATAAGGTCAGAATAGTTGCATGTGGTTCCATCCCTCCACTAGTGGAGCTTCTGAAGTTACAGAACAACAACGATAACTTAAGAGACTTAGCCACAGCTGCAATTATGACACTGTCAGCCGCTCCACCCAACAAGCCAACCATAACAACTTCTGGATCCGTACCCTTATTGGTTCAGGTCCTCAGCTCTGGAAGTGTTCAAGGAAGAGTTGATGCCCTAACTGCCCTTTATAATCTCTCCTCCGATCCAAATTTAATTCTTGACGCTAAAGCAGTTTCCCCTCTCATCAACCTCCTCAAAGAATGCAAGAAATATTCCAAATGTGCTGACAAAACCACATCCTTGCTTGAAATCCTCTCCAAATCTGAGGCCGGAAGAATAGCAATTACAGATACAAATAATGGGATACTAACCCTAGTAGAGACTATCGAAGATGGATCTCTTCATAGCACAGAACACGCAGTTGGAGCTTTGCTTTCCTTATGTATGAGCTCCCGGAGTAAATACAGGCAACTTATTCTCAATGAAGGTGCAATTCCGGGACTTTTGCGATTAACTGCAGAGGGCACACCTGAAGCCCAGGATAGGGCCCGCAAATTGTTGGACTTGCTTAGGAAATCCCCTCCGGAGAAGAAACTGACATCATCTGTTTTAGAGAAAATTGCGTATGAAATTGCTGCACGGGTTGATGGAAAGGATAAAACAGCGGAAACTGCTAAGAGATTATTGCAAGATATGGTTCAAAGGAGTATGGAGCTGGGCACAAGAATAATCCAGCACCGGACTGCATCCCGGAAGCCTTGAGAGGTAGTAGTAGTACCCTGAACTAGGTGAATTTAACGGCCTTGTAGGGATTGTAAATTTTGTTAACATCGGGGGTGTCATGTGTAAGACTTGTGTTACTTGTAAATTTTCACTTAATTTCAGTTGCAGAAGAGAACAACCTGCTACTATTAAGAAAAACAGTGTTTTAAACACTCACACACTCTGAGTTGTTTGGTTTATTAAGAAAAACTGTGTTTTTAAATAATCACATATTAACTCGCACTTATTAAACCCTACCCTTAGATTGACATTATTAATAAGTCGAACATGCATTTGTTTATAAGTGTAAATTTAAATGTTTATACTCATTTTTAATAAGTCTATATAAATATCAATATATTTATTTATACTGGTCAATTTTCATTTTTTTAGGACACTAACTCACTATACTCCTTTCGTCCTAAATTCCTTTTGTCCTAAGTTGAATATGCAAAAATATTAAATTAATTTTTGATCAATAATAAATCTGAATTTTTTTTTTCACTACTCACACACACACATGCACGCACAGAATCGCCTAGGAGATAAATCCCAGGGAGAGAAAGCCTCCCCTTTGAATATATTGTACTTCCTCTGTCCCTCCCGAAAGGGCACAAATTTCCTTTTTGGGCGTCCCATTTGAAAGGACACAACCCAAAAATGAAAAGTTTTTTATTACTTTTTTATTTGTGGGACCCACTTGTCATACTCTCACAATAAATATCCACTAACTATTTCTTACCCCACTTTTTCTTTCCTACATCACCTTTCACTCACAATATTTATTTTATTATACATTTTTTCTCTTTCCTACATCACTTTTCTTAATTCTCGTGCAAGACATCAATATTGCCCTTTCGGGCGGGGCGGAGGGAGTATTATTTTTAGGCAAAGGGTACTGGTAATTATGGTAGTACCGGATATAACATGAAAAGGTATAAGAAATCAGAGTCGGAGCTATAGGGGGATAAGGGGCAACTGCTCTCCTTTAATTTTAAAATGTCAATTTCTCTATTTTAAATCGATAATATGTAATATTTTATTCATAAAATTATAATTTTTATCTTGTTTCTATAAAAATAATTGCACTACATAATATTTTTGACTTAATTTATGTCAAATTATATTATTATATTCCTCGAAATATTTTACCCTTATAAAATTTTGGGAAAATTACCGTTGGATCTTTCATCCCAAGTTAAAAGACCAATTAAGACAAAGATTTTAGAATTTAACTAACTAGTCTGACATCGTAATCAACATTCCATCTAGTCTTCGCTACCCAAACTATCCCTTACCAAAAAATATAAAACTATCACCTCTCTCACTCGCTTCTCTCACTTTCTCTCTCTACCACCACCCTTCCCCTTCCCCTCCGGCGACCCTTCACTCTACAACTCCGGACTACCCACCCTACCCTACCCTCCCACACGACACTCTCTCGCTCTACTTTCTCTCCAGCCTACTCACTTTCGGCTGGCAACTGCTCCCCTCCCCCACCTCCGGTGACCCCCTCCCTTCCTCCGGCCATCTCTCCTCTCCCTCTTTCTGTCCAACTTCGGCCGACTTCACACCCCCATGCCCGCCCCAACCACCTTCTTCCTTCCTCTGATTCAGTGGCGGATGCAGGAAATTAAGGAAGGGGCTCCAAGATTCTTTGGAGCAAAGGATTGACGATGGGGGTTCGGGGCAGCCCTCCTCCCCCCCCCCCCCCAATTTATTTTTGGCTATTTTTTACACATGTAATTCAACTATCTCATTCTCAACATACAAGCACCAAGCTAAAGCAGTTTAATTTTTCACTTACCACGATAGATATGTCGAAACCTCCATTCAACTCCATGTAGATCTTTGGCTAGAAGCTCATGTGAAGGCCTTTGCTGTTTATAATCCTGCAATGAAAAAATTCAGTAAAAAGACAAAATTCCCACCAATCAAAAACTGAATACAAGCATGAAGAGTGTAAATATAATATCCAAAAATGCTTAGATGCTGGGCCTAATTTAGGACTAAACAAATGGGCTTGAAAGAAAAATGTAGCAGAATTACCAAAGGAGGGAAGCAGTCCTCTGCAGCTCTGCAAGGGGCCAAACTTAGCATTTTCTAAACACCTGAAAAAGAGAAGCACTTTAATAATCCTAGTGATCTGATGTACACTTCAGTGGAAAAAACATAACAAATATAAGTAAACATATATGCAATTCAAGAAAACAGAGAATCTTATAACTAGCTTTATTAAAGTCATTTTCCTCGAAAGCAACAAGGCACACTGAAAAAGCACACAAATACAATCATAAGCACACTGAAAAAGCACACAAATACAATCATAAACAGAGGAAATTTTCCGTCTTATCTTTCCTTACTTGAAAGCCGATCAATGGATTCCTAATCCAATCAAAATCAAAACAAATTTAATATAGATATAAAATATATCAAACCTGAGCTTCTGGAATCAATGAAACTTGAGCATAAACCAACATCAGATGATGACTCCGCCTACATCAGAGGCACTGATTCCACCAAAAATTCAACAATTGACGAAACTGCAATTATAATTATATAATTACATAAATTCAATTACAAAACTCACATGAAGTTTGACATCAACAACCCGACAAAAGATGTGGGTAGTGTAATAGCTTTCTCTCTCTATAATAAGCATCCATTACTTAATAATACGAGCCAAAAGGTTCTAACATATTTAGATGTTCAATGTCTACAAATCTCACCTACCAAAAGAAAGTCAAAAGTAGAAAATATTTTACTTCAACATCTACAATTCTCCCTTACGAGCTGCCATCTTTTGAAACCTTTGAAAAATATACTCATTGTCGATTGCAATAAACGTGTCACGCTAATGATACACAACTAAACAATCATTTATCCATTGATCTCCCATACAATTGCGCATATGATTCTTTATAACATTCATCGCAGAGAAAGCTCTTTCAACGTAAGCTGTTGCAACAGGAAGTACTAACACCAACATGATCAACAAATAAACATAAGGATATGTTTGGTGTTTTTAGTGTTGACCAACATCTTCGCAAGCTCATGAATCCCTTTAAAATTTTTGAACTTGTCATTAGATCACACATCCTCAATGTAAGTCTCTAACTGAATCTTTAGCAAAAACAACTCTGAATCACTAAAATCTTGGGGATAAAACTCAGAAAGACACATCAAACATTGCTTGTCATAAGAAACAAATAAATAATTAGGACTTAGACATGCCAAACAAAGAAGAAGCTCGGTATTCGCCTCGTTAAAACGGTTATTCAACTCTTGAAGTTGAAAATCAATCACTGCACAGAAGAAGTCAAACCGATAGTAATGTATATTCGTCATTTCAGGAGCTCTACGTCTTGACTTTCCTGGAGATACATATTGATCATCCATGTTTGGGATACTTATATTCATTTTTTACAAAAGGTAACAACATCATCTAACATAGAACACCATCCGCTCTCTCTCATTTTCTCTAAATTTGTTTTGCAAACTTTCACCAAATCCATAGCATTCACTATGTCTTGATCAGAATTTTGTAGAGCTTGAGAAAACTCGTGAGTGATTCCAAGTACGTGTGTCATCAAATGCAATCTGAATACAAAATCAAACGATTCTAAGATAAGTGTCTTCAACCCATTAAGTGCCTCGACAACTTTGATAGCTTGTTTTTCTCGAAGTATATCCCGCCGTTTAGAAGATGCTCCTACAATGCTTACAACACTAGCAACAGTGAAAAAGGCTCTGATCACTTCATGTCTCTTAGAGACACCAACAAGAGCTAGTTGAAGTTGATGTGCGAAACAATGAACATAGAAAGCACTTGGGTTCTCCTTCAAGATAAGTGTCTTCAACCCATTAAACTCCCCACTCATATTACTTGCCCCATCATAACCTTGACCACAAAGCCTAGAAATGCTTAACCTATGTTTAGAAAGTAATGCATCAATAGATTGCTTAAGTGACATAGCAGTGGTGTTTAACACATGTTCAATACCTTTAAAAGACTCAATGACGCACCCATTTTTATCCACATAACGAAAAAAATAGCCATCTGCTCCTTCACCGAGACATCTCTAGATTCATCAACAAGAATAGAGAAAAATGATTCACCCATATCTCAAAAAATAGCATTTGTAGTTTCTGTAGTAGCAACATTTACTATATCCTTTTGAATCCTCGGTGAAGTCAATTTATGATTTCCCGGAGCAAGTTTCAATGCAACATCTCTCACTTCATCGTTGTGATCAACAAGAAACTACAATAGCTCAAGAAAGTTACCTTTATTGCTTGAGTTCTCTGGCTCGTCATGACCTCGAAAGGCAAGACCTTGTCTCAAAAGAAACCGAATGCAATCAACTGATGCTCCCAACCGAACCCGATAATCTTCTCGACAATGCTCTACAAAAGGTTTGATAACGTTTCGGATATGCTGATTCTCATTCAGCAAGATGTCACTTTTTTGAAGTGCTTGGTTGTGAAAGCTATTGTGCTTCCCCTCATGATCGCGCAAATAGACTTTTTTCCCAAAAATTTCTGAAACCAACATCACTAAAACAATCTGCTCCTCCTTTTGCACTTTTATTTGGTTTAAACAGATAGCAAAACAAACAAAAAGCTGAATCTTTGGAAATGCTATACTTTAACCAACGCGAAAATTCTTTAAACCAAGTTGATACGAACCTTCGAGCGCCTTGTGCAGTTTGTGTTTGCACGAACACGTGATTTTTAGGCTGACATGGACCTCTTTGAAGATACTCGCGTCGGATTTGATCCTTCAAATCAGGATGATACTCTTCTATTTTTTTTCCTTAGTCCGGGATCATGAGGAGGTTCACTCACATTGAAATCTCCACGACGTTGTTTAAACCGTTCAGCCTCTGCTACCGGTGGTGACAATTCAGACGCAGCTCTTTTATAGTATTTATCCATTTTCTACAAGAGGAAATAAAGATATAATACTGACTTCAACAATCTAACTCTGATTAAAGAACCAATTGGGTTGAAAATCTAAAATTTCAAGTCAAAATCAAAATAAAATTCTAACCCTAATTAATTGAGAAATCAACATTACATAATGAAAAAATTGACAAAGATGGAGTTATTACCTAAATATTTGAATAGGGAAGAATCAAAGAGTGCGAATCAGGTAGGCGGTCGATCGCTTTTGGTGAGCTCCTCCGTCCGTCGTCGTCGTTCGATGAGTCTGGGCTGTTGTCACAAATCGCAATCGCAAGACAATCCTCTAATTTTCTCTCTTTTGTATTCTAAGGGCCCGTTTGATTGGTGGTAAAGTAGGGGAATGGAATGCTCAATTCCATTCCCCCAATTCCTTTGGCCTGTTTGGTTTATGTTTTTCTAAAATTTTCATTCCCCCGGAATGATCAATTCCCTCCAACGTTGGAATTTGCCATTCCTTCCTTATATGGGAGGAATGGTCAATTCATTCAGGAATGGAATTTTTTTTTGACCAAAATACCCCCAAACCCAAATCACCCCTACCCCCCCCCCTCAATTTTTTTTAAAAGACCCCTGCCTACCCCCCTACCACCCTCACCTACCTCCCACCCCCCTCCAAATTTTTTTTAAAAGACCCCTGCCTACCCACTCCTCCCATTCAGCCCCTGCCCTACCACCCCACCTACCCCCTCTACCCCCTAAAAATTTTTTTTACTCATTTTGCATACCCCCTACCTACCCCACCCAGCCGCCCGCCCCACCCCACCCCCATGAATTTTTTTTTTACTCATTTTGCATACCCCCTACCTATCCCACCCAGCCCTGCCCTACCCCACCCCCACCCCCACCCAAAAAAAATAATTTTCTAAAAGAAGGGTAAATTGGGCATTTTATATACTTTCATTCCATTCCTATAATTTGTATTTTCAAATCAAACATGATTTGCCAATGAATTGAATGACAATTTCATTCTATTCCGTGCCAACCAAAAGGAGGGGTTTGACCATTTTTTTTCCATTCCAATTCCTTCAGGAATTCAATTTCATTGACCATTCCATTCCTTCACTTTTTTTCTATCGAACCAAACGGCCCCTAATTCTATTGGCTGATTTTATATTTATACTCTATACCAAAACAGCGGCGTTTAGCGTAATAATAATAAAAATAAAATTAAAAAGCCAAGCAGGTGCAAGCGGCCCTGCTTGCACCATAGTATGTCCGCCAATGCTCTGGTTGTTCCTCTATTTCTCAGTCTCAATTTCTCTATCTTTCTTCTCACATCCAAGAACTGGTTGAAACCATCAGCAGAATAGCAGAAGAATGTGACAATTTTGGTGATAGTAGAAAAACAGAGTGAAGGAAGGAAGTTATAGCCAGAATGTTGATTAAAAGCATACAAGCAGGGATCCTATCTTTACTCGGGTATCTCGTGCAATCTATGTGGCTTCAAGAGGGGTTGTACTTGGTGGGACCAGAGGACGTGGAATAGATTTGGTGGAAGTGGCACTCCGACAGGTTGGGGCAGTGGCTTTAACTGATAGAGTGGTGGAAGCTACCAAAGTTTTGGTGGTGGTGGCTACCATTACGGGACGTGTACATGAGTTATGGTATGCACATTTAACATAAAATATGCGAATTAAAAGTATTAGCCATTGGTTTTCTTGTAAATATTTCTAAGGTTGCTGCCACCTTCTTGTGTTGTGCAATTTAAGAGGGGCATATGTGCATAAGGGTGTGGTTGATTGTAGAGTTATGTGAATATGGAAGAAGAAGAGGGGAGTGTGTAAATTGTACCTATGATTCTGATAAAATTAAAGCACTACATTTATCTCGAAATGAATGATAAAAATATATTTAGTTTTGATCAAAAAATAACTGTGAACTTTACGAATATGTCAAATAATCTTATAAAATTGCAAAAATAGAGGCCTAAAAGTCTAAAAACAACTGTGAACTTAAAGAAAAACAACTGTAAACATAACAAATATGTCAAATAATCTCATAAAATTAAAAAAATAGGGCCCATAAAGGACTAAAACAATTGTGAACTTAACAAAAAATAACAGTGAACTTAATAAATAGGTCAAATAATCTCATAAAATTAAAAAATATAGGCAATAAGATACTAAAAACAATTATGAATTTAACAAATATGTCAAATAATCTAATAAAATTCAAAAATAGAGGTCATAAAGGACTAAAACAACAGTAAACTTAAGTAAAAACAAATGCGAACATAACAAATATGTCAAATAATCTCATAAAATTGCAAAAATAGATGTCATAAAGGACTAAAACAATAGTGAACTTAACAAAAAACAACAGTGAACTTAAGTAAAAATAACTGTGAACATAACAAATATGTCAAATAATCTCATAAAATTGCAAAACAAAAATAGAGGCCATAAAGGACTAAAACAAATGTGAACTTAACAAAAAACAACATTGAACTTAACAAATAGGTCAAATAATCTCATAAAATTGCAAAATAAAGGCTATTATAAAAGACTAAAAACAACTGTGAACTTAACTAAAAAATTTGTAAATTAAGTAAATAATAATCATTTTCATGCCAAAATTATGAATTTAGCTAAAACAACTGTGAACTTCTCTTAATTGTTATTGGAACAAATGTAAAAAATAACTGTAAACTTATAAAAAAAACTGTGAACTTGTAACAATTGTGAACTTCTCAAATTTGCTCCAGATTATATGTTGATGATACTAGTTTGATTCGTATCGACGATACGAAAACGGTGGTTTCAGATTTTTTTTTTTGATTTCTAGATCTTAAGATATACTCCCTCCGTCTCACTATACTTGACACTTCTTTCCATTTTGGGTCGTCCCACTTCACTTGACACCTTCAAAAAATAATCTAGTTTTTATATTTTTATATTAGATGGACCCCACCACTAATTCTCTCTCTTCATTTTTCACCACTCAATTTATTCAACCAACACTACTATTTACCCCACTCATTCTCTCTCTTCATTTTCTACCACACATTTTCTTTATTTAATTGTTTCTTCTTAGTTCCCGTGCCCACTCCTTGGGTGTCAACTATAGTGGGACGGAGGGAGTATCATTTTAAAGTTTTGAGAGAAAAAAAAAAGAAATAGAGAGAAAGAAAGCGCGGAGGGGAATGGGGAATGGACCAAATGTGTCCACGTCATTTAAGCGGTGGCATTTGTGTAATTTTGTCAAATCTAACAAGGATATGCACGTTCATTTACAATGAGGGGACCCGATGATCAATTTCAAAAATCCTTGTCCTAGTTGATCGTTTTTATTAGGACGAATAATGATTTGATAATTGCCCCTAAAATTTTTGCCTTTAATTTGTCCAAAATCCTTAGGTGGCGTTTGTTTTTTGTTTTTCCTCTTATTTGCCTCTAAATGCTTATTCATTCAGAGGTGGAGTAATTAAGTCCGTTTTTTTTTTCGATTAAGAATTAATTGTCTCTTATTTGCCTCTTATTTTAAAGTGATAGATTTGCCTTTTATTTGCCTCTTATTGCCTCTTATATATACTATATATATATATATATATAAATATATATATATATATATATCCTAACAAAACCATATATATATATATATATATATATATATATATATATATATATATATATATATATATATATATATATATATATATATATATATATATATATTATATTATATTATATTATATATAAATCACAAAATCTCTGGTGAAACGTGTTCTACGCTCGCTGAGCGTAGAACGTGTTTTAAAATGTGCGCGGTGGCATTTTTGTAAATAAGTAGAACTTTTCAATAGACTCGGTGACATTTTTGTAAATAACTTGAACTTACGAAAAATGCACGGGCACATTTTGACACTGTATAAGGCAGTTTTTGAATACTACAATAGGCACTTTCCAACGCTACAATAGGCATGTATTTTTGAACTCACTTGAAACTTACGAAAATTCACCAGGCATTTTTTGATACTGTAGAAGACAGTTTTCAATACTACAAAAGGCACTTTTTGACACTACAGCAAGCATGTGTTTTTTAACACTGTATAAGGCAGTTTTTGTAAATAACTTGAACTTACGAAAAACGCACCGGCACATTTTGACACTGTATAAGGCAGTTTTTGAATACTACAAGAGGCATTTTTCAACGCTACAACAGACATGTATTTTTGAACTCACTTGAAACTTATGAAAATTCACCAAACATTTTTTGATACTGTAGAAGGCAGTTTTCAATACTACAAATGACACTTTTTGACACTACAACAGGCATGTGTTTTTTAATTCACTTGACACTTTTCAATATTACAACAGACATTTTTCAATACTGCAAGAGGCACTTTTCAATACTACAACAGACACTTATTAACACTACAACATGCACTATTTTTAACAATATCACTGTTATTATTTAACATTACAACCGATTTAAATGTTTTGTTAGTGTTATTTTAGAACAAACACTTTCTAATTTTGTAAGAGGCATTTTATAATAACAGAGAAGACACTTACGCAAAATAGATTCTAGGATAGCTTATCCTAGAACTTGTTTTACACAAGAACGTCTATATATATATATATATATATATATATATATATATATATATATATATATATATATATATAATATAATATAATATAATATAATATAATATAATATAATATAATATATATATTATATTATATTATATTATATTATATATATAAAAATATATATAATATAATATATAATATAATATATATATATAAATTATATAAAAATATATATAATATAATATATATAATATAATATTTATAATATATATAATATATATAATATAATATATAAATATATATATTATATATATAAATATATATAATAAAATATATAAATTATAGTATGTATAAAAATATATAATATAAAAATATAAAAATATATAATATAAATATATACTCCCTCCGTCCCACAAGTCTTAGGAATTTTTGAAATGGCACGGGAATTAAGGAATATTATTATAGTATTAGGAGAGAGAATGAGTGGAAGAAGTGTTGTGAGTGTGAAAACTTAAATAGGAGAGAGAATGAGTGGAGGGAATAGTAAATTATAATGTGTTGTGAGTATTAAAATAATGTAGGAGAGAAAAAGAGTGGAGAGAATATTAATTTAAGGTTTTCATTTTGAAAATTCTTAAGACTTATGTGTGAGGACCCCAACCCGGAACCTACACGTGTCCCGAGTTGGAGTGTCCTCAAACTAACCCAAATTTACTAAACTTTTAAAACTTTGAATTAAACTTCAAACATCAACATCATTAACATTTTCATTCAAAACAACTCCACTCCTCTCTACTTAGAAGGAGGAGTTGACCAACTTTGAAAACATTCACCTGTTTAGTTACAAAAGATATTGGTTTTAACGTAGAAATGTAAAGTTTATAATTACAAACTCCATAAAGGATTTATATCAAAATATAATTTCTACGCCAACCTAACGTACCCCGACAATACCCAAAAGCTCACTGCCAAACTCCTTTCCGCCCTTACTTGGCCGGTCCTCCTGTCTCGGGATCTAAAAACATTAAAGGGAGAGGGGTGAGAATAAATCTCAGCAAGCTATTATGAATGCAGCAATATGCCAGATAAATGCAACACATAACCAATCACACATAACACATTGGGAAAGCTGTAACCACATTCCATTACCTTGGTTTACCTTTTCCCGATACGAACAGTCATACAACATTGGGTATAATAATACTCAATCTACAGAGTGAGCGCTTTAAGCAATACTCACATCTTATAAGACCCGTTTCAGGAACCAAATAAGATAGTAGCAACTCTGTAAGGCTTTTGGCTCAATATCTGATGCTATACCCCGACCTGTGGCGCGGGGAGGGACGGTCATGAATATAACATAATTCGATCACATTAGGTCACACTTCCATAATTGATCGTATTATGTTATACCCCCAATATCAGCTGATTAACACATTATCAAGCACATAATAGATACTTGAATAAAATCCACAAAAAGGGATAACAATATATCAACATGGTAATTTATACTCATGTCCAACCAATATCATAGTGCCACATTTGATCAACACACTATGCATAATATAACAATGTATATGAACTCAAGTAAGGCAAGGAAGTATCATCAATCCATCCTACCAGGTCATTATACAATAATACAAGGCCTCTATGAAGATTCGAGTTCAATTTACCAAGTGGGAATCACAATCTATAAGTAACCAAATAAGATTGCTAACTAATTCTGGTTCAGCTTTAAAGTTCAGTTCTGAAGGCTTGGGCGCCCGCCCATACCACTTGGGCGACCGCCCAAGTGGATTTCAAAGAGTTCCCAAGTTTCTGCCCTCTTGGGCGACCGCACAACACCTCTTGGGCGACCGCCCAAGAGGCTTTCCAAGGCACTCAAGTTTCTGGACACATGGGCGGCCGCTCATGCCCCCTTGGGTGACCGCCCAAGTGCCTGATCTAGAAATTCCCAGGTTTCCTAAATTTCCTCTCTTACCATTTCCTTTTTCTTTACAATACTCTTTATACTCATGAACACCAAGGAATTTCTAGCTCTACAAGACTCATCATAAATCAAGTAAACCCATAGAAATGTAAACCTAATTTATTCATCCCTAATCTTCCACCCATTTCATACTCTCTACAACATCTACTATGAACATTTAATCATCCTATTTCATTTACCAATCATCCAACTCCTACAAAGTTCCCAAAGCTTAAAACAATCATCAATATATTAAGAACATCATTTAATAGTTTATGAACATTTAGGAGAAAGGAAATCATAACAACTCACCTTAGGTTTTTAGAATAAAATGTTGATCTTCTTAGCTTGATTTGTTCCTCTAGATGATCCAAACTCAAAAATGCTCTTGGACTTGAAAATGGTGGAGAAATGGGCTAGCTACAAGGCTTGGAATGGAGAGGCTTTCAATGGAAGTTCCATGGGAGTTGAGAGAAAAGAAGGAGGAAGAAGAATGATGGAGGAGGGGGAAGAGTATGGGAGGAGTAAGAGAGGGTATGGGGAGGTAAGGTGTGTGTTGACTAATGAGCCAAAGAAGGAGGGAATTAGGGGAAGTAATATGGCCCCCTCCCTTTCCACACATAACCTAGGCTTTCAATAATTAAATGTACCCCTTTTTTTTCTTTTCCATTATTTATCCTACTCAACTTAACCTCCTCATACTTTTTTATTAAATTTCTATTTTTATATTTTCTTTTAGAACATTAATTTATTTCCTATCATTTATCCTAATAAAATAAATCAAATATATAAAAATGGACACATAATATTAACAGTAATATTAAAAGCACACAATATGATATTAAATTTAGTGCCTAGGGTTAGGGTCGTTACACTCACTCCCCCTTAAAGAAAATTCGTCCCGAATTTTAAAAAGACTTACTTGGATTTTCAAACAACCACGGATATTTCGCTCTCATCTCCGAATCTAGCTCCCACGTTGCTTCCTCAACGGTATGATTCTTCCAAAGGACCTTCACTATAGGGATACTCTTAGTTCTCAACTCCTTAACTTGGAATTCTAATACTCTGAATGGCTCTTCAACATAAGACATGTCCGCTTGGACATCATCGGGGGGAGAACTCAAGATGTGGGAAGGATCATGGCAATATTTTCTCAACATAGAAACATGGAAAACATCATGGAGTAAAGAAAGAGACGGAGGTAATGCCAACCGATAAGCCAAATCCCCAATCTTCTCTAGAATCTCAAACGGACCAACGAACCTCGGAGCCAATTTACCCTTATTACCAAACCTTTTGATTCCCTTCCTCGGAGAGACTTTCAAGAACACAAAGTCACCAACCTGAAAAGATAAATCCCGTCTTCTATTGTCGCGTAGCTTTTCTGTCTACTCTGAGCCGTCTTCAATCTATCCCGAATTACCTTGATCTTCTCCGTAGAATCTCGAACCAAATCCGGGCCCCAAAGTCTCGCTTCACCAACCTCATCCCAACACATCGGAGTTCGACACTTCCTACCATACAACGCTTCATACGGAGCCATCTCAATACTAGACTGATAACTGTTGTTGTAGGCAAACTCCACTAAAGGTAGATGATCCTCCCATGACAATTGGAAATCCATCACACAAGCCCGTAACATATCCTCAAGTATCTGAATAGTTCTCTCGGACTGACCGTCAGTTTGAGGATGAAATGCCGTACTGAAACACAATTTAGAACCCAAGGCTTCATGCAATGCTCTCCAAAATCTAGATGTAAACCTCGGATCTCTGTCGGAAACAATACTGATCGGAACCCCGTGGAGTCTCACAATCTCCTTCATATACAGTTGAGCTAACTTCTCTAATGAAAACTTGGTTGATACCGGAAGAAAATGAGCCGACTTCGTTAACCGATCCACAATAACCCAAATAGCATCCATCTTCTTCGCGGTAAGAGGTAAACCCGAAACAAAATCCATCGAAATTCCTTCCCATTTCCATTCCGGAATATCCAATGGTTGAAGTAGTCCCGCCGGTCTCTGATGTTCTGCCTTAATCTGTTGACAAGTCAAACACTTGGTCACATAATCCGCAATTTCTCTCTTCATACCATTCCACCAATACCCACGCTTCAAGTCTTGATACATTTTGGTACTACCCGGATGAATCGCAAACTTGGACTTATGGCCATCCTCTAAAACACGCTTCTTGATTCCCGGCGATGAAGGAACGCAAATTCTCCCTTGAAAAGTTAAAATCCCATCTCTATTCAAAGCAAATTCCCCGGCTTTCCCCTCTTGTACTTGATCAAAAAATTTCTTCAATTCCGGATCACCTTGTTGAGCTTCCTTCAAATCTCCATACAAAGTAGGAACGGCTCGAACATTCGCAATAATTACCTCACTCTTCAATTCTCGGGAACTCAAAGCTGTCACATACGCCTTTCGGCTAATCGCATCCGCCACTACATTGGCCTTCCCCGGGTGATAAGAAATTATACAATCAAAATCCTTCAAGAACTCAAGCCATCTCCTTTGTCGGTTGTTCAACTCCTTTTGAGTAAATAAGTACTTCAAACTTTTATGGTCGGTAAAAATCTCAAACTTCGCCCCATAAAGGTAGTGTTTCCACTTATGCAACGCAAATACAATCGCCGCCAATTCCATATCATGAGTAGGATAATTCTGTTCCGCCGGTGATAACTTCCTAGAGGCATACGCAATAACCTTCCCATTTTGCATGAGAACACAACCCAAACCCGCCTTCGAGGCATCACTATAGATTACAAAATTCTCACAACCATTCGGAAGGGTAAGAACAGGAGCCGTCGTCAACCTCTTCTTCAATTCATTAAAACTTTCTTCACACTTAGAATCCCATACAAACGATACATCTTTCCGAGTCAACCTAGTCAATGGGGTAGCAATCCGAGAAAACCCCTCAATGAACCTCCGATAATACCCCGCCAAACCAAGAAAACTACGGACCTCGGTCACAGTCGAAGGTTGCTTCCAATTAACCACGGCTTCAATCTTTGAAGGGTCCACGGAAATTCCCAAACTCGACACAACATGCCCCAATAAGGAAACCTGCTCAAACCAAAACTCACACTTGCTGAACTTGGCGTACAACTGCTTCTCACGAAGAACTGACAAAACAATCCTCAAATGATTTTCATGCTCTTCCTGGGACTTAGAATACACGAGGATGTCATCTATGAAGACCACCACAAAACCATCAAGGTAAGGCTTGAAAACACGGTTCATCATATCCATAAACACAGCTGGAGCATTAGTCAACCCGAACGGCATTACAACAAACTCATAGTGACCATATCTAGTTCGGAAAGCTGTTTTGGCAATATCATCCGCCTAATCTTTCAATCGATGGTATCCGCTTCTCAAATCAAGTTTTGAGTAGATAACGGAACCTTGGAGTTGGTCAAATAAATCATCTATGTGCGGAAGAGGATACTTATTCTTTATAGTGGCTTGGTTCAACAAACGATAATCTATACATAATCGTAAGGTACCATCCTTCTTCCTAACAAATAGAACCGGTGCTCCCCACGGAGACACACTAGGGCAAATAAAACCCCGGTCTAGCAATTCTTGCAATTGGACTTTCAACTCTTTTAACTCGGCCGGAGCCATTCTATAGGGTGATTTAGAGATAGGGGCGGTACCGGGTACTAAGTCAATACAAAACTCTACCTCACGATCCGGAGGCATAGAGTACTCACTAGAAAACACGTCACTAAACTCATTCACAACCGGAACATGAGCTAACTCGGGCGACTTCTTATTGGAATCTACCACATAAGCCAAGTACCCCGCACACCCCTTAGATAACATCTTTCTAGCTTTTAAGGCGGAAATAATATGTAAACCAAACATAGATTTATCCGCATCAAATATAAAAGTAGGCACATCAGGCATAGCAAATGAGACGCGTTTTCTACGACAGTCTACCAAAGCATGACACTGACTCAACCAATCCATCCCAAGGATCACATCAAAATCACGGATTGGTAACTCGACCAAATCCACCGGCAATACATGCCCACATATGGTCACATCACAACCACGATATATCAGAGAAGATGCAAGGTACTCTCCCATAGGAGTAGAGACCTCCAACACATAAGGCATAGATTCAGGCAAAATATGCAATGAGAATGCAAAATGAGATGCCACAAATGAATGGGAAGACCCGGGATCTATAAGAATGCGGGCCTTAACTCTGAGACAGAACTATACCTCTAATGACGGCATTAGGATCGACCTCTCCTCGACCCAAGGCAAACACTCGACCTTGGACTCTATCTTTGGGTTTCCCGTCAACATCTCTCTTCACACCACTACCTTGTCCCCCTTGACCACTACCCAAAGCTTGCTTACTCTGCCACTTGGGACAATTCCTCCGGAAATGGCCTGTCGACCCACACTCCAAACACTTGCCTTGCTTGCTCCAACACTTGTCCTCCGAATGCCCTTGACTCTTGCAATATCCACACGTTGTCCCAAACTGACCGGAAGTCGAACGATTTGCCGGAGCCGCTACGTTTCCTCCTCGATTTGCTCCCGAAGTAAATGTCCTTGGCTGCCCTCTGTTCTGTCCCGAACCTTGACCTTGGAATCTATTTCTGTTCCCACCTTCATTTTTACCACGATGCTCCTCTATGTCATTCTCAATCCGATACGCCATGTTCACGGCCGCTTGGAAATTGGCGAAGTCATGAGTCAAAAGCTGCTTCCTGAACTTTACCCTTAAGCCTTTCACAAACCTGTAGATACGCCTCTCTTCATCCGGTACCAAATGAGGACAATATCGGGCCAACTCCGTAAACTTTGCTGAATACTGTGCTATAGACATTGTCCCTTGCTCCAATTTCAGAAATTCAACCTCTTTCTTATCTCTAGTCACCATCGGAACGAAGTGATCCCGGAACTTACGTGTGAAATTCTCCCAAGTCTGCGGTGTCAAATCCCGGTCCCAACCATCCTTCACTACTTGCCACCAGTGCTCCGCGGGTCCTTCCAGCTTAAAAACTGCACATCTCACCTTCTTTGCATCCGAACTCTCCATAGCCAAGAAAATCTTGTTCATCGCTTCAAGCCATCTCTCCGCCTTCACCGGATCCGGATCTCCGTTGAAGCTAGGAGGAGACATCTTCACGAACTTCTCTAGACCATGGTGCCCTTGCCTACCTTCGGGTTGTTGTTGTCCCCTACCTTGATTCTGAGCTGTCATATTCTGAAGAAACACTCGGAACATATCCATCATTTCGGCATTCGGATTACCAACATCACCCAAAGCCCGATTCTGATCACCATCATTTCCCGCCATTAGTACAAACTCCTGCATTAAACACTCGACGTCAGTTATCACACACTCTCACTCAGCTAGACTCTACCCGAGAACTCTAACCGAGCTCTGATACCAACTGTGAGGACCCCAACCCGAAACCTACACGTGTCCCGAGTTGGAGTGTCCTCAAAATAACCCAAATTTACTAAACTTTTAAAATTTTGAATTAAACTTCAAACATCAACATCATTAACATTTCCATTCAAAACAACTCCACTCCTCTCTACTTAGAAGGAGGAGTTGACCAACTTTGAAAACATTCACCTGTTTAGTTACAAAAGATATTGGTTTTAACGTAGAAATGTAAAGTTTATAATTACAAACTCCATAAAGGATTTATATCAAAATATAATTTCTACGCCAACCTAACGTACCCCGACAATACCCAAAAGCTCACTGCCAAACTCCTTTCCGCCCTTACTTGGCCGGTCCTCCTGTCTCGGGATCTAAAAACATTAAAGGGAGAGGGGTGAGAATAAATCTCAGCAAGCTATTATGAATGCAACAAAAAGGGATAACAATATATCAACATGGTAATTTATACTCATGTCCAACCAATATCATAGTGCCACATTTGATCAACACACTATGCATAATATAACAATGTATATGAACTCAAGTAAGGCAAGGAAGTATCATCAATCCATCCTACCAGGTCATTATACAATAATACAAGGCCTCTATGAAGATTCGAGTTCAATTTACCAAGTGGGAATCACAATCTATAAGTAACCAAATAAGATTGCTAACTAATTCTGGTTCAGCTTTAAAGTTCAGTTCTGAAGGCTTGGGCGCCCGCCCATACCACTTGGGCGACCGCCCAAGTGGATTTCAAAGAGTTCCCAAGTTTCTGCCCTCTTGGGCGACCGCACAACACCTCTTGGGCGACCACCCAAGAGGCTTTCCAAGGCACTCAAGTTTCTGGACACATGGGCGGCCGCTCATGCCCCCTTGGGCGACCGCCCAAGTGCCTGATCTAGAAATTCCCAGGTTTCCTAAATTTCCTCTCTTACCATTTCCTTTTTCTTTACAATACTCTTTATACTCATGAACACCAAGGAATTTCTAGCTCTACAAGACTCATCATAAACCAAGTAAACCCATAGAAATGTAAACCTAATTTATTCATCCCTAATCTTCCACCCATTTCATACTCTCTACAACATCTACTATGAACATTTAATCATCCTATTTCATTTACCAATCATCCAACTCCTACAAAGTTCCCAAAGCTTAAAACAATCATCAATATATTAAGAACATCATTTAATAGTTTATGAACATTTAGGAGAAAGGAAATCATAACAACTCACCTTAGGTTTTTAGAATAAAATGTTGATCTTCTTAGCTTGATTTGTTCCTCTAGATGATTCAAACTCAAAAATGCTCTTGAACTTGAAAATGGTGGAAAAATGGGCTAGCTACAAGGCTTGAAATGGAGAGGCTTTCAATGGAAGTTTCATGGGAGTTGAGAGAAAAGAAGGAGGAAGTAGAATGATGGAGGAGGAGGAAGAGTATGGGAGGAGTAAGAGAGGGTATGGGGAGGTAAGGTGTGTGTTGACTAATGAGCCAAAGAAGGAGGGAATTAGGGAAAGTAATTTGGCCCCCTCCCCTTCCACACATAACCTAGGCTTTCAATAATTAAATGAACCTTTTTTTTTTTTCTTTTCCATTATTTATCCTACTCAACTTAACCTCCTCATACTTTTTTATTAAATTTCTATTTTTATATTTTCTTTTAGAGTTGGTCTTATAAAAAACTAGTTTTTTCTTAAGATAAGGAAAAACGTGTTTTCAAAATAAACGGTGGCAATTTTGTAATTACTGGCAACCATGTTCAAAATAAACGGTGGCATTTTTGTAATTACTGGTTTCCCCGTTTATGTCAGTGTCTGTTTAACAAACTGTCGGTGTGATAAAGGCTGTGCGGTGCAGACATGTATCACAAAATGCCGATGAAAAAAGTGTCGCACCAATTTAACAAAGTGCCAGTGTAAACCGGCACCGGCACTTTGTTAAGGCACTGCACTTTTATACGGGCACTTTTATATACATGAACTGACACTCTTCACACTGGCACTCTGTTACACTAACACTGGCACTTTGTTACACTAATATTTTTCCTGGCTCTCAAAAACACAAGCACTTGCATTCAAAAAAACATGGACTGGCATTCAAAATCACGTACACTGGCACTCAAATACACATACACTGGCACTCAAAAAACACTGATAATCATTTTTGGTTGCATTAAAAAAACATAGACTGGCATTCCAAAAAACATGTACTGGCATTCACAAAAATGTGGACTGGCATTCAAAATCAATAATAATTATTGGTGGCATTCAAAAAAATATGAACTGGCACTCTATTATACACTAACGGGCACTCAAATATACACCAACGGGCACTTGATTATACACTAACGGGCACTTGATTATACACTAACGGACACTCAATTATACACCAACGGGCAATTGATTATACACTAACGGGCACTCTATTATACACTAACGGGCACTTCATTAATCACCAACTGGCACTTGATTAAACCCACAAACAGCAGAAGGTATACAGATCCTCGGCGTCGGCCAAACCTTGGTTTAATTTCTTCTCTCTCCTCATCTTCAAGTAATCTTGGTAATTGATTTTATCATCTTCATTACCTTTTCTCCCTCGATCCATGGCTTCCTGTATAATTTCCAATCCATCGTTACCACTCAATCCAAGCCCATCTGCATTCATAGCCTGGAATTTCACTTCCTTCACCGCCAATTTCCCTCCACCGCCGCAGCAATTTACCACTATTCTGAACTCCGCCGTTCCACACCGATCATTTGCCATTAATGTCGAGAATTGCATATCGGAGATGGATTTGTTAGATGCTTTGATTTGTTCATCCACTCTCTCGGAATTAGGTCGCCGGTTAATTTAGAGGGAGAATGAAGGTGAGGAAGATGATTTGAGGAGCGGCCGAGAAGAAGACGACGCAGGGAGGCTCCTTTTGCGTATAGAGAGAGAAAGACCGGATAGAGAGAGAAAGAGAGAGAGCTGTTGTGTGTGTTGTGTGTTAGATGCTTTGATTTTGGTTTTCTTTTAGAACATTAATTTAGTGCCTAGGGTTAGGATCGTTACATTATGGGACGCCCAAAATGAAAAGTTTTCTTAAGACTTATGAATCAGAGAGAGTATAAATTTGTAAATATATATAATATAATATATATATATATATATATATATATATTTCAAAAAATAAATTCAAATAAAAATCAAACAACTTATTTAATTCAGAATCCAGTATTCACCTTAACATCTAATCATCAGAGGGAAGGGAAATCAGATTTCATAAATCTTGTAGTTGTTCGTCATCACCATTGACTTCCGCAACCAAGGTTCAGAAATCAATACACTCTCAAACCATTCCACGGACAAAAATAGTGTGAGATTTAGATTTAGAGAAACTGTGCTACTATGTGTCTGTGTGTGAGAGAAACAGACATTGCAACCATGGATTCCTGAATTTCTTCATCTAATGTACAAGGTTAGAACCACCTATACATACAGATCTCTGTACCTATAGTTTCTGAATTGTCTGCGTTCGCATTTCTCACTCCATTACCAGATCTATCAGAGAAAAACCTGACATTTTCATCCTTAATTCCGTAGACGTTAGCTTGATTTTCCCGTGCTTCGTCTTCCCTAACCCTAGCAAAAATGTACGGCCGGTCTTCGTTGTCGCGAACCGGAAGTTTCCGGCCGGAAAATTTGGGTCAAAATGCACTCGCATTGATCGGGAATTTATGTTTCAGCGTCTTCGTACTAGCTGTGTTAATCTTCACAATAATTGCTGCAACTTATGAACCCGAAGATCCATTGTTTCATCCTTCAGCTAAGATGACCTCGTTCCTCACTTCACTTTCGAATTCCACTTTTGTTTCTGACAGTACTGTTGTTAAGACCGGTGAAGATTTTATGTCCCCTAATCAGACAGAGATTGGTACTTTCATTAATATTACTGATGTCTCTGCCCCGATCCTTGAAGAGGGGGAAAATGTGGAAGCTGATTGTAGGAGTCAGCTTGGGAAGCCTATTGATTGTAGGGACCCCGAAGTTTTCCATTTGATGATGACGGTTGCTATTGAGAAGTTTAAGGATATACATTTTTATCGATTTGGGAAGCCTGTGCCTGGTTCTAATGATACTTCTTGTCACATGGCGTGGAGATTTAGGCCCAAGGAAGGGAAGGCGGCTGCTTTTTATAAGGATTATCGTAGTTTCGAGATTTCTAGGTCGGATAATTGTACACTCAGTGTGGTTAGGATTGGGGATTATCATTCTGGAGGGAATGCAAGGAAAAGAAAGAAGAATCAGAAGCCTGGGTTTGAGAAAGCACCAATGGCTCAACTTGAGAAAGCTAGTCAAGTGGTTGGGGAAACTGTGAATGACTCACTTCCTGTGGTTGAATCGGAAGGGTCGTTTGATAAAGGGAAGTATTTGTTTTACACTGGGGGTGGAGATAAGTGTAAAAGCATGGATCATTATCTATGGAGTTTCATTTGTGCTCTGGGTGAAGCTCAGTATTTGAATCGGACGCTTGTTATGGATTTGAATATTTGTTTGTCTTCGATCTATACTTCCTCTGGTCAAGATGAAGAAGGGAAAGATTTCAGGTATTATTTTGATTTCGAGCATTTGAAAGAGTCTGCTTCCGTGTTGGACCAGGGCCAATTTTGGATAGATTGGAACAAGTGGCATCAGAAAGACGGGTTGAGTCTTTATCTGGTGGAGGATTTTAGAATCTCCCCGATCAAGCTGGCTGAAGTGAAGGATACATTAATTATGAGAAAGTTTGGATCTGTGGAGCCCGATAATTACTGGTACAGAGTGTGTGAAGGGGAGGCAGAGTCTGTTGTTCAAAGGCCATGGCACATGATATGGAAATCTAGAAGATTGATGGACATAGTTTCCGGAATTGCATCAAAAATGAATTGGGATTTTGATTCTGTTCATGTTGTAAGAGGCGAGAAGGCTAAGAACAGGGAGATGTGGCCTAATCTTGCTTCTGATACTGCTCCTGAATCTCTTCTCTCTACATTGCAGGATAAGATTGATGATGGAAGAAATTTGTATATTGCAACTGATGAATCAGATATTTCCTTCTTTGACCCTTTGAAGGACAAATATTCCACGCACTTTCTTGATGAGTACAAAGAGATGTGGGATGAAAACAGTGACTGGTACTCTGAAACGATAAAGCTAAGTAATGGGGTTCCGGTTGAATTTGATGGTTATATGAGGGCTTCTGTAGATACAGAAGTTTTCTTGAGGGGTAAAAAGCAGATTGAGACCTTCAATGATCTCACTAGAGACTGTAAGGATGGTGTTAACACTTGCAGCTCTTCAGCTAGTTGATCTGTATACTGGAGGTTAGTGCTCCTTATCTGTATTTGAAATTCTGCCTGTAACTTTAGGCGTCACTGGTTTGCTTATGATGAATTTTGATCTTAATGTAGTACTTTGAAGTACAAGTAGAACTCCTATGAGTTATGTATGTTTAGAAGTTGAATTGATTAAATGTTTTGTAACATGGAATTTTATCAAATTTAAGCTCGTGCAATTGTCTTTGGTATTGTTTTGCCTCAATGCTCCAATCAAGTCTCTGCCCATATTGTGTGATTTTTGTTCTATCGGGCTTTAAATTACTTCTGTTGGTGAATTGGTGCATTTTACTTCTGTATTAAACTAAACGTGCTTGGTGTACTTGTACAGTTCAAGCCTTAGCTGGCAAGTAAAATTGCAATTAGGGAAAAATAATAGGAAGGAATCAAACCTCAATTGATATTCAAGATGGTTCAAACTTTACAATCCAAAGCAATGGAGTTTAGCCTTTCATGAAAATTCAAACTTCAATCTTGTTCAAAAGGAAAAACTAAGGAAAGATGATAACCCTAAAATAAAGATAAGAGGTAGTATTTATACTTACAACCTAAAACCTAGTTAAAAAGGAAAAGTAAAATAAATTAAAAATATTAAAAACTGCAAAAATCCCGTCAATCTCTGTTGCCAGCCCGCTTGGGCACGACTCGTCCTCCCAGGCACGAGTCGTGCCTGTTCCTCAAACTGGTGGTCACGAGTCGTGACATATAGGACAACTCGTCCCTGAAGATAAGCCCTCTGATACAGTCGTCCCCTTGTTGGGGAATAGTTAGGCTTAGGCATAAAGGGGACGACTCGTCCCCAAGCCTAAAAACTCAGAATTTATTCAGTTTTCTCCCGACTCACTGGTTTGCTTCGGGTCTTCTTCGGTTGACTTTGACTTAGCTTTATTGACTTCCATGAGTGCATAACTGATGATCTTGAGCTTCTTTGAGAACCAAACACTATTACAAAATAAACTCTCAAATCACATGGTTTCTCTCATAATCCTCACAATACATAAAATCACTCAAAATACATCAAACCTATACTAAATACATGGAAATATAGAAATAAAAGGACGGTAAACATAGGAATTACATAGTAAAAATCCGTCCTATCACTTGTACAGAAGACACCATGCCAATGCTTGGAAGTGAACCCCCTAAAATATTTAAAGATGGCTTCACCTAAATTATTGACACTTAAAGTTTTGCGAATAGGTGAAGGATATAAATGTCCTAACTAGATCTGTGCTCCTAAAAAATTGGTCAAACCAAACTCATGATAAGATCCTTAATTTCCTAACAATAGAAAAGAAACTGTTGAAACAGTGTGTGGTGGTAAAGAAAGCATGTATTATAGCCTTAGAATCTTAACAAGAAAGAATTATAACCGGGATACCTTTCATATTGTTTCAAGAAAATCACCCTTTCAACTAAAAAAATTCTCAAATTTTCTGTCTCTCCATTTCATCGATGAGCTAGGAAAGGAAATAAGCGTAGAAACGAAACGAAACAAAACAAGCTAAAGTTGACAACAAGAACTGCTAATAGCACATTTGATCCATTTCAGGTAAACTTTTTCTCTCTGACATCTCTCCTGTGAAGTTTGATCAACATGTTCTTGAAAGATGACTGTGTACTTACTTCTATACTCCCTCCGTCCCACAATAATCTACAAAAAGAGCCATTTTTGGCGTCACACAATAATTTGCAAAATTCCAAAATGGAAATGGGACCCACTTGTTATATTCACTAACAATTACCCACTTACTTCACTCTCTCCTACCCAACTATCTATACTCTCAACACATCACCTTCTTCACTTTTCTTCTTAAGTCTTGTGCCCATCCCATTTTGCATATTATTTTGTTATTTTGGGATGGAGGGAGTATACACAAATGCTTGTCAATGTTGAAAGATGATTCTTGTGTGCTTTCATGTGTGTATGTGTGTGTGTTTCAACAGACGGATGGCAGGGGAAAAAGGAATCGGAAAGCTAAACATCACACAAATATGCGTAGACACCACAAATACTGATATGGGAAAGCATGCAGCATCGACACCATCAACTCCAACAGGACTAAGGAAAAGTTCAAGCGGAAGACAAAACTGTCTCTGCTCGCCCACGATGCACCCTGGTTCCTTCAGGTGCAGGTACCACAGGAACGGTGGTGGCCTGGCTCGTAGCAGTATCTCAGTTGGTTCAAGACTTTCTGAGCTAAATGTCAAGGTTGGGTCTAAACTATCTGAGCTAGCTGCTGCTGCTGCTGCCAAACCTACCCAACTCGGCGATTCCCCTCGTTCTTAGTAAGGCTTGTGTCCGCTTCGTTATTTCCAGTCGAAACAAATCGAGGAGGGCAAGCAAAACTGGAATGTAATTATTTTGTTACTGCTTATCTAGATTTTAGATTAGTAAAGTTTTTGTCTTGATCTGTATATTTCTGCCAAATGCATATATAATTATGTTGATCAGTTTATTGTTTCTGCTCTCTTTTATATCACTGTAGTCTGCTTACTTTTCCTAGTTTTTTTTTCTTCCTGTAATTAAGTTGGTTCATTTAGACCAGCCTCTGATACCTGAACTTGCTCCCTTTCCCAATATGTTGAACAGTTTATTATTCTTGCTCATTTTTTATGTGTACTATGCCACACACACTATGCCACACACACCAGGTCTCAATAAGTACAGAGGCTCTGTGCGAAATGAGAATATGGGGCCCTTAAATTGCAATTTGCCCTTAAAAAATTAACACAATAATCTGTTATATATATATATATATATATATATTTAATAGGCATAAATAAAATTGGGGCCCTTCAAAATTTGGGACACTGTGCAAAGGAACCTAATATTCCACGTCTGAGCTGGCCCCGACACACACATATTAGCTCAATTACTTCAAGGCACACTGCATAAACTCTTGAAGGGAATAATACAATTTAGTCCTAACCAGCCTGAACAAACAAGAAATAGACAGAGAGAATTTGATTCAGCTGCAAAAGAACAGAGAGAAAGCTAAACTTTTCCAATTTCTCAGATGCATATAACACCGGAAACCTTAAAGAGTACTATGTACATGGTGTAGGTTTTTGATGACACACACTATTCACGAGGGAACACAAAACACTGTCGCATACTATGCGCTAAGAAGCGTTATGTGGGCTTCCTGTACAATACTAAAGCCTCATACTAACCTTCCCTTCCCTCCGCTCCGACTCATCTCCTCACATCGGACATGTATTCTCTTCCTCCTCTTGTGGCATCATGCAGTTTCTACAAAGAGGGCAACTAACATTCCAATACTTCAACCACTTTTCTAGGCACATATTGTGGAAAACATGGCCACAAGATAAGTGGTTTATCTCTGCATCTGGCTTGAACTCTGTCAAGCAAACTGAGCACTCTTGTTTTGGCCTGCTCGAGCAACATAGAGAATCGTAGCGAATAGATGGGGTGTGGGTGCGGAATTCTTCCATGTAGGTTTCAGAGGGGCTTCCACGACATTCAGATGAGTCCATGAGGGTATTATTGGAATATTCTTCCCACGATGCGAAACGGATGCCCACGATATTAAGGATGGAACGGACTATTTCCTTCATGATTGAAATGGACATAGCTGTATTTACAAGAATTATGCAAAGAACCCCTGCGTCAGAAGGAGTTGGGTAAGGTGAGAGACCCATGTTTGATTTGGAACCTGCAATTAGAGGAAATAAAAAAACTTAGCCAGGATGGAATGGGTACTTGAGGGGGTAGAATGGAATAGAATGATTAAGAATTACTAACTTATATAGAAGGTGCAAAAGTGAAAGACAAATAAATATTTTGCTCTGTTTATAACCTTCCTTCCACATTAAGTAGATATTATGACGTGTTTTTGCTTTGGCGTTACTTTGCTTAAAAAGAGTGGAAAACGATAGATACGTCCTTAATTTAGAAATCTTGAAAAACGTTTGTGACGTAACATGATAAGAAGCTTTAAACAATGCACACAGAAAAATCAAATGCACCCCACTTTTGGAGATATCCACACGCATGCGGTGTTCATGACGATTTTTCGGTAAGATTAACAACAAACTCTTTTGGATGTTCATTACTTATATTTTCATATGGCAGAGTTCCTCAAGGCAAGAAATCGTCACCAATAACGTCATAGCTTTTGTCTAAGAGAAGCTAGAAAGACGTAAATTCTTGGTATAGGGAACACACGTACACACGCAACAGCCACATAACTCATCTTAAAAAGAGGGAAGCCACAAATGCTTATCCCATTTCTCTTTTCCATTTATTAAACTTCAGATATTCCAAAATAAACATAGGATTAGTTAGGCACTTCCCAAAAACCAGCCTATATTGGAAGCAAGGCTTCAGAATGATTAGTGCTTCTTCAATTTATTATTCACTCTGTCCCTAAATGAATGTCCATTTTCAAGAATTTTTTGTCCCAAAATGAATGTCATTTCCGGAAAAAACTTTGTCCCTAAATGTGTTTACCAATTTATTTTTACTAGTCACTTTATACTTGCAAAACTAAATGTTGAAAAGTGGAAACAAGAATATTTATGCATCTTTGCCATTTAATTGTACAAAAAGTAAACATTTTCAGAATGTCCCCTAAATAAAATTTGGATGGGATGAAATTTGTGATCTCATTTTCCCTCGGTTATGCTTCCAACCTGGAGGTCATGGGTTCGAAACCCCCCCCCCCCCAGAAGTTAGAGGGAAGGCTTTCTCTCCCTAGGATTTCCTAGGCGCTTCTGTGTGTGTGTGAGTAGAAAAAAAAAATAGGTTTAAAAAAAAAAAAAAGGTTTAAAAAAAAAAACATCACATAAAGAACTACTGATTTGGATGGGATGAAAGTTTCCTTTAATCCTCTTCAATACTTATCAGCACTTCCCGAATCCCACTTCTGACTTCTCTAAAACATGATAGCATGCGGTCTGGATGACAAGTTTCATTTAAGTGCACCACGAAACATGTCTTCATATGTTCTCATGTTTTAATTTCGAAAGATATTTGAGTTTCTTATTGCAATAAAGCATCAATAATAATAACATAGCACTAGTTCAAGAGAACATGGAAAGTAAAGCATATACAAATTAGACTAAAATTGATAGTTCACTTCTATTTTCCAGTGAAAAATATTAAGGTCGGGGGAGTACCTTCTTTGTTGATGATCTCTTCTAATTGGTGTATAAATAAACAAATTCCTCCAAAATTACTGAACCAATAGCTCTGCAAGAAAAAAAAATCATAAATTTAACACATATAGAACATGATGAGTGATGACTATATTCAATGAGCTTGATGAGGGAATAAGCAAGAATAATAACACATAAACATGCGTTTGTCGTGAATGAATAAGCGATAAAATTACGTAGCCTTCATGGTTGAAATTAAGTAGTTGCCCTTAAAACCAATTAACCAAGTCATATAACACAATAAAGAGACCAACAACTAAAAGAAAACAGTGATTTAAACATGCTTCCACCACAGGCAAACAGCTAAAAGAGACACAAAATCAGGCCATGGGAAGTGGCAAATTTGCATTTCTCATCTTAATTCATAAGAGGAGGTCCAAAATCCAATTTTTACTTTTTTTTTTTTCTACTTTTCTAGCATTAGGGGAAAAGGGAAACATGTACAACATTAATCAAGATCCAAAACAAAACCCTCATCTCATCAGGCAGTGAAATGAACATCAAGTTCATCAAATCGATGAAAAAGGAAATAAAATAAACAATTGAAATAGTTAATTTTGAGCAATTTGAATCCCCAGTGCTTTCATTTACCATGTGCCTAAAATAGCAATTGAAACAATATGTAAACACAAAAAACAAAACAGATAAAAAAAAAAAGCATAACCCTTCTTCAATTTGCTTTAACGAAACCCTAATACCATAAAAAATCAAACCAGAAGCAATTAAAACTTAAAACTGAAAATCAAACAATCAAAAAGCTTAGAGAGCTGAGATCTGAAACAGAACATACCCAAGAAAGGAATTTACTTAAAAATGAAAAACGAAACTGAAAGAGAGAGAGAGAGATACTTACAGAGAGGGGGGGGGTGAAGGGTGAAGTTCAAAGATGAGAGAGAAGAGAAGAGAGTGGGGGAGATAATTGGGGGATGGAAGAAAGGCAATTTGTTTACTGAAAGTAGGAAGCCAATTAAGTAGTCTCAAATGATTGTTGCCATAGCTAATCCCACTCTGATTATCACTAGTCCTTAGGATTTTGTCTTTTCCTAGAAAAAAAAATGTACATTATTAACAATTATTCAATTCCAAAGATTTTTTTACCAATAATTATGTAAGATAAGGCGAAATTTATCAATAAAAACATTATATTTGAGTTCAAAGATTGTCGAGATGTCGGAGGAGTCGAATTCGAAAATGTTACTCGCCGCTTCCATTGATTTTTTTTTATTCATTCATCTTGAGTATTCAAGGATCTTTATATGTCATATAGTCGGGAACGTGTAAGGACCTGCTCTGATATCATCTTAAAGTCTGAGGTTTCACCTTAAAATCAATTGGTGTCAAGGAGAGTGATCCAGAATCTTTATATGTCATAGGCAAGATTTATCAATTTTCAATGTGAAATAATATCTCTAACAAGTATTTTTGGACTTAACATTTGTTTTGTTCTTGATTTTTTATTAGTTGATGACTTGATGTGCATATTTTTGTTAATGACAAACCATGAGGACTTTGAAGATTATGGTGATAAGTGTAAGAGAACATTATCTCACATCGGAAATAAACAAGACTTGTCTCTAACATATAAGGATCCTGAGCTACTTCCCTTATCATCAATTGGTTTTAAGGTGGAACCTCAGACTTTATCATGGTATCAGAGCTGGTCCATTACACGTGCAGGCCCAACGGCCCACGATGAACCCTCTGCGCCATCCACCATCCAGTCCACGTTGTAAGTCTTTGGCAAAGCCCGGCTACACGTGAGGGGCATATAAGGATCCTGGGCTACTCCCCTTATCATCAATTGATTTTAAGGTGGAACCTCAGACTTTATCAATAATAGCATTAAATAATATGTGTTGAATGTAGATTTCTTAGGAAAGTAAAATAGATCAGCCATTATTATTCTTGTGAGACAAAAGTATGCGCAATGTTCGATTTCTATGTTCACACCACCACAAACTGACTGCACTGCTCAACTTATGCTTCTTCCATGTCGACCGCTGCCTAAATGAATTTCAGCTTGGCAGACTACCCGCGCACCAAGAGAGTAGTTGTTGTTTTACCTCCCAACTTCGACCACACTATAGGTGGCGGATTTACACCAAATGTTTTGGTGTTGTCTGTTTTTTACTAAAAAAAAAATTGATGCAAAACTAAAATTTAAAATGTTTATACACATAAGAGATAATAGGCTTCACTAGGCACCACTTTAAATACATAAATATAATAGGCTTCACTAGACGCGAAACATTTGGTGTTGCCTGTTCTTTAAAACAGGTCAAAATGACGTCGTTTTGCAAAAAAATAAAAAAATTGGGGTTGCCTGGGCAACACCAGGCACTACAGTAGATCCACCCCGCACACCATGCATAGTACCTCTCGTCTCTGCTCACCCTACTGCTTCCAATTTTCTTGCAGCTGGTGTTTGATCGACTGCTAATTTGCAGCTTGAGAAGAAGGTCACAAGTCAGTTTGGGCCAGCCTTGTGTGAATGTTAATGGACTTCATGCACTGGAATTTATAATGGGCAGTTTGAATTGAAAATTGAGGAAGGTTGATATTGTTTGTTGATGGTGGTGGTGTCATGGTGTGAACGATCAAGACTTTGTTTTTTTTTTTTGTTTTTTCTCCTTTTTGAAAGAAGGGATCAAACTTGACGCTACCATGCCAAAATGGTTGCACCCGACTGATCGGGGTGGCAAAGATGTACGATCCGGATGAACGTCCTTCGGGTTCGATGTACTGTGAAACCTACAAGACAAAACACCGTTAGGGGTGGGGGGACCTTTCCCCCCAAAATCCTCCGGCGTGAGAATCATCAATCCGCTTCATAACATTTCATGTATTAACATAATGCTTTATTTTCTAGAGAGAGAGAAGAGAGGGAGAGCTCATAACTTAAAAACTTACATTGCAAATGGAGGGAGGGAGTATATATAGCCAAGAAAGTCATCATCATTATCATCTTCACTTTACACGTGTCACGCCGTCATTGGAGGGATATCAAACAAGAGATTTCGTCTGGATAAGATCAAGGCCAGAAACTAGACAAGTGGATTGGATCTCACCTGGAGACATAAGCATGCTGAGAGAAACGAGATGCGACATGTGACATGCGACATACAACATACGACATGCGACATACGACATGCGACATACAACATACGACATGCGACATACGACATACAACATACGACATGCGAGAACCAAGCCTTGACGACACGCGAGAACCAACAAGCGAGAACCAAGCTAATTTTGGCGAGAACCAGAACCATAACCAAAACTTTGGCGAGAACCAGAACCATATTCGGGCTTGGGCCGGGTAAACCTTTGTAGGGCATAATATTTTGTTATGGGCACATCAAAACTTTTGTTGAACAAATAAAATGAGATTTTTCATTTTAAACAACTGAGAAATAATATTTTTGGTCATTAAATTTTGATTAGTTTTTAGTTTTAGAAGGAAAAGAAATACCTTTTTCTCGTTTCTTTATTGACAATAGTTATTAAATTTCTTATTTGTTCGTATATGAAAAATGAAATTTTATACTTTTGAACATGTACAAATTGAGGATTGCTAATATTTTGTAAGTACGTTTAGCATCTTTAAACAATTGATGATTAAATTTTTTAATTATTTAATGAGGATTGCTCATATTTTTAAATTTGAACAAGTGTGAAATTTTAAATAATTGAGAAATCCAGTTATCAGTTGTTTATAAAGGTGTGATAACTTTTTTTCTTAACCTTAAACAATTGAGAAATGATTTTTTCATCCATTCACAAATGAGAAATAAGTGATAAATTTGGTTATCTATTGTTTAAACGGTATGTGACAATGCATTTATTAACTAAATATATTTAGCTTCAAACAACTAGTAAATTAGTTTCTCAATTGTTTAAAAGGCATATGACATCACTCAAATGTGAAATTATACAAACGTGAAATCATATAACTGTGAAATCAATTTATCTTTAAACAACTGAGAAACTGAGTCATTAATGAGAAAAATGATTTCTCATCTTTAAATTAAATATATGAGAATTGATTGCTCAGTTGTTTAATGGATATTCAACAATAGATTCATATCTAAATTTAAGCATCTGAGAAATTGAGTGTCAATTGTGAAAAACTGAGAGATGAATTTATCAGTTTTTATACTCAATTATGAACAAATGAGAAATAAATATCTCAATTTATTAGTTTTAAATTTGCTATTGATCAAGAGCAAATTTGAAAAAAAAAAATCGACATTCATTTATGGACAGATGGAGTATTAAATTCTATACTGTTGTTTTTCTTGTATGGTTTATTAAGATTGAAATGTACATGATGTTTTAGTATTTTGGATTGGTTATTGGATTGAATTTGTCTTGGTTACCCCCCCCCCCTTTCGAAATTGGAGGATGGAGCTACATTTGTATTGCTTCTATTATATTGGTACTTAACTTTTATGAGACTTTTACTCTTGAGCGTCATTTTCGAATACAAGCGTACATACTAATCAGTTGTTCAAAAATAATGAAAGATCAGATTTTTCTTTTATAAGTGAGAAATAAAAATTTATTATCATTTGCGAATAAATGAGAAATGAATTTATCAATTTTAAGTGAAAACTAATTTTGTTTTTGCGTAATTGTGAATAATTGAGACATGAATTTATCAATTTTAAATTTAAATATCTGAGAAATTAAGTATTATTTGTGAAAATTGAGAGATAAATCAATCAGTTTTATACTCAATTATGAACAAATGAGAAATAAATGTCTCAATTTTCAAATTTAAACATCTGTGAAATTGATTATCAATTGATTTCTCAACTTTTAAAATGGTAATAACATCACACAACTGTGAAATCAATTTATTTATGTTATTTCTGAGGTTATGTGACAACAAATTCATAGTTATCATTAAACAACCGAGAAATTGACTCATCAATTATAAAAAATTGAGAGATGAATTTATCATTTTATACTTAATTATGAACGAATGAGAAATGAATGTCTTAGTTTTTTAATTTAAACATATAAGAAATTGAGTAACAATTATAATAAATTGATTTCTTTACTGTTTAAAAGGCATATAGCATTACACAATTGTGAATCATACGACTGTGAAATCACACAATTGTGTAATCACACAAATGTGAAATCAATTGAGAAATGATTTTACAAGTGAAAAATGAAAAATGACACAACTGTATAATCATACAACTGTGAAATCAATTGATAAATGAAAAAAATCATTTTTTTAGTAGTTAAAAATGAAATTTTTATTTTTAAATTTTGAATCATATCTTCAATGTATTTGTTTGATTCATTTTGACGATATGATTAATACTATGGTTTCAGATTATTTTTTCGATTTATGGATTTTAAGATATTGCATTTTAAAATTTTGAGGAAAAATCATTTTATTATAATTGTGAAATCACTGTAAAATCAAAACTGTGAAAAATAGAGTGACAAGTGCAAAATGTTTCATGGACTTATTGACGAGATACGAAAATATCAGTAATTAAAGGTAATATTCATTTGGTTAAATAATTTATTGGTCAAAGCCTCTTAACTTAATAAATTGAATGAATATTTAAGGACATCCGTTCCATCTGAAAATAAATACTCCCTCCGTTCCACTATACTTGACACTTCTTTCCATTTTGGGCCGTCCCACTTCACTTGACACCTTCCAAAAATAACCTAGTTTTTATATTTTTATATTAGATGGACCCCACCACTAATCCTCTCTCTTCATTTTCCACCACTCAATTTATTCAACCAACACTACTATTTATCCCACTCATTCTCTCTTTTCATTTTCTACCACACATTTTCTTTATTTAATTGTTTCTTCTTAGTTCCCATGCCCACTTCTTGGGTGTCAACTATAGTGGGACGGAGGGAGTATTTATTTTTATTATTGATAGAGAATGAGAATAAATGGAGTACAAAGAAAAATAAACAATTCACTTACAAAGGATGTTAGTATTATTTAACTTAATGATGATACCATGTGAATGTTATCAGAATAATTTGGTTATGAAAGTTTTGACAAAATGGGGTAGCTAAAGGTATAATTAAAATGTAAATAAACTTTGATTATGGATGAATTGATGATTGAGATTGAGATTGAGTTGAAAGAACTTCTAAGAGAATTGTTGGTGATTTGTCTCAATTATTTCTGTTAAACAATTCAAGATAAAAAATAGCATAAACGCACACTGACCGTAATTAAGAACACGCAATCAAAGCAATAAAAGAGACAAGATAATTATTTATCAAGTTCATCAGTTTAATTGGCTACGTATTGTTGGGAGCACTGACAAGTTATGATCTTGCACTATAATATGTAAAATACTCTCTCCGTCCCATAAGTCTTAGGAATTTTTGAAATGGCACGGGGATTAAAAAAAAGGTAAATGTTGTGAGTGTAATTTAAAAATAGGAGAGAGAATGAGTGGAGGGAATAGTAAATTATAATGGTGTTGTGAGTATTAAAATAATGTAGGAGAGAGAATGAGTGGAGAGAATAGTGATTTAAGATTTTCATTTTGAAAATTCTTAAGATTAGTGAGACGCCCAAAATGAAAAGTTTTTTTAAAATCGATGGGACGGAGGGAGTATGAGATTCAATAAGCTTGTGGGCGTAACATTAATTACATAGTTGCTACGAAATAGTCCTAAATCCTAAATCCTAGACAAATAAGGAATCTTTAAATTAATCAATTCGGCCGTGTGATCTGACCGTAAAGTTTGTCGTACGACATCTTATGCTGTTTTGCATTATTTCAGTTTCTTTTTTTTTTTTTGCCAAAAGTTTCTGCCATCTATGAGGTGCCCCCGTGATGCCTCATAATCTTCGGAAAATTTGCTGCCTTCTAATGAGGTGTTTTGTGAGCCGTCATAGCTTCCAACACCCAACATACTCTCCAACATCCTTTGCACTACCGTGTCAACCTATTTTGACTTTCTTACACCATTTCCTCATTTATTCAATCTAGTAATCCGGTTAGGACTCCATTTGAACACTGTTTACTACCAAAAATTGTGAATTGCGAATATCTCATTTTTGTGACAACAAAAAAGAAATTATATACTCCCTCCCTCCCTAAAAGTTTGTCTCATTTGATTTTTTAGTTGAACTTTGACCACAAATATATGATAATTTAATTATATTCATCAAATTCTAAAAATTCCTATTGATTCACCATTAATAATATTATCAACAACAACTAAAATTTCATAAACATGATTAATCTCTCATAAATTTGTGGTAAAAATTCAATAAAAAAGTCAAATGAGATAAACTTTTAGGAACGGAGAAAGTATTAAACTGAATAGTTATTTTAAATATGACAAGTGAGTCCTAAATGATTTTATTAGCCCACATTAGAACACTTTTTTTTTATTAGCCCACATTAGAAAAATACGCCTTATGTTTCAAATTAAATGATCATTTTTATTTCAAATGAATGATCTTTTTAACTTTAAAAAACTGTTCCTAAATGATTTTTTACCAAAAAAAATTAAAAATTTATAATTTATTATATATTTGCAAAACTAAAATTTTAAAAGTGAATGACAAGAATATTTATGCATTTTTCGACTAAAATTCAACCTTTTCAAAATAGTCCTTAAATTAAAAATGGTCATTCACTTTGAAACGATTTGAAACGATGAGAGTATTACTTTTTAGGGAGAGTGATCGAAAAGTTCTAAAAAAGTATCATAATGTCCGAGAAGTTTCTTCATCATGTTGTATTATAGATGCAGCATTATATTCACACATGAGTGAATATAATAATATTGCATGCAGTATTATATATTACTGCATAAAAATTTTTAAGTCATTTCGATTTAATGATAAACTTGAGAGAGGAAATAATTTATTTCAAAAGGAATTTTCAGATCAAATTCCTTATTTTTTTACTTTTATTGTATTCCCTTGATTGTGATTACATATCTTTGTAAAATACACCAAAGTGGTCTTGGCTCAGTGGTATGTTGGTGGCCTCCCGAAGGGGAGGTCACCGGCTCGATTCCCCTCAAGGGGAATCTCTGTGGTTTGTGTGGGGAGTTTGAATTTTGGCAGGAGCAGCTGGAGCAGCCAATTGGTGTTGTAAGATTGATGTAATTGTCTCGGCAGGAACAGCTGGAGCAGCCAATTGGTGATGTAAGAGTGATGTAAATGCCTTGTAGGAGGGCTCCCTTGGGGCTCTGGAGTATAAGAGTGCTCAGCGCAGTGTATAGGGCACATCCCGCGATTTACCTCCACCAGCATACTGAGGGGCCAGTACCTGGTGGTCCAAAATTAGTCCGACAAAGCTGGGAACCTGGGTATAAAAAAAAAACACACCCTCATAAATTAACGTAAAGCATGATTAGGATCATTTTCTAGTACTGATATCATATCAGTGATATGGATTAATATTAAAACGATATAAATTAGAGCTAAGGACCCTAAGGCCCACTTTCCAAACCAATATTCCATTTTAACCTATATGAGATTAAAATTCCAAATAAACCCAAAGGCCCATTACTCTCAAACGGCGTTAATAGATGGAGCGGTGTTAATTGGCTAAAATCTCGCCGTCTCCGTGATTTCTGGTACTATAATCGAAATCCAAACCTCAATTTCGGCCAAAATCAAACACAAATCCACGCGAGGGAGGTAATCGACGAAGAGATTGAAGATCGCCTCTGATAACATCCGACCTAGAATTTCGTTATTCCGATTTTGTAAGGTAAGTTTTAATTTTTTTTTTTTTTAATTGGAATTCGTTTTTGAAAGTTTTCATCAATTCATATAAGATGTTGTTGACAGTGTTCATCAATTCATAGCAATTGTTGTGTGAAAAAATTTGTTTCGAGACACTTGATTGGTCCGATAGCAAATGGTATCGGACCTTTCAACGGCATTTTGATTTTGTTTGTTGATGTCTTATGTGATCTGTAACAGGTCTTATATAATTTGCTATAGGATCTGATATAGTGTTTATATGATTCTGAGTTTACATGCTTCATTTTGTTTTAGATTTTTTATGTGGCAGAGGACCTGTTCCAGGTCCTATACTATTTGCTATAGGAGATGTTATAGTGTGCATTTCATTGTTTGATTAGAAGATAATTTGATTCAGTTTGATTGTTTGATTATGTGGTATATGCCTTGTAATAAGTCCTATACCCCTTAATAAAGGATACATTGAAGTGTTCAATACGATTTTGAGACAAATTTCTTCATTATATTTTTTATTATTAATGTGACGAGAGGACTGTTAAAAGTCCTATAGCATTTGCTATATGACCGCTCTATTTTGCTTTTGATTTGGATTTGAATTGATTTATATTGCATATGACCTGTTATAGTGTGCATTTGTATAGAGGAGATGATTTATGTTGCAGATGATTTCTTTACTTATTCAATCAACTTACTCGAGAAAAAGATTAAGTTTCATGTTGCATTTGTTTGGAGATGATTTATGTTGCTTATGACCTGTTATAGTGTTCATATTATTTTGAGGGACGAATAGAGGAGATGATTTATGTTGCAGATGATTTATGTTGCTATAAGACCTGGATAAGTATTGATCCAGTAACAATTGTTCCAGGTCCTATATCCTTTGTTATATGACCTGTTATAGTATGCATTTTGTTTGTCTAATGTTTAAGTTGCATATGACCTGTTCTAGGTCCTATATCCTTTGTTATAAGACCTGTTCCAGGTACTATATTCTTTGTTATAGGACCTATTATATGTTGCATGTGACCTGTTCCAGGTCCTATATCCTTTGTTATAGGACCTGTTATAGTGTCCTATACATCTTGCTATAGGACCTGCTCTATTTTGTTTTTTGATTTGGACGTGCTATGATACAGTAACATTTGATATATAAAATGATTTATATCATTATATGTGAATTGACCTTATTTGTGGCTTATGTTTTATTTTTTGTTTTTGTATGAAAAGGTGGAAAACTACGATGTCTGCAAATAAGAGAATGACCCGTATGAATACAGGAAAAACAAGTGAAGATGAAACAGTTAAATCAGCAGATGTTACACTGTCTAAAGATAGGAGACTTGTACGTTACTCACCAAAGAAAACGATAGAATCAAAAAAAAACAAAAGCAAAAGGAACAACTAAAAGTGCAAAGGGACTCACCTGGATACCTTGTTTCAGATCTAACCTCCATTCTATATCATCTATCTTGACAGAGGTTGATTTAAGGGAATCTCATTTAAACAGGTTGAAGATATCACCTTTCTTCAACCTATTCAATTCTATAAACTCAAACAAAGATGTTAACTTGAGGAAGATGGACTCAACAATAGAAGATTTGATCAAATGCTACAAGCCAAAGGAAAGGAAATTTTCTTTGGGCAAAGTTTTGGTTGGGTTGAGTGCAAGTGATGTAACATCTATATTTGGTGTTGTTTACGGAAGTGAATTGATAGATATGAAGAAAAAGGGATAGGCACTCACTTGGGATAGTTGAGAGGCTATTCCCAAATGTAAAGCAAATGAAATAATCATGAAAAAAGTGAAGGAAAACTTGAGAAGGTCGGTAGTGAAAGAGAAGTTGATATAGGAGACGTTGTGAGATTGCCGAATCTCATAGCATTGGGGTCTATTTTCTTTGCTTCAAAGGGTGAGGTAATGTCTCCAGGGTTTCTATATTATGTGGATGATTTGGAAAGAATGAAGAGCTATGATTGGTCAAGCGCGATTGTAGATAACTTGCTTCAGTCTTTAGATGAGAAATATAAATCACTGATCCTCGTTGTTGGATGTGTATCAATCTTACCGGTAATAACATTTTAAATTTATATCTCTAATTTTATTTTAGTTACTATTATTTACTATAAGTTAGGTCCTATATGGTGATCATATTTCTCTTTATTTTGTAAATGTAGTATTGGTTTAACGAGCACACAAAGGTGATGAATGCAACAAGAAACTTGCTTCCAAGGTGTATGAAGTGGGAAGTATCAAAGAAAATTGCCAATTTCAAGGATTTTATCAAAAACTTGAGAAGTGATCAGGTATAAAACACGTTGACGATGTTATATAGTAAATTGTTTAGTATTATCATATCCTATACCAGTTGCTATAGGACAATTCATATTGTTTGATATCGGTTGATATAGGACACTGCTCTATTTTGCATTGAATGATCCTATATCGGCGATATAGGACCATTCAATGTCTTATAAAATTGGTATATGATTTTTTTGAGGTCCTATATCAATTGATATATGACCATACAATAGTCCTTTTAGCTGCGAATATGAGTTTGTTAAGTCCTATACCGGTTGATATAGGATCCTTCATAGTGTTGTCATGTCTATACCGGTTCTATACCATTTGCTATAGGACCATTGAATTGTTTATATTATGTTCTCGAGTCCTATAGCATTTGCTATATGACCATTCAATGGTGTTATAGCAAATGTATGGGGTGTTAGTAATTCTTATAATACATGTATTCATTTCTTATAGGTTCAAGTTGAAGAGCTAGCATTGACGGATGAAGAGAAGTTGTTGTTGATGGAGAAACCAAATGAGGATGGAAAAGATAATGATTTTGAAATGTACGTGGAAAATCTGAGTGCTTGGAAAAAGGATTGGGGGAGGGGATGAAGGAGGAGGTACGAATCTTCAAGATTTAATGGATAATTTTGAATTAATGTTGGGGACCAATGCGAGACCTACGATAAAGGTCGGGGAGTGGGACAAATGAATTGATTGAGTTGAGGAGTGAAAATGAAAGTTTGAAGGCTGGAAAAAGCTAAGTTCTTTGGAAAAGATTAAGGAGTTTGAGCGAAAACAAACAACGCGATTGAAGAGGGACATGTTTTTGGGCTGCTGAGGTTGAGATGAGGAGAACTTTTGACGACGCGCTTAAAGTAAAGGACAGAGAGATTGAGAAACTTAAAGGTTTGCTAGAGGAGAAAGACAGAGAAATAAAAATTTTGGAGGAAAAATTGGCTGAAAAAGACAAGGACAGTTTGCAAAAAAACCAAAAGGCAATGAAGAAAAGGGTATGGACATTGTGGCTGTGAGGGATCAGGACAAGAAAATTGATACTATTGGATCAATGGAAAGAAGAGTAAAGGAGAGAGGGGATAAGAGGAAGAGGAAGGTGGATCCACGATTACACGTATGACGGAAAGAAGAAAAGGCCGCGGGTTTCAAACATAGAGGAAAGAAGAAAAAAAGAAAAGAAGAATTGGTTGGGAGTAAAAGTGTTTTAGATGTTGATGAATTGGAAGGCAGAAATGTTTTCTTACCAACATTTAATGAGAACTTTAGTCTCACAATCAAGTCAATGGATGATGAAACAAAGAGAAAATTCTGATTTATGCGAGAAGACTCGCACGTCAGTAAGTACCACTTTTATCAAATATTGTTTTCATTTATTAAAATTTTTTATGATAATAGAAATGTATTTTTTTGTGTGTTTCCGGTGATAGTGTATGGTACATTTCGGGATTGCGTGTGGCGATGTGGCAAGCTGTGGGAATTGGCTCATGATATGATGGCCAGAAGGCTGCGGTACAAACATTTTTATCCACGAACTATTTTGCATGAATGCTCTAATTTTGCTTTTTGATTTGGATGTGCCTTGTTTGCTTTTGCTTATAAAATTTGCTATAGGACATGTTCTCTTGTTAATATGCTTACGAGTTAACATGCTTCATTTTGTTTGCAATTATTTATGTGACATAGGACTGTTCCGGGTCCTATAACATATGCTTTATAGGACTGTTATAGTGTGCATTTGATTTGGAGATGATTTGATTCAGTTTGATTGATTGATGATGTGGTATATGACTTGTAATAGGTCCTATAACATTTGCTTTATAAGACCTGCTCTTTTTGCTTTTTAACCTCATGTGTAGGAATCCAAAAAGGAAAACAATCTCGGAAGAGCTAGTTAGCTCCCTTAAAGGATTTACTTTTCCTCTCTTTACCCAAACTAGCCACTTTTTGTAGATGTGGAAATTTCGCAATCAGCATTCCCCCCCCCTTCTATAATTTGTGAATGAGTTTAGATAGGAAACTTGTTGGATTAGTTTAGAATTATGGTCCTTTGGTGCACTTTATTTGTTTCTTTGCTTCTCTACTTCCTCTGTAATTTGTACATAGCTTTTTGCTCCATGTTGGCGCGTTGCTTGAATTTATAAAAAGAACTTGGTAGTTTTGCAAGCATGCAATTTTGCGGAGTAAAGGATCACTTTAGGGGAATCATGTTGAGATTATGAGTGGAGTAGTGATAACCATTGTGTACGGGAAGTTCAATTGGTATGTCGTGGTGTAGCCAATGAAAGGGTTATAGATTCATCTATTTGTATTAAGTTGTCAACATAATAATTGTATCCATATGCCTTGTATTTCATACATTCTGACTTGGTTTCATAAACATCTCCCATATAGTACATATTTTATATATGAATCTACAAATTTATAAGGGATATGGACCATGATTATGTGAGGTTGTTACAAAAGTCTGATGTAGGTATGAAATCATTGTTAAAGGTTTTACAGAAATGATATGTTGTGCATTTGATACCTAATTCAAACTTTTGTTTGCAATTATTTATGTGACATAGGACTGTTTGAGTCCTATAACATATGCTATAGGACCTGTTATAGTGTGCAATTATTTATGTGACATAAGACCTGTTCCAGGTCTTATAACCTTTGCTATAAGACCTGCTCTTTTTTGCTTTTTTATTTGGATGTATATTAATATAGGTCCTATAACCTTTGCTATAAGAACTGAACAAGTATTGATCCAGTAACAATTGTTGTATTATTAATGAAATTTTAGGTGATGGATGCTTACCTAAACATTTTGATGGACAAATACAAGAAACTCCCCCCTCCATCTGGTGGACGATAAAGGTCAAAAGTTAATTTTGTCTCAAGTTTTGCTACCGTAAGTCTTATTTATTGATTTAAAAGATACTTACGCCTCACATTTTTTTTATTAAAGTTAATTATCATCTTTATGCTTACATTTAAAATTTATTTGTTTCAAGCAATGGTTGAAGGACAAGAACTCAGAAGAAATACAGAGAGGAATAAACGAGGTCATCAAACAATTTGCGGATGATGAAACAATTTATATATTGTTTCCAATTCACTCTTCAAGGAATGATCGTGGTGTCAGGTGTAACGATCATTGGACATTGCTAGTGCTTGACACCGAAAATGGGGAGTACAAATTTTACAACTCCATGAAGAGGATAAAAGGAAAAGACTACTATGCAACACACGGAAAACTAATGGTAATATTTTATATATGGTTTGTAATGTGTTGGGTATATTGTTACAAGGACATATAGCAAGCTGCTATAGGACCTTTAAAATGCTTTATAACTTTGTATATGACGGTGCCGGGTCCTATACCAGCTAGCTATAGGACCATTCAAAATTCTATTTTTAAATTTTTTGAATTCGATAACTTTGTTGTTTGATTTCACGTATAATAATTGATTGCTTTTTTCTATTTCGGTTTGATCATGTCGGGGCATTATACAAACGAATAGAGGAGACTCAAAGGACGTGGATACTTTCATAGATTTGAAACGGAGACATTCCACAACGGCGAGATGATAGTTTGGATTGTGGAATAATCGTCTGATGGAAGCGAGAGGAGATGTTTGATAAAGGAGTTATTAGCAAGACATATGAAGACGATCTTTGTCTCGAAGTATAGGGTGAAAATGATACATGACATTTTAGCAAGTCCACGGTGTCCTCATCATTAGTAAATTAAACATCTTATTTTCTTTTTGGATGGAATGATAAAAATTGGTGGTTGTTGAGCAGTTTACTTTTATATTTGATATATGTTGGATAAATATATTCCAAATATTTTTAAGGTCTCATAGTGGGTTTTTGCTTATAAAATTTGCTATAATACATGTTATGCGATAATATGCTTCTTTATTAATTCTTTATTGAGCTGCGGTGCAATGGCGGTCGCCCGTGATGGGTGTGGGCGGTCGCCCGTCACGGCAAAGACAACTTCTTTCTTCGAAAACATCACACTGGGCGGTCGCCCATCTTAACATGTGCGGTCGCCCACTCCAATAGAGGTTTGAAGGCTTGGTAATCTCTATCTTGGGAGGTCCTATACCAATTGCTATAGGACCAATTAAAGGGCTAATAGCTATGTATATGATGTTGGCGGAGTCTATAGCAATTGCTATAGGACCTATAACAATTGCTATAGGACCAAATATAGTGCTTATATAGTTTTGTATGATCTTGGTATGTCCTATAACATTTGGTATAGGACCTTTCAAAGGCATTATTGCTTGGTATATGATGTTGGGAGGTCCTATAACAATTGCTATAAGACAAATTAAATGGCTAATAGCTATGTATATGATGTTGGCAGGTCTTATAGCAATTGCTATAGGACCAAATATAGTGCTTATATAGTTTTGTATGATCTTGGCATGTCCTATAACATTTGGTATAGGACCAATTAGAAAGGCTTTATTACGTAGGTAGAAAACAAAAACAATTAAAAACAAAAATTTTATGATATCGAATAAATCAATTAACCAAAATTACGAAATTAAAATGATTGTATAACATTGTAATGAACACGTGTGTAATGTCAAATAGGACGTTTAAAGAATTAAATTAATAATTATTTTACTAAGAAAACAATGACTCAACTAAAAGTAATTTGCAATGGCTCCTTGCATGATCTTTTATTATGATAACCTTCTTTTTCGCATCGACGACATTTCATCTTCCTCTTTGTACCTTCTCCTCTTGAAATGTAGCGATTTTCCTTGGCCTACCGGGGCGTTTTGTTTCGGGAGGAAGAACCACGGATTCCCCATCAACTACGAGGAGGACATAATGTAGAAATAGTTTGGAATTGATGAGCATAAGATTCCTGTAATTCCTTACCTTGAAATAATCTTGAATGAAAGAAGAAGAATTGTTCTTAAACCTTTGAAGACGGATATGGAATGAACACACGGAAATCCATTCTGCTGCCACAACCCACATGAACATGTGTATTCACGTATGTTGACAACCATAGAAGGATCACGAATGAACTTCAAATACATATTCATCGCAAGCATGAATTATCCATGACCTTCCTTTGTCTGCACAATCCAAGTATACCTTCTGGATGGATGGACACAACACATTTGCCCATGAATTTGATTCTTGTTTACGTCTGCACATTCTTGACATAATCTTCAAACGTATCTTGTCAATCAACTCTACAACGAGGAGAGATTTATACTCCTTTATCATAGCATTAAATGACTCGGCCGCATTTGAGTACAATTCTCCATAACGATTACCTCCAAAATAAGCGGTGCATAGTTTTCTTTCGGAAGATTGTTGAAAAACTTAGACACCTTCGTACCACCCTCATTTATGATTTCGTCCGAAGAATGCGAAAGTGCTCGGGTGTTGGAGCTTTTGAAAGCTTAGAAAATTTGTGAAGAATATTGGACCGCACCTCCTTCGATAACCCACCAAGTTTATTTCGAAGGTTGTTTTTTAAATGGAACATGCAGAATGAATGGTGTGAAAACGGCATAACCTCATGAACCGAAGTAATGATACCCTGATGACGATCCGAAACAAATGTCACTCCTCGCTCAGTTATGCAAGGACAGAGATTTTGGAGAAACCACGTCCAATTTTCAGTATCCTCCGATCCAACCACAGCAAAAGCAACATGGAATAGGCCTACAACCAAAATTATTCATAAAAAATTAATTTGACATCATAAAATATGAATAAAAATAAAAATCAATATACAAAATGTTAAAACATAAATAAGTTGTCTCATATCACATGGTCTAAGACATTTGATTTGACATATAGCAAGTGATAAAGGACCTGGAAACATCATAAACAAATCTATAAAGACATTTGAATTGTCCTATATCAAATAATATAGGACCTGCCAACGTAATATACAAAACTATAAGACCTTTGAATGGTCTTATAGCAAGGGGTATAGGACCTGGCACTTCATATATAAAGCTATAAGATCTTTGAATGGTCTTATATCAATTGGTATAGAACCTGTTAACTACATATATAAAGCTATCAGACCATTGAATGATCCTATATCAATTAGTATAGGTACTCATATAATCATATACATATGTTATAAGACCTCTGAATGAACCTATATCAACTGGTACATATAAAAAAAAAATTAAAAGCATTAATAATAAAATTCTCATACCATTATCTCCATCTTTCATTTGTTCTGCCAAGTAGGGTACCAGAAAAATTCAGTAAAAAATGTTGCATCCAAAAATAACAAGGGACGACAAAACTTAAATCCCCGCAAACATGCCCCAAATGCAAAAAAGCAACGCTGGAAACGAGAAGTCACAGGATCAGACTCAAACTTCACACAACCATCTGGATCCACCTCCCTAATTTTATCTGTATATGCTTTAAGCTTATTATACGCAAACTTTGCCTCACCAAAAATAATGTTTTTCGCCTTCTCAACTGCTCTCCAAACAACCTTGTAATGAACAGTGAGGCCATACTGTTAGCAACGACTTTACAAGAGAAGCAGGACTAACATTTGGATCATCTCTAACCTTATCACGGATAACACTGGAAAGAACATCACATCCCATCCTTTGCCCAAAATCACAACTAATCGCATCCTTGCATATATGATCAGGGATATATTTCCTTATGTAGAAATATCCACTGCATTTTTCAATTGAGGCATGTATCTTCCATGGACAACCTTTTGATTCTTTGTATGAGCATACAGTAATACTGAGTAGGTTCATTTTTCACATAGTTGAAATCAAACCCCACTTCCGTTGCAAACTTACACAATGCATTCCTAAATTCACCGAGCCACCTTCAAATATCCGGCCAATATTTTGTATTGCGTACGCCCATTCCGCACTTCTCATTCTCTTTTCTTTGTGATAGAAGAATTTAACATTATCATCATTTCTACTACTACGCGCCTTCGCATAATGTGGAAAATGATTTATCGAAGGAATCACTGACATTACTAACACATATACTCAAATCATTCACATTTATTTCTAGTAGATCAATATTACTACGAGCAATCATAACACCCATACAGATGAAATCTTGCTCACTAGACAACATGCACGACCTTTTCTCACCTAACAGATATGACATCGAGATTGTCTCCTTTTTCAAACTGTTCCATCTGTTGCAACTAAATTCAACAATAGATTCATAAGAATCAAATTGATCAAACCTAGTAACAACCGAAAATCTTCCATAATTCAACATCAACATCACATTAGACTCCATTGAAGGTAAAGTTGTTTTATCTGTAAATAAATTCAATCAAAAAATTCATCAAAGACTCAACATTCTGAAGAAAAAAATAATGAAAATTAATACAAAATATTAACTGAATTCAATCAAGATCATAATTCGGATGTAATACCTTCTTTCCGGATTGATTGAATTGAATGAAAGGATTGCGATTTCAAAATTCTTCATAGGCGATCGGATCCTTAAGGAACGGAATGATTAATTGCATGGATTAAGCGATCGCAATCTTATTAGTTAACGGCGCCGTCAACTAATTCATCCGGTATATAGCATTTTGGGGTTTAAAGGGATTTTGATTTGGAATATAAAAGGGAGTTGTCTTTTTTAATTAGATTTGGGTTTTTTTGGGTTATGATTTGAGAAATGTGGATAAAGAGGAATTTTTCCTATAAATTATTATTGATTTTTTTCTACATCTTTATGTTACCATAATGATTTAAATTATTATTAATTTGTTTTTTATTAGTTAAAATTTTCTCCAACCAAGTACTCCCTCCATCCAATAATAATATTCAAAAAGACCCTTTTTGAACGTCCCACAATAATTTGTACTTTTCTAAAATGAAAATGGGACCCACTTCTCTCTACTCACAACCATTACCCACTTACTCCACTTTCTCTCTCCTATCCAACCATCTACACTCACAACACATCACATTTTTCACTTTTTACCTTAATTCTCGCGTCACCACAAAAAGTGTGTATATTTTTGAGACGGAGGGAATATGAAGTATGATTATGATCATTTTCGAAATTATGAAAATTGTTTCTACTCCCTCTCATTTTAAAAGGCAAACCCCCCCCCTCCTTTCCCTTTTTTTTTGTGTCGCATATGTAAATGAAAAAATAAAATTTGAAAATATTTTTTTTAATATTTATTTATTCATTAGACTTAATTGTTATACTCACAATAACAATTTACTTATTTACTTACTGTTTAATATTTCACTTTCTTTCTTGTTTAACTTTTTATAATTATAACACTACTCCCTTCGTTCCGTTTGAAAGGGCATCTTTGTGTTCTTGCACGGAAATTTAGAAAAGTGATGTAGAAAAGAGAAAAAGTGTATAGTGAAATAAATGTTGTAAGTGAAAAGTGATGTAGAAAAGAGAAAGTGGAATAGGAAATAGTTAGTGAATACTCCCTCCGTCCCATTAGTATTAGCACAAACACTGTTTGCGCGGGAATTAAGAAATATGATATTTTAATAAAATGTTGTGATAGTAAAAGAATGAGTGGAGAGAGAATGAGTGGAGGGTGTAATAAATTATAATGGTGTTGTGAGTATTAAAATAATGTAGGAGAGAGAATGAGTGGGATTGGGTGAATATTTTATTAATATAAAGTTTCCTTTTTGGGAGTGTGCGGATATTAGCGGGACGCCCAAAAAGGAAAGTGTGCTAATATTAGCGGGACGGAGGGAGTATTTATTATGAGAGTATGACAAGTGGGTCCCACAAATAAAGAAGTAATAAAAAACTTTTCATTTTTGGGTTGTGCCCTTTCAAATGGGACGCTCAAAAAGGAAATTTGTGTCCTTTTTCAGGCGGGACGGAGGGAGTGTATCATTAGTATATACTCCCTCCGTCCCCAACCTAGATGCACACTTTGACTTTTCACGTAAATTAAGGAGGGAGTATTATATTGAAAGTGTTGTGAGTGTGAAAATAAAATAGGAGAGAGAATGAGTGGAGGGAATAGTAAATTATAATGGTGTTGTGAGTATTAAAATAATGTAGGAGAGAGAATGAGTGAAGAGAATAATAAAAATTTCTTTTCATTTTAAAAAATATGTACGTAAATTTAGAACGCCCAAAATAAAAAGTGTACACTTAAATTAAATTAAGAATGGTTAAGAATGGAGGGAGTATTAATTTCCTTAATTTTCGTGCAATAACCATTTTATTTTATAGATGATTCTTGTAAGTTCTACTTAAGTAGTCTACGTGTCGTCTTTTAGGAGGTGTACCCATAAAATTGCAGGGCAGAGTAGGGTTCCTTCATAGCCAAAAAGGTCGTCTTCCTTCTCCATAGCCTCCATTATCTGCACAAGTGTCAACATTTTTGGTTGCTTAAGTGTCCCAAATAATTGACATAATTGACACATTTGCCCCTTCTGATATGAATACTCCACCACAACAAACAAAAACCACAAGACTAGCCCCAATTATCATGGCTAGCTTTTCAATCTCTTTCTTTAGATTCTCTTTTGAGCCAATTTCTTGAATATAGATATATGGATACTATATTTCAAGAATCTATTTAAGAAAATTGAACGGTATAAAGTGACCTAATAACGTGGATCTTAGACTTAGACGAGCAAATCTTAAAATATAATTTATATAAGTCTCAATTACAATAAATGGTGTGGATTTTTTCTACCTTTCCTCGTCATGCTTTCTCGTCATTCCATCTATTTCGACTTATATATAGCAGATCTAATAATGACTAAGCCAACAAATTCATATATGCCGACAAGGCACCTCTCAGATGTCGAGCAAGGCACACACCAAGGCCGACCTAGGCCTCATTTGACGACGACGAGCTCCCTACTCGGTCATCGGCAAACCAAGGAAATTGGCTTCCCCATCGTTGTTGTCTAATCCTACTCAAATAAGGACCGTGAACAACTATAATCCTCCTAGAATTATAACCTTATATTACATGCATTCCTATTCAACATGGACTTTACAATACTATGTCTATATACTCCCTCCGTCCCAGAACAATCTTCACACTTTCCTTTTTGGGCGTCCCAAAACTTACTTCACACATTTAAAACTTACCTAAAATGGAAAGGAATCTTTACTATTCACTCCACTCATTCTCTCTCCTACATTATTTTAATACTCACAACACCATTATAATTTACTATTCTCTCCACTCATTCTCTCTCCTATTTTATTTTCACACTCACAACACTTTCAATATAATACTCCCTTCTTAAAACATGTGCAAACAGTGTATGTGAACATTGTTCTGGGACGGAGGGAGTATACAAGTTATAATTCACATTATTTTGGTGATATATCTTTTGACTCTAAACTTTTGTCAATTGATTTCTCTCTCTAAACACAAATACTTACTCTCATGCAGGAGGGCCTTCGCCGGTGAAGCCGCGACTTAGTTTACGTGTTTGTTCATCTTTTTCAGGCTGTTCAATTATACAAAATACAACATGCTGATAAATTTATACTGATACTAACATTTTTGACATAATCATAAGATAATGTTGCCGGAGGATAATATGTTTCTTTTTTGTGTTCCATCATGTTTCTAATTGATGGTGGGATTGCTTATTGCTTATCAAATACTCCCTTCGTTCCTAAATGTTTGTCTCATTTTTCCTTTTCTTTTGTCCCAAAAAGTTAGTCTCATTTCCAAAATTAAAGCTTCAAAATCACTAAATTTTGAAAACTTGTACTCCCTCCGTCCCACCTCAATTGGTCCATTGAGGTGGGACACGGTTTTTAAGAAAAATTATTAAAGTGTGTAGAAATTAGAGGAGAGAGAATGTAAAAGTTAAATGTGTGGTAGGGAATAGGAGAGAGAATGTAAAAGTTAAAAATATTTAATAGGAGAGAGAATGAGTGGGAGGAATAGTAAGTTAAAGTGGGTATAATGAATGGTTTTTTTGTAAATATATGGAGATGATAAGGGTATTAATATAGGAAAAACTTTCCATTTAAGGAATGGACCAATTGAGGTGGGACGTCCCAAAAAGGAAAGTGGACCAATTGAGGTGGGACGGAGGGAGTAACATTTAAGGACGGAGTATTACATAACGGCGGTGTATATTATCAATAATTTTCAAAGCGTAAGTAAAAATAACCAAAATTAAAGTTTCAAAATCACTAAATTAAAATGTTTGAAAAAGTCAAATGGGACAAACATTTAGGAACGGAGGGAGTACTAGCTGTTTTTTTATGTTTTTTTTCTACTTTTGTCGGAGGGAGTATCATATTTGGTTTAAGCCAATACGAAAATATCAACGTTATCGCAAATATTCTCACCTATAGTCGTGTGTAATTGTAAGAGGAGTAGGTTTGCTGAGAAACGCGTTTTTCTATAACTATGGAGAAACGTGTTTTTAATAGCCAGAAGCTATACGTTTGATAACCAGAAAAAAATTTCTGAATATCAGTCTCAAAGGGTTCTGAATATCCAGAAGCTTTGGAACGGATATCCAGAAGCCTTTGGGTGGATATCCAGAAAAAATAGATTTGAAGCCAAATTTAAGGCCAAGACCAGAAATTGCTTATTGAAGGTTTTTGGATATCCAGAAACCTTCAAATGTATATCCAGAAACCATCAAATGAATATCCAGAAACATTTTGAAAGTTTCTGGATATTCATTTTGAAGGTTTCTGGATATCCAGAAACCTTCAAAAGTATATCCAGAAACCATCAAATGAATATCCAGAAACATTTTGAAAGTTTCTGGATATTCATTTTGGTTTCTGGATATCACTTTCATAAGCTTCTGGATATCCAGAAGCCTTGGCCTGCATTGTCGCGCGACAAGTCGGGCTCCGTTTCTCCATAAGTTACGGAGAAACGCGTTTCTCCCCAGATTTTGTGTTGTAAGAGGGAGTCGAATATACGCAGTCTTGCTCACGTGTTAAAGCACAAAGAGAATATTTTCTCATAACTTATAATAAAAATTGTGTCGAAAATTACATATACCGAATGTTTCAATATATTTAGCAAAAGTGAATTGATTCAATTAAAGTGCTAAATGTTTTTTACTCTCGAGATAAGCGTTCAAGGATAAAATAGTAAAAATAGCCTTTAGAAAAAGGGATGTTATTTTATTAAAAAATAGAGAAATATACAAAAATTTGTAAAAATAAAACAAAATACCCTAGCGAAAAAGATTGCTCCTAATAATATGGTAACAAATACGTGAGATCATCAAATTTTATGTACCAATAATAATATACTTCTTCCTTCCCATAATACCTTATCCATTTTGATATTTTGGATGTCTCACTTTAAAGTCACACTTTCCTAAAAAAGAAACTTTTAATACTTTTTTATTCATGAGACTCACTTGTCATACTCACAATGACTATCCACTTACTATTCTCTACCCCACTTTCTCTTCCTATACCCACTCACAACTCCTACTTTAATAACATTATATATATTCACTTCTTATTTTTCGTTCTTAACAGTAAATGAGTAAACTATTATGAAACGGAGGTTAATAGTAATTATGTAAATTATTCATTTAATAGAAATATTTATAGATAATTTTGTCTAAGAATGCCTAACAAACCTACCCATTAGTTAAAGCAATTCATCGTCAACAAGTATATTGCTTTGTCGACCAACTTTCCTAATGAAAGTCATTACCTACCTACTACTTGCTTGTATTCACATTGCCTGCTCACAGTCTCATAATAAAATATTTTATTTCCACTTTTAATTTTTTTAAAGTAAGATTTTTAATTATTTTATTGATTAAAATGTGTAATGGGTCATATTTATCATTATCACAACAAAAACTCCTTATACTTTTGTTGTCCTTATAATCGTATACTCCCTCCGTTCCCGTTCAATGGAGACTTATTTCCTTTTTGTTCGTCCCAGCCCAATGGAGACTGTCCAAAATGGAAGGGAATCCTTACTATTTTTTCCACTCATTCTCTTTCCTATTTTACTTTTACACTCACAACACCAATCAAATCACTATTCCTCCCACTCATTCTCTCTCCTATTTAATTTTTCATACTCATAACATTTTCTTCCACTTTTTATCTCTCTTACTTTTTCTTAATCTGTATGTGTAAAAATTTGGTATCAATTGGATGGGACGGAGGGAGTATATATTAGTCCACACTTAATGACCTGACATCTATAATACTCCATTCGTCCCGCATACTATTATTATTTTAATTTGTTTTTTGGCATTTTACATACCATTTTTCTTTTCTAAAATGGCAAAAAATTTATATTATTTATCTCACTCATTCTTTCTGCTACTTCACTTTTACACTCATAATACAAATCAACTTATTATTTATCTCACTCATTCTCTCTACTAACCCAATTTTAATACTCACAACATTTATAACACTTATACTCTTTTTTAATTTTCGCATTAAACACTTTTAAAAAATATATATGAGGGGGAGAGAGTAGATTTATATATTTATATCAAATTTAAAATTTATTGAACTATATTTTAAGAATAAAAATAGAATTGAGGATAATTGTCGCAGCAACAAGTGCGGAAGAGGACGAGGCCCAACTTAAAATTCAACGAATGTGGAAAATAAGTCAATTGGCCCAGTACAGAGTGTGACAGTATGTTAAGCACGTGGCCGTTCATGACATTTAACCCCTGATTGATTGGCTGGGATCCCACATTGGTACCACTTCTACTTCCTCTTTATTCTTACCTTCCACCCGTTGCCATCAGTCATTGAGTCATACCACTTTTCCTTCACAAATACTCCCTCCGTCCCGTTATATGATTTACACTTTCAGTTTAGCATGTAAATTAAGGAAAAAAGTAAGTGGAAAATATATTGTGATTGTAAAAATAAAATAGGAGAGAAAATAAGTGAAGGAAATAGTAAATTTGAAAAATATTGTGATTATAATAGTGAAATAGGAGAGAAAATGAGTGGGTGAAATAGTAAAGATTCTTTGTCATTTTAAAAGAGGTGAAACTTTCAACGGGACATCCATTTTGACAAAAAGTAAAGCTTAAAATGGGACAGAGGGAGTAATATTTTTTTAAAAAAAATTGTTTCTCAATAAAAAAATATTTTAATTACTCCCTCGTACAATTTAAGTTTTCTTACTTTTTTTCTTTTTAGTATGTCCGAATTTTAGTTACTTTATTATTTAAAATAAATAATGAAACCCACTTTTCATTCTCATAGTTAAAATTTCCTATCCACTTTCTCTCTGTTACTTTATTTTTCATACTTACAACATACTCCCTCCGTCCCAATAAAAGCTTCACTAATTACCCAAAAGGGCGTCCCGTTAGAAACTTCACATTTCCTTTTTTGGCAAAGAATCTTCACTATTCTCTCCACTCATTCTCTCTCCTAAAACACTATTACACTCACAACACTTTTCAAATTCATTATTCCCTCCACTAATTCTCTCTCCTATTTTCAAATTACACTCACAACATTTTTTTTCCCTCTCATTACCATAATTCCCGTGCCGGAGGAAAAGGGTGAAGCAATTGATGGGACGGAGGGAGTATATTTTTTCTAAATCTGCATATCAAGTCAAATTAAAAGCATTAAATCGGGACGCAGGGAGTACCAAAAACAAATACTACATCTGTTCCGATTTAAAGTTCTTGCTTTCCTTTTTATTTTGTCCTAAATTAAGGGATTTTAATTGGTTTATTTCTTAAAATGAATAATGAAACTCACTTGTCATTCTTACAACAAAACCTCTTTACCCACTTTATTTTTCTTACTTTATTTTTCATATTTACAATATTTAACCCCATGCAAAGTAAAACTAAAAACATTAAATTGAAAAAACAGAATGTGAGGGGGTAATATTTGGTTTGTATTCTACACTTTGTTGTTCCTAAATGAACTGGTAGTATCCCGTGCGATGCACGACGAGTTATTTGTAACAATCATGTTCAAAATTTGTGAGAGGATGTAATGGGATAAATTGTGAATAATGAGAGATTAACTTGAAAATGAGGCAAGAATAAACAACATGTGTCAAGCTATTGCAGCTAAAAATGACAAATGAATTACGTGTACGCCATTAAAAGGAAACATGCACATTATCAATCTTCTCAAATTTTCATCAAATTTTCATGACAATCCTTTTTTTCCCCACAAGTAATATACTTTACACATGTACATTCATCTTTACATCTTTAAGAAAAAATAAACTTTCTCCACATAAATATGAAACACTCCCTAGGCGTGGCCGGTTCGGTTACCCAACGGTTTCCGGTTATCGAACCGGCAGTTTCAACCTCCAAAAATCTCAATCGAAACCGAACCGGTTAACCGTCTTAGCCGGTTTCAGTTTTACGGTTTACCGGTTATACCGGTTTGCCGGTTAACCCTTTTTATTTTTTTTATTTTTCAAATTAGGTTTTTAAAAGAAAATTTTAACAGAATTAAAAAAGTTAATTTTCTAACAGTTTTTGAATTAAAAAGTTAACTTTTTAACAGTTTTTTGAAAAAACGGTTAACTTTTTAACAGTTTCTGTTAAGTTTTATACTTTTTTTAACTTTTTTTTTTCAATTTTTTTTTTTGGATAAAGAAAATTATTTTAGACTTTTGTATGCTACATACATTTTTTGCAAAAAGATATATAAAAAAAGTTAAGAATTTTGAAAGAAATAAAACTTAACTTATTTAAAAGAAACAAAAGTATATAAAAGAAAAAGGGACGATACCCTTAAATTTTATTAATTAAAATAAAATTACAAAGAGGAGGACAACCAACCTTACCCTTTTATAAAAAAAAGGAGATATTTAGGAGCCTTTACATCATTCATTCATCACTACTTTTCGTGGAGTCCTCGACATCGTATTGATATTTTGGATCCGAAATATCCTCTTCATAAGGCAAGTCTTGTTGCCTTTTTTTCGCTCTAACCCAATCGCTAAGTAAGAGTTGATATTCCAAGTTTTCACTAGTTAGTTGGGCACGTCTTTCATCCAAAACATTTTCTTCAACGCTAAATGCCGATTCAACCACCACCATTGAAGAGAGATAGTCTAAGACTTCTTTAGCAACTATGAAAAGTATATGATAAATTTCTTTCTTTCTTGACCACCATTGTAAAACATCAAATTCATTTAAATTTGAATCTTGATTTAATTCAAAGTTTGTAGTGAAATAAGTTTCCAACTCCACGGGAATGGATCCCCACTAGTAAAACTTTGTTGAGAAGTAGATGAAGGATATTCATGTTGTTGGCTTTAAAAAGTGTTTCCATATAAGAGATTATACTCATTAAAAAGGTTAATCAAATTATTTTTTTGTATATTGAACAATGATTGACGAAAGTTTATTATCACCGTCACCATCGGGATATAACTTCAAATAATAATAAGTTGTAATGCACTCTAAATCATCTAATTTAACTTGGGGATCTAATAATTTTGCAACCAAGAAGAGAGACGGAATAGTGTCAAAATATTTAAGCCACTTTTGTCTCGTGGAAACAATACAATCTTTTAAAATATGGCATTGTCTTAAATTGTCAAAACAAGTAACAATTGCAACACAATGCTCAAGCACCAAAGCGGAAGTTGGATAATAAACTCCCGAAAAAGCCAAAGTAGTGTTGGGATGTGGAGTCAAAACCATGGATAAAGGAATTTGAACCGCGGTCGGAGGAGTTGGTGAGATCAAGGGGGCTCAAATTCGTCGGAGCAGTTTCTGGTCAGGAGGGCGGCCGCGCTAGGGGAGCCGGGAGCGGGCGCAAGTGTTGAACAAGGGCGCTGGAGGTTCTGGACATTAGCGCGGACGCGCACTTAGTGAGGGCGGCCGCGCTGGTCACGATTCTGGACTGATTTATTTCCTATTTTGATAAGATCTCTTCTTGCTTGGTGATTCCTCTTTGACAGTAATTTTGGAAGGACTTGGGAAGAAAGAAGATTACTTTCTTGTGTAGGAATTCAATTATTAATAGGATTTGATTTATTGTTCCCTATAAATACATGTGATAGCCTAGAAACAAATTGTAACATCTGAAAATATTAGAGAGAATATTTTGGCTTGGTAGCGCCCCCGGACGTAGTTGTTGTTGCAACGAACCGGGTTAACAATTCTTGTGTGTTCATTTGTGTGTGATTTACTTTTCGTGTGTGTTGCTCTTATTATTACTCCAAGCTTGGGCCGTTCCGCTGCGTGGATTCACAACAACTGGTATCAGAGCCTTTGATTTTGTCGAATCATTGCTTGGGTTATCTTTTGTCATGGATTTATTAGAAGCTTTGGAGGATGGTAATAAGGTGTTGATCGAAAAGTTTGATGGGACGGATTTCAATTTTTGGAAGACACAAATCGAGGATGTTCTGTGGAACAAGGATTTGTATCTGCCATTAAAAGAAAGGCCGGCGGACATAGAGGAAGCAAAATTTGAAATCTTGGATCGGAAAGCGTTAGGGCTTGTTAGGCAAACGTTGACCAAGGATGTGGCGAAGAATGTTTTGGAGGCGAAGACTACCATGGAGATGTTAGAGATGTTGGCAAGCATGTACGAGGCACCATCGGCGGCGAATAAAGCTCATCTAATGAGGAAGCTGTTGAACATAAGGATGGTGGAAGGCATGTCGGCAACAAAGCATATAAGTGAATTCAAATCTACTGCGACCTAACTGTCTTCCGTGGCTGTTACTCTTGATGACGAGGTACTAGCATTGATTTTACTTTCTTCTTTGCCGGAAAGTTGGGATACGACTGCGATAGCAGTTAACGTTTCAACAGGAAAAGTGAAGTTGAAGTTTTCGGATGTCGTTGATGTGATTCTTGGCGAAGAAATTCATAGGAAGAGCAAGGGTGGGACATCGGGGCTAGCACTAAATATCGGTGAAAAGAGTAAGGGTGGCAAGAAGGTGATTACTTGCTATGATTGTGGGGAGAAGGGGCACTTTAGGAGAAGTTATCCGAAGCGGTCAGGCAGAGCGAAGGAATTGAATGTTGCTGAGGAGATAGCGGATGCATTAATCTTGGGTGGGAGCAGTTCAACAGATTCGTGGGTTTTGGATTCGGGCTCGACGTTTCATTCATGCACCAGTGCAGAAAGAATGGAGCAGTACATTCCGGGTGATTTTTGGGTTGTTCGTTTGGGAAACAATAATCCTGTCAAGGTCATTGGAAAGGGGGTTGTTCGGGTCAAAGCAACGGATGGGACTATTTTGCGGCTACGTGATGTGCGACATATTTCGGATTTGAAGAGGAACTTAATTTCCATAAGGCAACTTGATAAGGAGGGTTGTGTGGTGACCTTCGGTTGTGGAACGTGGAAGGTAAACCGCGGAGCTAGCTTGGTGGCTCGTGGCGGCGTGGAAAATATGTTGTATACCACATGCAACATGAGTCGTTGGGGGAAACGAAGGCGCATCCCAATGATGAATGGTGGTGGCCGAGATCGCCATGGTGGGAGAAATTTCACTAAACGGTATGTTGGTAGAAAATTGGGTGATGAAGTCGGCCGACGCGGAGCCAATTTGGCCAACATGGGAGCGGGATCTAGAACGGTGATGCGATGGGTTGCAAAGAATACACAAAGGTTCCAAGCTTGTGATTGTGTGGGGCACGTGGATTCGCGCTGTTCAGGATCAATAGTTAGCAAGCAAGTGAGCGGGGATGTGCAGGGAGGATCATTCGGAATGAAGACTCGGAGCATGGTAGAACCGACAGTTATGTTGAAGCGTAGCTCAGCTTCAACTCACTTGGATAACTAGACAAGAGGCCGGGCGCTACCAACGCAATAGCTGGCCACTGAAATTTGTTTCAAGAGAGGTATCATGGATAGTTTGTCTCCAGGTGGGAGATTGTTGGGATGTGGAGTCAAAACCATGGATAAAGGAATTTGAACCGCGGTCGGAGGAGTTGGTGAGATCAAGGGGGCTCAAATTCGTCGAAGCAGTTTCTGGTCAGGAGGGCGGCCGCGCTAGGGGCCAGAGCGGGCGCGCTGAAGTGTTGAACAAGGGCGCTGGAGGTTCTGGACATTAGCGCGGACGCGCACTTAGTGAGGGCGACCGCGCTGGTCACGATTCTGGACTGATTTGTTTCCTATTTTGATAAGATCTCCTCTTGCTTGGTGATTCCTCTTTGACAGTAATTTTGGAAGGACTTGGGAAGAAAGAAGATTACTTTCTTGTGTTGGAATTCAATTATTACTAGGATTTGATTTATAGTTTCCTATAAATACATGTGATAGCCTAGAAACAAATTGTAACATCTGAAAATATTAGAGAGAATATTTTGGTTTGGTAGCGCCCCCGGACGTAGTTGTTGTTGCAACGAACCGGGTTAACAATTCTTGTGTGTTCCTTTGTGTATGATTTACTTTTCGTGTGTGTTGCTCTTATTATTACTCCAAGCTTGGGCCGTTTCGCTGCGTGGATTCACAACAAGTAGCGGTATTGAAAATCTTTAACAATTCACATAAATTTGTGCATGCATTCCATTGATAAGCAAGTAGAAGTTCATTTTAGCCAATTGACATAAAAAATTGCATTAGGAGATCTTTATAAGCAAAACCATCGATTAACATTTTGTAGGTGGAATTCCACCTAGTTGAAACATCGTAAGTAAAATATTTGTCCGCCACATTTTTACTTCTTAAAAAATCGATCCATTTTTTTGTATTAAATTTTTTTTTTTAGAAATAAATTGAATACATTGTCTAATTGGCTTAACATAAACCTCTAATGCATCCAAACCATCTCTAGAACATAAATTAATAATATGACATAAACATCTATTACGGAAAAACTTACCCCCAAGTGAGGATTGACAAACGGTAATTAAATCGGGTAAACTAGTTGTATTAGCACTTGTGTTGTCAAATGAAATAGTAAATATTTTATTTAAAATACCATACTCAATAAAAATTTTAAGTAATTTTGCACAAATATTTTTCGCGGAATGTGGTGGTTCAAAATCTTTGTAAGTAATTAATCTTTTTTGGATAGTCCATGAATTATCTATCCAATGGCAAGTAACGCTCAAATAAGTATTTCTTTGCCAATGATCACTCCAATCATCGGCACAAATTGAAACTTTATTTTCTAAATTTGAGAAAACACCAATTAAATCTTTTATATATTTGTTCACCAATCTAGTAATATCACGTACGAGATTCGTACGTGGTACTCTCGTGGCGGCGGGATTTAAAGAAAGTCGAACAAAATTTGTATAAAAATCATCATCCGCAAAATTAAAAGAAAGGCCTTTAACGCATACTAATTTGGCTAGTTCATCCCTATAAACCCACTTATCAAATTTAAAAATGACGAAAGGGGACGACAAACCTTGTGTACCCGAACCCGAACTATGTTGTTGATATTGTAATTGAGTTTGGGTAGTGGAAATGCCAAATTTCTCAGGATGTTTTGACGCCGTATGCCTTTTGGACGTCCCATGCCCTCCGCCTCTTTTGAATGAGTAAGACGTGGAACAATAGTTGCAAAATGCTCGAAGATTATAATCATCATCGGCATTATTTTTCTTTTGGTGAAATAGATGGTGAAGGTATCGGATTGCGGCTCTCTTTCTCTAGAAGGTTGTCGTTTTCCCCGACCCCGACCACCACCCCTAGTAGCTCGGCCCCCCACCCCTCCTAGCACCACCACTTTCAATTTCAATAGCTTCTTCTTCCTCACCTTGTTCTTGTTGGATATTTGGATTTTGATAATCAAAATCATCGTTGGGGGAGAAAGAATCAACATGTGACTTGCCTAAATTTCTTCTTCTTTCATTACCAGTCATTTGTGTAAGATAAAATGAAGTTTGAAAATAAAATGGAGCTTGAGCTTAAAAATGGATGAAAATGAAGAAAAACTCTAATTTCGTTAGAAAACTAACTGAAAATGGGACAATATTTAACTGGAAATTGAATTAGAGTAAGAAAATATGTGAATATTTGAGAGTAAAAGAGAAAGAGTAGATAGAAATAATGTGAAAATAAAATGGGAGGAGGGAGTTGATATTTATAGTTGATTTTAATTAGTCAAAATATTTTTTTTTATTAACTCTGTTTAGACACTAAGTGGAAAGGGGGGGGGACAGTCACAGCCTCACAAGCGCTGGAAGAGTGGAAGGCAGGTGGAGGAAGTAGCCGTTGGCCGGCCAGCCCAACGATCATGGCCCAGTCAGCGCCCCACCTAGCCCAGCCCAAGTCCCAAACCAACAACATAACGGTCATATGACCGTTACATTTGAACATTAAATGCCGGTTAAACCGGCGGTTGACCGGTTCCCCAAAAATCCAAACCATAATAAAAACGGTTTCGGTTAATCCGATTAACCGTGTTGACCGGTTTTGAACCGGCTGGTTCGCCGGTTTATGGCCAAGTCTAACACTCCCTATCTCATTCAAACACCTTCTCCGCATTTTTTTTTAAATTGCTTCAAAAAAAATTATAGTTAGCTCTAATTTGTCAATAAATTCTTTAAGCTTCCAAAAATATAATACTATTTCAAATACCCTCTCTATACCTATTCTTTTTTTTCCATCTTGTTTTTATTTCAAAATAATCTATATTTTCTCTCTTCTTCATTTATTTATTTCTTTCTTATAGTTACAATATCTAGAAACAAAAATTAGTATCAACCTTTATATTAAATTATTTACAAACTATATAAATTAATAATCATAAATCCAAATTTACTACCTTAAAAATTAGTTATAAATTAACACTTGAATTATTATTGTACTATTTATTATTATAAATTCTAATGTAAGTAAATAAAGTAGAAGAGTTAAAATAAGGCAAAAATAAAAATGAGAACTTCTACACTTTCCACCCACATTCTTAAAAAGAAAATAAAAAAATATATCTCTCTTTCGCAAAATCAGCCCAATCCTACCCATAAAATCAGCCCAATCCTACCCATAAAATATCTTTTCCATTTCTTAAAAATTGTGAATCAAATGGGAGGTGGGTTGGATTTGTTCAGATTTTGGTTTTATTAAAATAAAATTGACAACTTCTTTTCTTCATCATAACAACTCTATTCCAGCCCACTTATTTCTCTCTCTAAAATTATACATAATCAAGATATCCCTCTCTCTGATCTCTCTTTTTCGACGACCTTGGCTCCTCGACATCTGTCAAATCTGTAAATTATTCACCTCTATAATTTCACTCGTCGATCCTCTCTCCAAACCCACTTCCTCAGCAACCCTAGGTCAAAACTTCAGCCATCACCAATCACCCTAAAAACCTTCTACTGCGCCATTGCCGCCAAATTAACTTCAATCAAAGGTTACACTAAAAACATATTAATCCGTCGCAGTCAAGTTAACCTCAATGAAATGTTGCTTCTTCTATCTTCTAGCTCTCTACCTTTCCCTATTTCTCCCCAGTTCTATCCATCGTTCTCCCTCAAACTCTCGCTCTATTTCTCTACCATCATTTTCATTAAACCTGTCAATCATATCCAAAAGCCCTTTCTTTCTATTCACCCAAGTTAAAGGACTCATCTTTCTTGCCCCACGGACCAACCACCGGCGACATTCAAAGCCCTCGGCTTGGTCAAAAAAAAAAAAAAGAATCATGAAGCCACCACCATGGAATTAGAGAGAGAAAGGTAGGTGGAGAAAACTATTACCTTACAAAAAAATCTATATCTTTCTCCTTGATCATCCCCTCTCTTTTTCATGCCTGTTTATAAAAAATGTATCGATTACTCCCTGATCTTTCAACTACTGTCTAAACCCGCCGCCAACGTCACAACAACCATCATCGCTACCACCACCACTACCACTCGTAGCCGCCAATGACGGACCTAGGATTTGTTTTTAGTGGGTGCCAAAAGTTGAAGAGTAACAAACTCATGGTCTTTAATAAGCAAAAAAAATGCTAACAAATTAACAAAATTAGACGTGAAAACGAACCTGACGTTATTGATGTTGTCTATCTTTCCATTGATCATGTATAACACTATCGACTACCACCTGAACATTTACACAAATTATAAGTTAGTGATTATACTTAATTGAAAGCGATATACAAAAAATAAGTAATAACAATGCAATATTTTATAATATTTGAAACATATAAATACATATCAACCATAGTTTATATAGATAAGCACAAAAAAGATGAACCTCATGTACATAGAGTTTACAAGACCAAAAGAAAACAACTACTCAGTAGCTGAATAACGGGTTCAACTTGAACAAAAAAGGCACCAAAAGTCACAAAACACCCATAAAACTAGTTACAAAAGAGGTGCTTAATCTAATATTTAACACTAAGATGAAAGTCTTCGATTTTTCATAAGTTGAAACTGTTGAATTACGGCTTCATTGCTTAGACTCTTGAAATATATTTTCATAGTTTCAACCTTCAAGTAAGCTATTTCGTACAAAAAATAACAAAATAAACTAGTCAAAAATAAGATTATACATACAGTCATACAAAATATGGTACCAAATAAATAATAATAAGTAATGAAACCTAGAGTCTAAGATAGCAAAATAAAGTCTAAGAATAATGAAAAGAAAATAAAATTTCAATAGTAAGATTTACCTTTTTTCTAGAAATTGAAGAGTTAGATTATTTCAGTTGCAAATTATCTCTTGTTTGTCCTTCTTTGACCCTAGAATCACAAGATTGAACATCAAAATTCAGAAAATAGAGTAAAATAAAAAAAAAAACCAAATAAACCCTAGAAGTAATTGGAATAATTTCACAATGAAATTTTGAAAATATCATCCTCAAATCACTCCAAAATATTTGAATTCGAAGTTATGATGGTATAATCTGAAATAATGAACATAAAAAAAGATTTGAATCAAAAATAATTTATTTTACATTTTTCGATCAAAGAAATTGAGTTTGATGAGAGAAATCGATCAATCAGAGAGAGAAATCGAAAGCCCAAGTTTCACAATCGCCGGTTCCACAGCCATGGATGTCGGTGGCAACGGCATGTTTGTCTCTTGCTGTTCTTTTCTTACTCTCTCTCTCTCTCTCTACGGTTTTCTTTTTCGTTTCTATCTCTTGTCGTTATTTTCTTTCTCTCTCTCTCTCTCTCTCTTTCTATGGTTTTATTTTTCTTTTCTTTTCTTTTATTGTTTTATTACTGGAGCGAATCCAACGTAAATAATTTTTTATTTTATTTTTTCTAAATTTGAGTGGGTGCCATGGACTCCACTCGTAACTGAGTGGGTCCGTCCCTCGTAGCCTCCACACTCATTACACCAAGAAAATCACCACTACAAAAGCCAAAACAAAATAATCAAAAAAATAATCAAACTCAAATAAATTTCATAGAAGTTGAGAGAATTTACCTCCGAGCTCAAATAATCTTGAATCCACACACCATGACTCAATTGAAGATACTCTCCTATCAATTTCTCCTTCTCAATAAACTTGTTTCAAGAAGAGAAAATAGAAAATCAGATATATTACGTGTGTGAGATTTGGTGTTCATTACAGTAGATTTATGTGTGTATTCGTTTATGTCGGTGTGTGTGTGTGTGTGTATGATGTCGTGTTTGTATGTGTGTGTATAATTAAAGAAGAGGGTTGAAGAGAGGAAAAAGGATAGAGAGAGAATTTGAATTTCAAATTTATTTCTCTTAAATCGTGAACCTCTCCCACACCCAATAGAATTGCATGCAAATTTGACCAATTAAGTCTTATCTAATTTAATGACAATTTTTTTTTCAAATGCCATGAATTATACATTTTCGAAAATATCCTTAATGGTGAGCTGGCTGAAACTGTTACAAAAATGCCCTTGTATGTGGAGAAATTTTCAACTATCTTCCTTATATATAGAGAGAGATTATATTTTAGGCTACGTTTGTTTCGCGTAAAACGACTTCCGGACAATGATTTTTCGTAAAATATTTTTCGGAAAATGAAAATGTTTTTCGAAAAATGACATAAACATGTTTTCGGCTGTTTGGAAATGAAAATATTTTTCGAAAAATATTTTCATGTGTTAAATGAAAATACTTTTCGATAAAAACACAATTTGAGCTAAGTTGAAAGAGATTCAGTGGGGGTGATGGAGGTGGGGTGATAGGGTAGGAGGTGGGGAAAATGTAAAGGGTAAGATAATGGTAGACTAGGGTGGTAATAAGGTAGGGTGGGATAGGTGTGGGGTAGGGTGGATAGCCGAGAGTGTGGGGGGTAGGGTGGGTAGCCTAGAGTAGGGGAGTGGGGTTGGGTGGGTGAGTGAGTGAGTTGTTAAAAAATAAATTAATTTAATTATGAGTAAAAAAAAATTGATCGTGGGATGGGAATTGGTGGGGGTGGTGCAGGTGGTGAGGGTTGTTAAAAAATAATTTTAATATGAATAAAAAATTATTGGAAATGGGGAAGTTGTTAAAATATAATTTTAAAATGAATAAAAAAAATATTTTTTGACCTTAAGGTGGCGGTGTGAGTGAGGGTTGATAAAAATAATTTTAAAGTGATTAATTTTTATTTTTTGAGCCGATGGAGGGGGGGGGGGGGAATTGTAAAAAATAATTTAATATAAATAATTTTTTTATAAGGGGATGGGGTAAGGGTTGTTGATGTGAGGTGAATAATGTTGGGGGTGTATAGAAAGTTAGTTGTGTGTGTGTGAGGGTTTTATCATTTTTCGAAAAATGTTTTATTTTGAAAAAATTCGCAAGTCATTTTAATATTAAAAAAGTGAGAAAAATATTTTCTCCATTTTTCGATACTTACTATACACCGAAAAATGAGAAAAACGTTTTTCAAAAAATATTTTTCTCCGAACAAACGAAGCCTTAGTACCATTTCTACTTCTTATTATCGAATAACAACCGTATAAGTAAAATATTTTCCTCCTTATCTCACTCAGGGTAAGGTTTTTATTTTATTTTTTTATTTATCTCGTAATAATAAGATTTTTAGTTTGCTTTATCTACTATCAGAATAACAACCCACTTATTATTATTTATCAAGTTTCTCGTTCATATTTTACTTTTTCATTACAATATTTATTTTTTATTAATAATTGTGTATATTTAAACTAATAATTTTATTGGGGAGAGAGAGGATATAAAAAAGGTTTGTTTTGTTTGAGGAAATCTTAACATGAATATAAAAAGGGTGGGAACATGTGCCAAGTGAATCCTAAGTTGATGCTTCATGTTTGTTTGTTGCGAATTTCTAGGCACTCAGGAGCCGTTTATTCAACAACTGGGATTTTATGACCATCTCTCAAAATCATATTTTGGTCAAATCAAAATGCACCTACATTTTCCCCCGTACTTTCTTTCTTAGCAAGGTAGCAAAAATATGTTACGTTTTTTATCAAATCAAATTTTGATACACATTAAAATTAATTTAAGTTATGCAAGAGATGTTTATTAACTCGTCTCGTGCAATTTTTTTTACTTGACCCACAACATCATTACGGTCATTGAATGCAATATTTTCAAACAAAATCTCTTGTACTATACTCCCTTCGTCCCAATAATTGCTTTCCATTTTTTGTCAAGCACGTAAATTAAGAAAATGAGGGAAAGAAAAATGTTGTGAGTGTAATTTAAAAATAGGAGAGAGAATAAGTGGAGAAAATAGTAAATTATAATGGTATTGTGAGTATTAAAATAATGTAGGAGAGAGAATGAGTGGAGGGAATAGTAAAGATTCATTTGCTAAAAAAGGAAAGTGAAAGCTATTAACGAGACACCCAAAATGACAAAATAAAAAGCTACTATTGAGACGGAGGTAGTGTTTGTATAGTATATTACACAGTATTACTTAGTGATCGAACAGTTAAAAATTATTATTATGTTGATATTATCGTGATGTTCTAATCGATGTCAATAGTAATATATAAGTCGTACACATTTTTTATATGATGCACAAAAACAAGTGGTATAGGTCATATTTTTTGTACCACTAAAGTAATGATATACTCCCTCCGTTTCCGTTTCAATAAGAGCTGCTCAAATTTTTTTGTACATTAAGAAGAAAATATAAATAGAATAAAATAATGGAAATGAGATATGTTAATGAAAATTAAAGGAGTCAAATCCTCATTTTTCCTCCATTGGTAATTTCCCACCAAATTTCAAATACAAAGTCCTGTGTACTCGATCCTTGTCAAACATCAAACAGTACTATTTACTTAAAAAAAAAAGAGTTTTTTACATAAACAAGGATTACAATCCTTGTGAAAATTACAAATAAAGTTCCCTCCTTTTTTTACAGATCATAAACTGAAGATCATTCAGTTAAAAGAGTCACCAAAAACAGGCAGCCAAAAATTAAATACAAACAGCCATCAACAAGCAGCAAGGACTGATTTTCAAACTTTCAAACTCCATATTCAAAATTTCCAAACTCCATATCCAAAATTCAAGATGTCAGGATGCAACTTACTGGCCAAACCCAACTTGACTCAAGAACAAATGAACAACTTGGGTCAGTTCTTGCTTCAATCTATGGTGAATAGGAAGCTTTCAAGAGGAATCCGTGATCAAACTGCTGCAAAATTTGGTCTCTCGAGAAGGAGGATCTTCACTTATTGGAGGAAGGTGGTAGAGCAACAGGACCAAGGTAAACCTATCCATTTTCATTCAAACAAAGGATGAGTAGTCAGAAGTAAAAGGGTGAAATTAGACGAGGAAAAAATGAAAGGAGTTGACTTTCGTAAGAGAGGAACAATTAAAAATCTAAGTCAAGCTTTGGGTATAAGTAAAAGTACAATTGGGAGATGGAAAAAAATTGGTGTGATCAAGGCTCACACCAATGCAATCAAACCTCAGTTAACATATGAAAACAGAATAGGAAGGCTGATATTTAGCCTTGAAGCAATCACATTTCATCCATTAGATGATGAAGTAGTTTTTAATTCCATGCATGATGTAATACACTTAGATGAGAAATGGTTTTACATAACCAAAACATCCGAAAGGTATTACATTTGTGAAGGTGGAGAAGAGCCACATAGGACATGCCAAAGCAAAAGATTCATCACAAAAGTGATGTTTCTTTGTGCCGTAGCAAGGCCAATTTATGATAGCCTTGGCAATGTTATCTTTGATGAAAAAATTGGTATTTGGCCATTTACTACAAAGGAACCAGTAAAGAGACACAGCAAGAATAGAGCTGCTGGAACAACAGTCACCAAAGTTATGAACTCAGTCAATAAAGAAGTGACCAAGGCAATGTTGATAACCCAGGTAAGCATCAAAACAGAGACTGTAAAACCAGTTTTTTTAGAGCAGCAGAGTTAATTTCAGTTTGTTTTTCATTACAGGTTATTCCAGCAATCAAGTCAAAATGGCCATCAACAAGCAGCAAAAATATCATTATCCAGTGGGATAATGCACCACCACACATAAACAACAATGATGCAGATTTTAGAGCATCAGCAAGTGATGAAAACTTGAACATACAGTTGCAATTTCAGCCACCAAATTCACCAGACACAAACATCAATGACTTAGGTTGGTTCAACTCATTAGATGCTATGAGAAATTCCATTCAGGCAGAGACTGTGGATGAGTTGGTCAATGGAGTGCAAGAAGCATTTCAAAGGTTAACTGCTTACACACTCAATAAGTTGTTCCCGACTTTGCAATCAACTTTGAGACAGATAATGACTGTTAGGGGTGCGAACAACTACTGCTTAGAACATTTGGGAAAGGATTCTTTAGAAAGAAGTGGTCAACTTCCAAAAAACTTGTTAGTTAACAAAGAATTAGTTCAATGTTGCATTAGGTATCTACAACAAGCAGGTCATGCAGCAAAGTTTGAAGGCATGATGGATGAAATGGAACTTGTGCACATGTCTTTAGGCAATCGTTTGTAGAAAAATATCTACTCTCAGAAAAATATCATCATAGAGTAGTTTTTAAAGGTTCACTTTTGTAAAGACAGTTTTTTGTAACAGTTTACAGTCAATGAATGGTACAAAGTAATGTAGTTTCATTCTCAGACTTGAATCATCATAGAAAGACAGTGTCAACAAGTTCAAACATGCATCTCACCAATTCAAACTTCATTGAATCATCATAAAGCCCATGCTTACAAACCACAAACTTAAGATTAACTGAAGATCATTCAGTTAAAAAGAGCCACCAAAAACAGCCACCAATAAATTAAATACAAACAACCACCACCAAATTTCCAAACTCCATATCCAAAATTCAAGATGTCAGCATGCAACTTACTGGCCAAACCCAACTTGACTCAAGATCAAATGAACAACTTGGGTCAGTGGCTGCTTCAAAGTTTGAAGGCATGATGTATGAAATGAATGCAGTTGCAATCTCAGTCTTTAATCATCATAGAATGACAGTGCAAACAAGTTCAACATGCATCTCACCAATTCAAACTTAATTGAAGCACACAATACCAATCGCAGCACACATTAGGTCAAAACCAAGGCAAACAAAGTTCATATCAACAAATTCATTGATGTGGGCAATTAAAGGTAGCAATCACAGATTAGGTCAACAAGCCATATTCATCATTTCACACATAACATTCACCCAACTCCCAAAATGTACTCAAACAGCCACCAAAAAACCAGTTCAAACACAGAGAAGAACAAAGAATGAGAAAGAAGACATAAACATGCTCCTTAAGCCAAGATTGTATAGCCGGACAGTGCAAACCCAACATCAACAAATCCTTTATGTGGGTTTCTACCTTTCGCGTGTAGCTTTGGGGACTATTCCGATCTGTGATGGCATCAAGCTGCTTTGAGAGAGACCACCATGGGTCGTTGAAAACAGAAAGGGGAACGGTGCTTCGAGGTGGATTACTAAGAATTTCCCCAAAAATGTTATGAACTTCTTCTCTTTCCTCCATTGTAGAAAAAGCTTCATACTTTTGAGAATCTTCCAACAAATTTGAAGAAATGGGTTCCCCAAGAACCGATTCGCCTTTTTCGTAAGAACTAGGGTTCGTAAATGTTGATGAATCGGTATCCATGAAGAAAGCAGAAGGATTATGTATGAAATCCCTAAAATTTCAACCAATTTCTCAGTGAAATCGAGAGAGAGAAATAGAGAGAGAAAGAACTAGGGTTCGTAAGCAAGCAAGAACGATCTAGGTAGTGAGGAAAGAGAGTAGGATTTGGTTGATAAATTGGTATCCATGAAGAAAGGAGAAGGATTATGTATGAAATCCCAAAAATTTCAACCGATTTCCCAGTGAAATCGAGAGAGAGAAAGAATTAGGGTTCGTTCTTCGTAAAAAACGATCTAGATAGTGAGGAGAGAGAGTAGGAGTGAGGAGAGAGATCAGTTTGTGTAAATGAATTTGTTGGAAAAAAATTTTGGGAAAAGATTAATTAGTTTTGGGTTAGGATTAATTATTTTAGGGTTAGGGATTAGTGATGTTGTATTAGTGTTAATAGTGTGGGCCCCACAATTAAAATATTAATATTTGATGTCCAAAAAAGGAAAGTGAAAGCTATTAACGGGACACCCAAAATGGCAAAATGGGAAGCTATTATTGGGACGGAGGGAGTATTTCTTCACCCGGAATGATTTTCCTAGTTGCTTTGAATTTGTCCCGGAATGATTTTCCTAGTTGCTTTGAATTTGAATGATCTTTAATCAATAATTTTAAGTGAAATTAATTATTCAAATAATTTTTTAAAAAAATGTTGTTGACAGTATTTATAATGATATATCAATAACAAGTTGTAGCTTTTTATTAGAATAACTAAAAGACAAAAACTCATGTGAGAACAGAGAAACCCGTCTCATCCATGAGACGGGTCGGATCCATAACCATGACCCGTCCAATAATACCCACGCACCACTCTCTCTCTCTCATCACTCTCTCTCTATACGCAATAATAACAGGGATCCCTCCCAATCGTCTTCTCCGGCAAATCCTACCTTCAACCTACACACCGGCGACCCAAAAATCCATCTCTTCCCTAATTTCATTCCCGTCACCGGCTCAATGTCTTTCCCCGCCGGCTGTAGCTCCTCAAAGCCCTAACCCTGGGGTTCCATTTGTTCAGTCGAGGGGGTTTAAATCGTCGATGACATTGCTCTCGTCGCGGTCGCCTAGAAACTTCGAATCAGAAACGATTAATCCAGATGACATACTGTTCGAGGGATGCGATTACAATCACTGGCTCATCACCATGGATTTCCCTAAGGATCCCCGTCCTTCCGATGAAGAGATGGTCGAGACCTATGTCCAAACCGCAGCCGCTGTCCTCGGAAGGTCTTCTCTCACTCTCTTCTTATATTAGTCCCTCAATATTCTTGATCAATTTGCAGCATTTGTCAGTCCAGTTTTGGGTTATGGATTTGGGTGTTCTGTTCACTGTTGATAATGCTTGGAATCCCAAATGTTTTGTGTTTAGTCTGCTGAGGGAGATGGGTATAGATCAACTTACTGAGTTGCTAGCTTCAGTTTTCATAGTGAGGCATCAATTTTATGTTGATGCTTGCTGGTATATTTGGTTTGATGGAGTAAAGTGTTAGGAACTGTTTTAATTTTGAGTAATACTTCTCATTTGTTTAAGTAATAGTTTGTATTGCTATAAGTAATAGTACTACACTTGTGAAGTAATAGTGTTATTTTTTTTTAACTGTAATAGTTTTAGGAACTGTTTTCATTTTGAGTAATACTTCTCATTTGTTTAAGTAATAGTTGGTATTGCTATAAGTAATAGTACTACACTTGTGAAGTAATAGTGTTATTATTTTTTTTAACTAATAATAGTTTTAGGAACTGTTTTCATTTTGAGTAATACTTCTCATTTGTTTAAGTAATAGTTGGTATTGCTATAAGTAATAGTACTACACTTGTGAAGTAATAGTGGTATTATTTTTTTTAACTAATAATAGTTTTAGGAACTGTTTTCATTTTGAGTAATACTTCTCATTTGTTTAAGTAATAGTTGGTATTGCTATAAGTAATAGTACTACACTTGTGAAGTAATAGTGTTATTTTTTTTTAACTAATAATAGTTTTAGGAACTGTTTTCATTTTGAGTAATACTTCTCATTTGTTTAAGTAATAGTTGGTATTGCTATAAGTAATAGTACTACACTTGTGAAGTAATAGTGTTATTATTATTTTTTTAACTAATAATAGTTTTAGGAACTGTTTTCATTTTGAGTAATACTTCTCATTTGTTTAAGTAATAGTTGATATTGCAAAACAGGTATTACGTTTACTTATGAACAATGTTACTTTATATGTATACAGTCATTACATTAAGAGATGGTAACTATTACTTTTTCTAAACCACTGAAAAGCCGAAAAAATAATATAAAAACTAAAAAAAAAATAAAAAATATTCTAATCCAACACAACAGTATTACATTAAGAAAAAAATATTCAAATAATAGTACATAATAAAAAAATAATAAAAAAAGCAAAAAGAAAAAATAATAAAAAAAGCAAAAAGAAAAAAAATAATAAAAAGAAAAAAAGAAAAAAAAATAAAAAAAAAATAATGAAAATAAAAAAAATAATAAAAAAAAGCAAAAAGAAAAGAAATAATAAAAAACTAGAAAGAGAAAGTACGCATAGTAAGAGTTGGGGCACTGGGACGTGACCTTTTGCTTCTTTGATTTACAAGAGTGGAAATAGTCTGGGTCATGGGTCATGGATCATGGGTTATTCTGACCCGTCTCACCCATGAGACGGGTATTGTTGTTCTCACAGGAGATCAACTCTAACTAAAATAACATAAAATTATTGTTAAAAGTTTATTCAAAATAAATTGAAAAAAAAAAGATCTTTATGAAACGGAGAGTAACAGCTTACTTACGGTCAAAGGTTAAACATGTGAACGACCGGATCAAAAATGGTACACAAAAGTGATACAGAAAACCTTGAATCAGCAAAATAAATGGACAGGACCAAAAAAAAACTAGTGCAGTACCTCTGCTGCATTTTGGCAAGGCATTCAGTTGAAGGCCATGGTCAAAAACTAACCATCCTGTAACGGTTTCATATCAGCATTCATTTTAGTCTTGAGTACATAATAACCTAGTAAAACATCATGTGTACACAACAACACCTACTTGCAAAATTTCTGACATGCTAAAAGTTTCACAAACACAAAATTAACATAGGATAAATAGACCGTACGTACGTATTATGTCGTTTACAGTATTCTCATGCCGTATATACCAATCATTTAAAGGAAAACAAGATTTCTTCGACACCCCACGTGCATCCGGGTTGCTTATGTACTGATACTTGAGCTTGCCACGCAATTGTAAGGTAAAATATTACAACAAGAATTCTAGATTTCTGACCTTAAACATTGTTTTTGGCCTGTAATCTTCCCAATGTCCTCCGGACATGTTCTTTTGTTAGAGGGAAGGTGTTGAGACCATCTGAATTAACGCTTTTGTCCTTGGGCAACCCATCAGCGACAAGAATCAAATTTCTATCCTTATTGTTTTGTTGGTGAATCAGTCGAGGACAGGATTTTTACGTCCGCTTAGCAGAACCCTGAGAGACAATCAAATACCATTCGTCATTGCATAAGAAAATATTGCATCAATTTAGTCTGTTTTCAAGTAAAATTGAATCACTTTTCATTTTTAGACTTGATATTGATCATTACTTTCCTTGTACATATGGTTAAGAATTTGTACCCTTATCAGTAGCTTCTCGTTTCATTCAAAGGGTCATAATCGTAAGCATCACCCGCCTTCACAAACCGCCCCTTCACTCGCTTCCTCACATCAGCTCTTGCCTTTCGAGTTGCATACCGTACTCTCTTGTCAAATCTATCACATAATCAATATGAAAAATCCCATTAGAAATGAAAATTAAAATGTTAATCACGTGAAAAGCTGGAGAACATAGTAAAGTTAAGGGAAGGGCCAGCATTCCATGTTTATCATTCTTTTTCTTTTTCTTTTACTTTTAATTCCAAGCCTATAATTGTACTATGTTTCTCATTTTAACAGCATGCATGCTTCAAAGTTGATTTTCAGTTCCCCTAAACCATAATGCCGTCTATCTTCGTAAATGGAACGCTGGTATGGTAATGGTGAGTCCGTTTTTAACCCAAAGTCCCCGGCATGCATGCTAGGGACTTTGGGTTGAAGAGCAACAAAATAGGTGGAACTCAAGATACAAAACTAAATGTCTTTTAATACTCCATTTGTCCCATAATAAATGTCGCACTTTCCTTTTTGGTCCGCTCCAGAATAAATGTAGTATTTCTAAGGAATGAAATAATCTTACTGCAATTTTATCAATGTACAAGAAATGTATAAACAAAGCAAAAACACATCCCTTAAAAACTGACAATCACATACAACATTTAGGCTCCGTTTGTTTCGCGTAAAACGACTTCCGGAAAATGATTTCCCGTAAAATGTTTTCCGGAAAATGACATAAACATGTTTTCGGCTGTTTGTTAAGGAAAATGTTTTCCGGAAAATATTTTCATGTGTTTAATGAAAATATTTTTCGATAAAAACACAATTTGAGATAAATTGAAAAAGATAGTCTGGGGTAGGGTAATAGAGGTGGGGTGGTGGGGTATGATGTGGGGATTAATAGGGGTGAGGTGGATGGGTGTGGGGTATGATGTGGGGATTAGTAGGGATGAGGTGGATGGGTGTGGGGTAGGGTAGAGTGGTGGGGAAAATGTAAAGGGTAAGATGATGTTAGGCTAGGGTGGTGATAGGGTAGGGTGTGGGGGTGGGGTAGGTGTAGGGTAGGATGGGTAGCCGAGAGTGTGGGGTGGGGGGGGGGTAGGCTGGGTAGCCGAGAGTAGGGGAGTGGGGTTGGGTGGGGGAGTTGTTAAAAAATTAATTAATTTAATTATGAGTAAAAAAAAATTTAAGCGTGGGAGGGGGTTGGTGGTTAGTGGGTGGGTGGGTTGGTGGGGGTGGTGAGGGTTGTTAAACAATAATTTTAATATGAATAAAAAAAAATTGCTTGCGAGTGGGGAAATAGTTAAAATATAATTTTAAAATGAATAAAAAAATATTTTTTGACACTGAGGTGATGGTGGGAGGGGGGGGGAGAATTGTAAAAAATAATTCTAATATAAATAATTTTTTTATGAGGGGATAGGGTAGGGGGTGGTGATGTGGGGTGGGTAACATGGGGGGTGTATGAAAAGTTAGGTGTGTGTGTGCGTGTGTTACCATTTTTCGGAAAATGTTTTACTTGGGAAAAATCCGTAAGTCATTTATACTTAGAAAAGTGGGGAAAACATTTTTTCGGAAAACATTTTCTCCATTTTTCGGTGCTTACCAAACACCGAAAAATGAGGAAAACGTTTTCCGGAAAACATTTTCCCCCAAACAAACGGAACCTTATTATGGGACTGAGGGAGTACAAGAAGTAAGATCATGGTAATCTTACTTGCGTGTCTTTTTCTTGTCCTTGTATCTCTGAACAGCATCACTCCTACTACCTGAAGGAAATGTGCCGTCCGGACATGGGGTAATCCATGGCGGCTCTCCCATGAGAAGCATTGAAGAGGCCCCACAATCTTGGTAATCACCACCACCGCCACCACAACTTTCTCCGGTGAGACTTGAGAAGGAGAAATTAGAATGTTGCCTTGCGTAACATATAGCTGGTTCTGTCTTACAGCTCATCATCGAATCAGCAGATGCTGCGTTGCTATTGGTTGGCTGGACAACATTTGCCTGCCCTGTTGAAGACTTCTGACAACCAAAAGGGTTTAAGGAAATTACTTGGTATGCTAAAAAAACATCATCAGAATAACATGGAAGACTTGAACTAGAATTCGTTGGAAAAAAAAAAGATTATGCAAATAAACTTGGAAACTCGTACACTTTATAAGCTTGGTATGGAGAGAAAAAAAAAACAACTCGGAGTGGACAGTCTTGTACTTTCAAATAAGTGAAGGTGATAATCCTCTTGGAAACTAAAAAGTTGGAGATTTTCAACACGCTAAAAGCATAGGGAGGACATTCCGAAGGAAAAAAAATCAGTTTGAAAGGTTAGTTAGTTGGCAGTAACTGAATACACATTGCTAGATACTGCAATTTCGATATGCAAAAGAACTGTAAAATATGGAAATCTGAATAATATAACCAAGTAAAATAGAAATGTCCAACAATACCATAAAAGAATAAAAGCAAAATAATTGACCACCGCAAATCTAACAGGGGACTGTACAGTACAGATACAATGGCAGCATGAAAGTATGAAGAAAATACCTCGGCCATGTATGCACCCTTTATCCCAAAAAGGCTGTCAATTCCATCTTTAGCAAAAAGATGTTCAGGATCATTGCTGCCTACGCCAAAGAGTTCTTCATAGTTTTCAATGCTCAAGTCGACTTCGTCCATATTGAAGTCTTCATAAAAGTCATCATCTTCACATAGTTCCGGTCCGTTCGTACCAGAATAAGAAACCTGCATGTCAGCAAAGTGAAAAGCTTTACAACAATATTCTTATACCTTGTAAGCAAATGACATAAGTAACACAATACTAAATATTAAAAGTAACTTAAATTCTCTCCAATTATTAAAGGAAATAATAAGAAAACTAAATAGAGGGACAAACGGAAATTTCAATTGCGACTGAATATGTCAGGAACACCAGCTAGGATACTGGCTAGTCAATGTCATGGAAAATAAAGCCAAACTTTCTACTTTGGTATAATTATTCCTAAGAATCCTACAAGGATCACCATCTAAGGACCCCAAGCGAAGAAACAGCTCTGCTACATTTTCTTGTAGCATACAAAAGATGCTGTTATTAGAAAATCAGATATGCTCTAACTATTATCTTGGGACATGAGATAATATTGGTACTTCTCATAGAATTTTGGGTTTATGTCGGCATGGGATTTAAGAATGTTGAAACATTGCTAGTACGAGGGCCCCAGATTCCGGCATGTCAGGAATGTCTATCACATAATAACATTATTGGCAGAGTATTCATCAATTTAAAACTCAAATAAATAAATAAAATACAAAATAAGAAGTATCATCTACCTTTGGTGCAGTAGAATTTGTGGCTCGTGCTTGCTGGTCAACATTTTTCTGCCTAGAGTCAACCGAGCCAATCCATAAACTTGAGTTATTAACATTGTCTAAGTCATTCTCTTCAGCTGCAATAGATGAATCTGCAATTCTCATTGAGCCCATTTTCTGCTCGCAACTAGGAGCATTAACAGATGCAGGCTCTGCTATAAAGGGCCAAATTGATGAAAGTTCCTCAGCTGAAGGGCAGCCTGAATAACAATTCACTGATTGTTTATTATGTGTGGACCCAGAATTTGACCCACCGTGCCCTTCCCAATCACAATTCTGACACAGAGAAACTCTCTCCTCGACGCATCTCATAAATGCAGGTTGTGAATTGCATCTTTCGCACACGAGTGTTCTGGAATGACGTCGTGAAAGGGCATTTGCCGAATGAATATGACGGTCACATGACAAACATAAGCAGGCTGCATCAGATCGACAATATACCATCGATCTTTGCTCTCCGCAATATTCACATGTGTATCCCATTTTTCAAATAGAGCACCGCCTCAATCAAAGCCTTGGTCTCAGAACAAAGAAAGAAATGATAGGATTCGTATAATATCCAAACGTCCAATCAGATAACCCCTTGGAAAGAAACAGGAAAATGTAGCTTACTGAATCGCCCAGAAACTGTCAGAGTGAAGCAATCTGCAATGAATATGTGAAAACTGAAATTAGTAACCTAGCTTTATCTTCTTAATGAAAAGAACATCTTTTATTAACTGATACTTATGTATCCAAAGTAGATAAGATCAATTCAGATGTAACTTTTTTGTATGGACGAAAACCTTGCTTCAAACTAGAGTTTAACAATCCGAATTCCAAAACCATAAATCATAAATTAGAAATGTATTCTTCTTCTAGTAACTCCAACATGCTCCCTTCATCCCAATTGAACAGTCGCTTTTCAGAATGCCAGTCAATTGTAGCGAACACATTTTTTTTCTAGAAAACAATTATTAGTATGAAAATATTCCTCCCTTTAGTATCATTTTCTCATTGACATATGGTAAGAGGTAAAGCTAGAACACGAACGAAGTTATAAGCGTAACCAAACATTACTACTTACTCGAATGAGAAACATAAAAAATAAGAAAAGGTGCTTAGAATATGAAACTATGGAAGTAATTAAAACAATGGAGATGCAGGACACGAAAAGCTAAACTGAAACGAAGGGGAAGATGGTCTAGTATCATAAGCATCAAGATTCAGGGATCTGAATGAAAAGCAAAGAACTTTTCCTAACAAATTAAGAAAAAGGTAAAATACAAGCCAATAAGCATTAAATCACTAGTAATACCCGGAATCAAAGACCGCAAAACCAACATCAGAAGACAGGGGTTAACTGGAAATAGCACTGAAATTATGCATTAGCTGTTCACTTAACTATTGAAGATTTGTTATTTCTATAAAGCAGCTTACTTTTACTTCCAGAAATCAAGATATAGACTTAAACACATACTCAGAAATAGCATAGCCACATATCAAGCTAGATATATTAATTTTTTTAAAAAAAAAAATGATTGACACCCCCCCCCCAAAAAAAAAAAAGTAAATTTATTATCTAATAATAATGAACATGAACTAGCAATAAAATGGAAGAAAAAAAAAAGATAAATCAAACCAATCCAAGCTTAAAAGATCCAGATAAAGAACATGATAGACCTTTGAAATACATCATATCCACATAAAAATTATAGTACAATTTTCTTTAAAAAAATAAAAAAATATCAGCTGTTAAATTCCCAACAAGATTAAAAGAAAGAAAGAAAGAAAACAAATCAACATCCCACATGAAAAAAGATCATCACTCACAAAACAAATCAAACCCCTCCCAGAAACAAGGAGTATTACAGCAAAAGTCAAAGAAGGCACAAATCTTACCAAGAACTTTTCCAAGAAATCAATCTTAAAAGGGTACTGAGAAGAATCAATCAAGAAGTGAGCTTTTGGTTACAGCCCGGGAAAGAAACCCTGATCGAAAAAGATCGATTATTTTTGTTTTAATCAGAAACTGTATGTGTGTGTGATTTCTCTCAATCAATATACAACATTATCTTTTCTGCGAGAGACGGAAGGGAGTGGCTTTATTGTTCGTAAATTCTCTTTCTGACTCCGAAAATAATTATTACTCCCTTAGTTCATAACCCATTGAACCTTACCCACTTTACCTTTTATAGGGCGTCCCACTTATAAAAGTCACACTTCTTAAAATTAAAAATGAAAATTTTTAATATTTTTTAATTTATGAGATTTATTTATCATACTCACAATAATTATCCACCTACTATTTTCTATTCCACTTTCTCTTTCCTACCCACTCACAGTTCCTACCTTAATAACATTACTCCCTCCGTCCCATTATTTAGTTCATCATTTTGGTTTCGACACGCAAATTAAGGGTGGAGAAAATGTTGTGAGTGTAATAGTAAAATAGGAGAGAGAATGAGTGGAGGAAATAGTAAATTTGAAAAGTGTTGTGAGTGTAATAGTGAAATAGGAGAGAGAATGAGTGGAGAAAATAGTAAAGATTCTTTGCCAAAAAAGGAAAGGTGAAGCTTTAAATGGGACATCCAAAATGGCAAAAGGTGAAGTTATTAATGGAACGGAGGGAGTATTTCTTATTTTTCGTACGTAACAGTAAAGGAGTAACCTTCTCCAATACGAAATGAGTATTTTCGTTTCCGATTTAATTTAATTAGTTTGACTTTAACATGAGAACTAAGTAGAAATAAATATTATGAATATAAAAAGTATAGTAATAAAGAGAAAGTTGATAGAAAACTTTTATTTTGAAAATAACAAATGGGTTCATTTCGTTATTAATTTTAATTAATAAAACAACTAAAAATTTTAAATTAGAGTATAAAAATTTTAAATTAGAGTAACAGTCTAAAAATAAAAACATTAAAAATTCCTAAGAACTCAAGTTATTGCGCTTTTCATGTCGACAACGTACGAGATGAGATCCTTCTTAGGCCTTAGCTTAGCAGGGGTGGATTCTCCCAAGCCAACACTTTTTCAAAAATTTGGAAGGAAAATTAAAATAAAAACTAAGTACTCCCTCCCTGGCTTAAAAGGCAAAATTTGTGTTTCGCACGCAAATTAAGAAAAGTGATGTAGAAAAAAGAAAAAGTGTAAATGTTGTGAGTATGAAAAATTAAATAGGAGAGAGAATGAGTGGGAGGAATAGTTAGGAGAGAGAATATTGTGAGTGTAAAAGTAAAGTAGGAGAGAGAATGAGTAGGTGGAATAGTAATAAAAACTTTTCTTTTTGAGAAAGTATCATTTTAAATGGGACACCTAAAAAGAAAAATTTATGACTTTTCGGCCGAAAAGGAGGGAGTATATGAATTATATTAATATTCATATGACAAAAAGTGCAAGAAGAAGAAAGAGAAAACAGTGGGGGGAGTTGAGTTCTGCACTGCGAGTTTACGTGTCGTTATTTGATAGGTTATGATCCGTGATTGGATCCCTTATATTTAATTTAATTAAACGACAAAGTATATTGCATAAAATTGACTTAATATGAATAATGTTTTTAACTATTTTCTGAGTGCGCAAGATATTTTGCACCCAGACCACTGGTAAGCTACTTTGGTCATTATATATAAAATTCAACACCTAGAATAAGATTGTCATTTTCTTTGTGAGTCATATTTCACTTATCATAAAAAGATAATTAGATTATAGTATTTTTTTATAATGAATTTGATTATATTTTGATCATTATATAATTTTTTTACTATCTCAATAAAATTTAAAACATTATTAATGATGAACAATTATAAATATTATTAATTGTAATTTTTAAAATTTTATTGAGATAATTGTTTTTTATATATATTTTTTTATCAATAATTATTTGAAACTATAAATAATTTAAAAACGTGTAATAAGTTCGAATAGGACAAAATAAATTAGGAGAGCTAAGCAACGTGTTAATGAGGGAGAGCAGAGAAGTAATTTCCCGTGGGGACAGGGAGGAAAGGAGTTTGGAAAGGTGGGACCATGTCCACTTCATGACAAAGAAAAGTTAGGTCCTCTCTTTTTCTTTCTTTTGCTCTTTTTGGGACCCGCCCTCTGCTCCTAAAAAAGTTTCTCACTTTCTTTTGCCATTAACTTTTCGCCTTTTTGGTACCGCAAGATAACAAAGAGTATTTTAGGTTCCACTTGGTTCGTTTGCGTAAAATAATTTATGAAAAATGATTTTCTGTAAAATATTTAACGAAAAATGAGATAAACATGTTTTCGATTATTTGATAAGGAAAATATTTTTCAAAAAAAATTCCATGTGTTTAATGAAAATATTTTTCGATAAAAACACAATTTGAGATAATTTGAGTGGAGTGGGGTGCGCAGGGGTGATGGTGGTTAGTGGAGTGGGGGTGAGGGGGGAGGGGTTAAGGTCAGGGTGGTGGTGGTGGTAAGTGGAGTGGGGTGGGGTGGGGAGTTGTTAAAAATCAATTTTAAATGATTGAAATTTTTTTTGACCCGACGGGGGGTGGGGTGGGGGGTCCAGGGGTGGTAGTGGTGAGTGGAGTGGGGTGAGCAATTTCCGGCGGCAGCGGCGACCGGCAGTGGGCGATTTCGGCAGAGGCGGCGGTGGCCGGCGGTGGGGCGATTTTCGGCGGTGGCGGAGATGGCAGCGATGGGTGGTTTCCGGCGGTGGCGGCGGTGGTCGGTGGTTTCCAGCGACGACGGGAGGTGGCACAAATGGTGGTGATTGAAAGTTGTTGTGGTGGTGGTAAAAAGAATGTGAATTGTTATTAATTGATCAAAATTTAGAATTTAAATTACACAAAATTTGGGGAGAAACGCGTTTCTCCGTCGCTCATGGAGAAACGGGGCTAAGTATGTCGCGACATCTTAGCCTAACAACTGGATATCGCTTTCCAAAACTGGATATCAGGAAGCTTGAATATGGATATCAGGAAAACTTTGAAAAGGATATCAGAAACCAAATATTTTTAAGTATCCTTTCGAAAACTTACGGATATCCATATTCAAAACTACGGATATCCGTATTGAACTACGGATATCGGAAGGCTTTGGAAAAGGATATCAGAAAAAATATTTGATTTACGAATATCGCTTTCAAAGCTACGGATATCCATATTCAAGCTTCTGGATATCCAGAAGCTTTGGAAAGGATATCCAGAAACTGGCTAAGTATGTCGCGCGACAAACCTTGCCCCGTTTCTCCAAACGCGACGGAGAAACGCGTTTCTCCCCAGACCGACTCTTTAAATTATTAGGATTTAAGATAGAATCAGTTTTGTGAAATTGAGTGATTTAGAATTTCAACACAATTTCAATTCCAAATTTTAGTTATGTTTTCAAACAATGTAATTGATTTTGGAGTCTCCAATTCCAATTCCAAGCTATGGAATTGGGATATTCAAACGTACCCTTAAATAACTAATGAATATCGATTATCGATATTGAAATAAACGAACGAGATCAAGTGAACTCCCACTCTTGCTGACATCAAGAGACGTTTTTGGACCATTATCAGTTAAGATTAAATGTTCTATGGATACGGATGTGTACTCTTTAGATCCAATTTGATTATCATGGCCTGAAAAGAAAAACCGTAGCCTAAACCTCAACCCACTATAGACGGGAGCGCATCGCAAAAGTAATTTTGACGTCCGTAACAGATATATGTACTGTTGTTTAGTGAAAGATAATTTTTATGCATGTTAAAATAGTGTCAAAATCTTAAAAAAAAAAAAAAAAAAAAAAAAAAAAAAAAAAAACTTGTTTTTTCTTAAGGTCGGAAAAAACGTATTTTGATTTCACCGCTAGTGTCGTGTCAGTATTTAAGTAACAAAATGTCAGTTTAAAAAGTGTCAGTGCATGTATTATTAAATGTCAGTGTAAAAAAGTGTTAGTGTTAGTATAACAAAGTGTCAGTGTAAAGAGTATCAGTGCATGTATTATTAAGTGTCAGTATTAGTGTAAAAAAATGACAGTGTTAGTGTAACAAAATGTCAGTGTTAGTGTAACAAAGTGTCAGTGTAAAGATTGCCAGTACATGTATTATTAAGTGTTAGTGTAAAAGAGTGTCAGTGTTAGTGTCAGTGTAAAGAGTGTCAATGCATGTATTATTAAATGTCAGTGTATTGTAAAAAAGTGTCAATGTTAATATAAAAAAAGTGTCAGTGTAAAGAGTGTCAGTAAATGTATTATTAAGTACCAGTGTAAAAATAATTTTTCTTTAAACTTAAAAAAAAAAAGCATTTTTTTATAACAACTCTAAAATAGTAGCCATTTTGCAGAGAGTAACATGTCAATATCACATACTAGCTCACATAGGCAATAATTCAGAGAAAATCTTACAAACATAAAACCATATACTAAAATAGCAAGAGTATGAACTAGAAACAAAACAAAGAACATCTAAAATTATTTCTCATTTTTTATATATTTTATTTAATATTATGGATAATCAATGAGGTATGTGTAAGGCAAGATCGCATTCAAACATATGTTAAAAGGACAGTTGTAGACGACATTTTTGGCCTAACCTTCAATTTTTCTTCAATCTAACTGGACTAACCAGCATTACAAGGCAACTGGTAAATCATTTCCTATTCGTATTTATGCACAAACGGACAGACGCAGCCATCCAACTGAAAACTCCCCATTACTTTTGCCTAAACGGGACGGAATAATTCCCTTTTTTTTTAAGAAAGTTTGTATCGTTTAAGGAAATTGTCACCATATTACAAATTTCTATGGAGTCTATTAGAAACAAATCCTTGTAAAATTTCATCACTATTGAAATCTACTACAGAATATAATAATAATACAATCTAGTCTATTACAAACAAATTATGAATACAACTATTACCCTTATAAGACACAAGTGACGACAGTTTCTCCACTCCCCCCCCCCCTATAAGACACAAGTAACGAGCGCTCTCTATGGGAGTCGAACTCGAAACATCCGTTGGGGACGGAGTAAGTCTTTGATGACTGGATTTTCCATGGGAGGGAGATATTATGGAAGATATTTTCATCAGAAAGAAGAGGATTTATCAGTGTTTTGTCTCGATAAGACACTTTGTGCAACATGACATAAGGAGTCGACATGATATTTAAAGTTACAACCAACCGAAAATGAGTAAGTCAACTCTCCTAAAAGGTTGCCTTTTCCTATTGAACGGAATAAGCATCACCTATCACTACCAATATAGGTATAAGTTACCTTCCCATAACTCGATAATATCACAATCATTTTCAAAGATTTAATTTTTTTTAAAAATCATTTTTTGTTTAGTGGACTTCACAACAGGGTACTCAACTTATATTCTTACAATGCAGATCAAAAAAAAAAAAAAACTAACCATAAACTTTGTTTAAAAGGATACCAGAATTCAAGTTCCATGTAATACTCGTGATTCTGTAAGCAAATTGCAAGAGTTAGGGTCTTATTCAATCATACACACTACTTGCAGACCACAATCACGGCAGAAACCCAAAGATCAACCTTGTTCCAGCAATATGTACTTCCATCTCATAATTATAATAATAAGTATCACATTTTTCTTTTTGGTCAGTTGATTTTAAAAAAGACAATAGTAATTCTAGCATGGCGTACAAACAAGTAAATCACATTATTACAAAAAGTTTAACAATTCAACTACCACAATAAAAAGTCGTAACAATTCAACTACCAGACTTATAACACAGCAGAGGGTACAGAGTACATAGTTATGGTGACAATTAAGATGAAATTGAGCATTATAAACCAGTCTAGTAAAATAGTGCGGCTAAGATTATTAAGCCAATTACATTTACATGTCCATATTATACACACACTACTTTCTAATAAGCAGATAATGTCTGACCTTTCTTAAGGGTATTTAAAACCAACACAAATGGTACAAGAAGGGTTCATGTTTGATCAGCGACTAGGTGAAACTAGGAAGAACAGTACAACAAGCTGTTGGTTAAAATTAGAGTCGTTTGATTACTAATCTTGTCCCAAAATGAAAGACCAATTTTTTTTTGTGAAATTGCTCTTGATCAAGAGCAAATTTGAAAACTTTTTGGTCACTCATTTTGGGACAGAGGGAGTAGTTTCTTTTTGGCATGCGCTTTCATGAAGAACGAATTACCTGCTCAAGAGATGATCAAGTTGGAAATGCACCTACATAGCCGTATAATCCTCATAAATCCAACTCTGAGATTCTGAACTGCAGCCGTAATTTCTGGTGAGAGAGCCTCGGATGAGAAATTTCGTGAGCCGTTGATTGGAACAACTGCATGACAGGGAAGGATCTCCGAAGGATAGACACCCCTGTTCAAAATTCGCGAGATTAGAAGGTGGAATCACTAAATGTGCAAGGACTTGAGAATATGACTAAACCTTTTCAGACATGACATGTCTAGAGTCAAAGTTGTCTTCATTCCATTCTTATAATTAAAGAAACCGAGCTGCAGATACAGGTGCTCAACTGCAATGCAAGTAAATGAAAGACCAAATTTAATATAAGCTGTTTCTTGGATGTCCAGAACAAGATAATGGCCAATAAAAGAGAGAAGCACAGGGTAATGCATTAAACATAAAAACTCCCTCCGTCCCGTAATAAATGACGCACTTTCCATTTTGGTTCGTCCCAATATAAATGTCACGTTTCCACATAAGGAAAGTGACTTTGTGCAATTTTAACATTATACAAGTAATGTACAAACTAGTAAAACACCTTCCTTAAAAACGTTCACAAGTCAACTACAACATTTATTTTGGACGGAGGGAGTAGATATTAAGAAAATCGCAGGATCTACATGATCACTCAAGCCCAATACTGAGATAATAGAACAAAAACCTTGGTCTCTTGGCAAAGTCATGACAATGAATTATTAACAAAACAGCAAAAAACTAGTATAACAAGTTACCTGATGGAGAGAAAAAACTTGTGTAAGTCAGGTTCCGAAGCTCTATCTGTGCAAGCTGTATCTCCTGAATCACATCTAGCAAATTTCCCAAAAGTGAACTGCTCATCTGCATTTTCAAAACAAGTCACCAAAATACGAATAAAGAAGTATTATGATATGCATGAGAATTATCAAACAGATCATCTAGAAATAGGGGAGACAAAATGGGTGTTTCATTTACCCAATGGGGTGTTATCCATTAAATTTATCTTGATTTAAACTATTGTACATGATACAATGTATCATGATTTAAACTATTGTACATGATACAATGTACAATACTTCAAAGCCTGATAAATCTTAATGGGTATACCCATTGGTCAGATATTGCCACCCCTAACTAGAAAGTACCTCCTCGGTAACTGATGGTCTAAAAGCCTGGTGAACCCATAAAACTTTAAGCAGTCCTATTGTCTAACAGTGAAACATATACAACTAAAAGCACAGAGGTCTATGTATTGCATTATGCTAAAAAGGAATCATCAATGATCTAGCTCCGCATTATGCTAAAAAGGAACCATAGGAGAGTAGATGGTGGACCTTCTATTTTCTTCACTTTTTGCACATTTACACGCTTGTACAAACTAGAATACGCACGGAAAAACATCAAGAAACTTACTTGAGTATCTTGTGCCAAGTTTGGAGCACCAACATACTTCCGGGTGGTTTCAGCATTGAACACAAATTGAAATGCAGCATAAGCATCCATATCTGCAAAGTTCTACTCAAAAGCAAGCACAAAGCGAGAAGAATGAGACTAAGGAAACAAGCAATAGAGGAAGAACATTAAAAATCTAAACCAAATTACCTTGATAATGTTTGTTTCATTCAATTTATTTGAAACGCAAATGTTTGAGACTGGATTAACAGTGATTGTTAACCTGGAAGTACCAAGAAAGGAAGTCTGATAAGCATATCATGTAAATTAAGGGGAAGGGTAAGATTAGAGAGTTCAGTAACTCATTTACAAAATAAGGGAATGAAATAAAAGGAATGCTTGCAAAAGCAACCTTTGAATGATAAGGTCGTGATAGCTGAGTTCAACACTGTGATGGCCATTCTTACTCACCAGATTGTCAATAACCCACAACTGGAAAAATGACAGAATTTTTAGTGGCATATAATATTGCCGCATACGACAGAAACAGATAAAGCAAAATCGGAACCTGAGATTCCATGCGCACAAGTCGGAGACAAGCTCTCTTTATCAAATGATTATTAACTAAAATAATGGTTTCGGCGGGGCTTGGTTCTCCATTCATCTTTAAAGATAAGTGAAAAGCTTTCGTCAGCTCAAATATTCTTCGCTCCGACTCTTCTACCAGTAGCCTTTTTGCACTCCTTTCGTCACAGCTAGCCTGGCAACACATATTCACAATGATGATGTTGCAAGGAAGCCAAATATCTAAACTAATTTCTAAATGCAACATACTAATCCGGATAAACACGAGTGGGAAAAGTGAGAAGCAACAAACTACAAGATTTATCGACAATGACTTCACTAGAATCTCATTTTGCTAGCAATGCAATAAATTCTGATCAACAAATCCACAATGACCTAAACAACTCACTCGTATATAAAGAGAGACCTAAACAACAACAATCCAAAGCTAATTAATTCTTCCACATATCTCTAACCAAAAGAGAGGAAACAAAGGGTAATCTCCCTAGGGTGGCACCACAAACCAAAACAAGAGGCTAAATCTCTTTTTGATGGAGTTTGAGATATCCAAATCCCACCAGGTATCAATAATGGGACAAATTCAACTCAAATCCTAATGCATTTAGGACGTCCTAGCAACTCCAAATGGCATAAGCATTTTAAATACTAATTATTCCAGAAATTGGAACACCAATTTCCAACAAATCTCCACCTTGAACCGAATTAAGTGTAGTCAATTCCTCTTAAAACTTGAAACATCTATGAACTCCAAGTTGTTTCATTTTCATCAACCATGAAAGTTTTAAACGTGCTTCACGAACACCAAATTATCCTGAAAGATTTTTCCACAAAAGATGCAATAAAATTGACTGATCCTGAAAGATTCTAAAGTTCAATTCAGTTCATAGACATCAAAGCACCGTTAACATACCACACTGCCAGAGCACTAAAGCATCATCGCTTTCCCAAATTATTCTTATGACTTTGAAGGGGGAAGAAGTAAAAATTTATAGACTCAGGACTGACCCAAGTCTCGCCACGTAAGCCAAGAAGTTGATTCCATAGAAACCAAGCAGCCTCACAATGAGGATAGGGATGATCATGAGTCTCTACCGACTGCCGGTCTCTTACACATTGCACACACGATAGGAGTAACTTTTTTAGTAGGTCACGTCATTGCAAGATGTCCCAAGTGTTAAGCTTATTAAGAAAAAAAAGAGCCGAGTGAAAGCTCTTATTTGGATTTGAACTTTGGCTTCACAAACTAAAATAAATGGTGAAAGTAGGAATCTCGGATAATATGGAGAATAAATCAAATGAACTAGAAAGACGGACTTGAAAAGGAAAAAAAACATGGAACCATCAAAAGACAAACTCAAATATTGTGCTTCTGAGAGAGAGAGAGAGAGAGAGAGAAGTGAACATGGGAAAGATATTCAAGAAGATCAATTACATCATAGGCATCTATATCATTAGGATGATAAATAAAGTGGAGATTCTATGATATTCCCCCTCTACCACCCCCTGAATAAAATTCTGATATATAGCTGAATGTAGCTATAGACATGCAAAACGGAATAAACGTGCATGAGTCATTTCCCATTTTAAACCAAGTTAACAGAAGGAACAAAAGCTTACATTGGTGAGTAAATTTCCAAGGGCTTTTGTACAAGACAGAACCCACAAAACGGGCAATGCCACCCATTTCCATTTGAATCCAATCTGCACTTGCAGATCTCCAGTCTCAACATGAGATTGAAACTGGGAAGGAAAAAATCAATCTCGAGTGAGCATCCCAGTCTTTTTCTCTTTTTTTCAATGACTAGTGATATCGAGTAACTATTTAGGTACTTTTCCAGCCTTAAAGTGGTATCAAGCTTCACTAGTCACTCTTCCCTCTCAGTACATCAATATGTTAACAAATATCCATGGACAAAGTTACATCTTCATAATTTCCTAAGCGTATCAAGCTTTGTCCCGAAAATTTTCTTTTCGAAATGGCAAAAAAATTGGAGGTTTAATTGCAGTTCTTTAAGTTATCAGCGCATTACTTATATAAAGCACTTTCTGTAAAAGAACTTTGTACCTCCTGAATTTCCGTAATGTTTCCAGTAAAGGACTTTAAACGACCATCCTCCTCAACTTGGATATCTCGAGATTTTCGGGACAAACAATTCAACTTCAATACCTCGGACTCTTGAATTCCAGCACATACTAGTTGGATTCTTTTCTGCAAATAAAACACCATTGGCAAACAACAAAAGGGCAGAGATCTGTTGAACAAAATAGAGAAATGTGAAAGATACCTGTATCCTCTCCCGCTTCACACGCAATAGCTGCAACTTTGCTTGCTCGTGCACAATTTTGTGTAAACGGAACTTTATCGTTGCTTCCCTGCATTTTTATTTTCTCAAATGGGTCATGCTCTAAAAGTCTTGAGGCAAAAACTTCATAAGACATCTAACTACATCACATTTAAAGCTTAGTGACAAAACAAATCACCTTCTACGTAAAAGATCACTAGAATGATCAAAGCTTTTCTGCAAAAAAAAAAAAAAATAGAAATAAAATAGTAATTGATTATCGAGGCATTTGTGGAAAATTAACAAGCTCAGGATCTGATTACATCTAATACACCACACTTTAGATAACCCTGTGAACATGCCAACCTGAGATTCTATGTGAGTACAAAGCATCTCATATGTATTAGACCTCTGCAGCTGACACAAAAGATCTTCCAGCATATCAATCTACAAAACGGGGTTGTCAGCAAATAAAGAAAGAACATGCAGGTGAAGAAACAAATAAAAGTGAGATTATCACTTAAGCAATGAAGCAACTGTATACAGTCCCACTAACAATGGGCAGTTATATCTAACTTATAAAGATTGGTGGGAAAACCCAAAATGGAATAAAAACCATACCGCGTGTAAACTCAGCTTATCTACTGAGGCAGAGAGCAACTCTTTTGAATTTTCCCAGAACTTTGTCGAAATCTGCATGGTAGAATCTCAAATGAGATTGGATGTGAAACGGAAAATAATTTTGAGGGAACAGGGTGTTGGAGTCAGTTCCTCTTAGTGCATGAGCATAAGTAGTTAGGTAAGTAAACTAACAACATAAAAGAGCAGCACAATAAACAGACCTCAGTCATATGTCTCTTATCACCATTCATGTATGGTCCATTGTTCACTTTGTTAACGCACTCCAAAGAAACGCCACCTTTCTGAAGTTTTGGAGTCCTCTCAATCCCAATAAATTCTTCTATACGATCTCCATTTCCCAACATTGTATCTTCATTTCTTCGTTTTCGTTCAGAAGAGTTTACATTAGCTTTAGTCAACAGACTGGGCCCAGACGAACGTACATCGTCCTCAGGCAAGTCATGAACATGGTCATTTGGTGATGCACTGTGTAGCGTGTCCTTCAATGGACTTTGACAAAACTGATCTACCAAATTCTGAATATCAGATAGCGCAAGTATCAGGCCGAAAGTAGCATAAAGCATCAACCAAAATATAAAGCTCTAAACTAGCATTTTCCTACAAGATAATTAGAAATTATTCTACCGAAATGCGCATGTCACTCCTTTTTATTCACGCGAAAATGTATTCTAATGCATGGGATGGCGCTTTCAAATTTCTAATCAGTGCCTGTAAGCAAAGTAAGAGACCACTAACCTTCTGGAAAGATGGCTTTTCTGCAATTTGGTGCGAAACCAGAGAAGCAACTTTTATCCCTCCATCCAGTAACTCATTTTCGAACCTGGCCAAAACTCTTCCAGCTTGAAAGGGCCTGTTGGCAGATCCAGATCTATAATTTTCAGATTCTTTATCCTTCACAGAGTTTGCCAAGTTCCTCATTGTCCCTAATTTGTCCTGAGCAATAGTAATTGCTCCATTATCCACCTCTTTCACCTCTGGCCTTGACGCTTCATTTCCTCCAGTAAACAAAGAATCTGCGTTCACGGAACAGTTTGTATCCATAAAATTCTTTCTTGAATCTGCATCTCCGACTGCACCTATAGGCAGACTTTGATCTCTCAAATGACTACTCTGGTATTTTGGTGATTTCAACATCTCTAACCTTTTTAGTGAAGACGAAAGTGGCCTTTGAGGTGAAGCAATGGCTTTATCACTATCAATGATCAATTTCCCTTCGACAGGATCATTCGATGTCAAACGATTTGACTGAATCTTTTCCCCAGACCAGAAGAGCTGAGAGGGTAAGTCTGGAAGCGATGCAACTTTAATTCTCATTGGAGTCTCATTACTACTATTATCCATATTCATTAAGCGCCCATTTTCTCTTCTCTTCTGATCAACGACTGATAATGGCTCTCCAGAACTGATATATGGAGGGCGAGACTCAATGCCATTATAACCCGCATCATTGAATTGGGAAACTTTGCTGTTTTTCTCCAACAAGGTAGCAAACGGAGTCAAGTTAAAGAAATCACCAGAAGATTTGAGACTTGAGTCCTCAATTTTAGCGTTTAAAGCAGAAGAGAAAGGGGAAGCTTCGAGCATTCTCAATTTAGATATACTTTTCATAATTGATGATGTACTTTCATCATGTATAATGTTTTCTAGTCTCATGAAAGAACTCGTTTGCTTTTCAGAAGGTGTCACATTCCAACAAGATGCATCATTCACAGACTCATTTCTCTTACCATTAGGTGACCCCTGCATAAATTTAGACGATCAGCACAGTAAAATAAAAATACCACTAAATCAAAACAGCTATATACTGGCAATTATCTTCAAGAGGACACAAATTGGAACAGATACAAGTGCAAATGACTATTGAAACAATATAAACAAGACAAGCTTCCACAAATCCCGTCAATTCAAAAAAGTCAAAGCTGTAAGCCTGAGTCGAGATACAGCTTTACACAGTAAATTTTGAATTGGAAGATAGATGAAGAAATTAACTCAATGACCTTGATAAATTGTTTGTGAAGAATGAGAGGGCAATACCCAAAATTTACACAGTTGCAAATGCATGCTGGCATGTAATACACTATTTCAACAAGTAGCAAGAACAAAACCATATATAAATGGCATTAGTGTCGTACCTTTAAACTATGCGGAGAGGAGGTATTGAGACCCCCAACTTTTGATGTAGTAGATGAAAAGCTGAAGGCCATCTGATGACTAGGTGAGATAGAACCAACATGTGCCTGATTGAACTCATTCGGCACAAAGGAATCTGCTTCAGTGACTTTGGATTCTTTATTGTGATTATTTATCTTTGGTGAGGGAAGTTTCAGTTCCCTGTTAGGTGAGGGCTCCAAATCAGTAAAAATACTAGATGTGGAAACAACATGCAAATCCTTGCTGCCTTCAGCCAAGAGCGCATCCAATCCAGGAGATAGTCTGCCATAGTCGTATCTATGCATGTATTCTCCAACAAGACTCATATCGTTTGAATCGCAACCATCATTTGACTTAGAAATATGAACAGAAGAATGGTTTGGTTTCTTTGCTTCGGTCAGTACCATTGAACTTCCTCTGGTTGAATGAATAGAATCACTTGATGGCGTTTTCTCTTCAAAGGAAAGCTGAAGCCTTGTTGACGTCTTTAACTCCCCTTCTGAGTCTGATCTACCAATGCTACGAAAATGCATTGAGAAAGCAGTTGAGTCCATAGTAAGATCGTGATTTTCATCTGAGGCCCCGGAATCTGATAACCTCGAAGGTCTAATAAAACTCGATGATACATGGCCAAAATAATTCTCTTCTGCAAGAAGAAATTCATATGAAGAAACAGCAGACGTAATTAGACAATAAATTCATATTAAGGCTCCAATCTGAATCTTTACATGCAAGATACCTAGGCTATTAAGAAAATACAAGCAATTTCATCCTTCCGCAATCAAGTTTTTAAAGCATAGTTATTAAAGGCTCAAGGCGCACTAAGACGCAGAAGGTGTGCCTGGAGCCTAGGCGCAAGGCGCAAGGCGGGCGCGCGCCCGAGTGACGAACCTGTCAGAGCTAATAATACTCGCCGGAGGTCGCCAGAGTGATCAGGCTAATCGCTACTCTTATATAGAGTTATGGACTTATGTTGCGTGTGCGTGTACGTGAGAGAGCCGTAGGAGAGGAAGTGTATTAGTCGTGTATTAGGTTTAATTAGATGTAATTGTTGGTCAATTGTTGTGCCCGAAGCCTAGGTGCACCCCAGGCTCTAAAGCTGTGCCCTGGGCCTAGGCGCGCCTAGGCGCGAGCCTAGGCGCGCTTTTAATAACTATGTTTTCAAGTAACATTTACCTACATAAAACACACTGGCAACTCCATAGATGCGGTCAGAACAAATATGTAAAGCCCTTTATATAAGTTTCAGTTTCTCAAAAACAAAAAACAAAAAAACGTTTTCTCAACAGACTAATGTCGAAATTAAAAGGATCGCTGCTTATTCAGGCATATCGAATTGTGACTTTTTTAGTTCTTAATCCATCCAAATGGTGATGTTTTCTAATGGTATGTTTCTGGAGAGATCACTAACATTTTGACCAAATATACTTCAAAATTAAGCTATGTGTCAATATCTAAGCATGATATACATTGTAGGTGCCCTCTCTATCACCTTAAGGTTTTAGAGGAGTTGGTTACTTAACACTACGATCACATAAACAGCTAAAATGATCAATAAAATATCTAAATTAAACCAATTAAACTTGTAATGCAAATGAGAAGATGAAGAGAAACTTGCCATCATTGGAGGTAGCAGAACCAAAAGTACTTCCAGATGAAGGAGATCCGATAGGCCGTAAGAACGGGCTTCTCGAACCAAGTTCATCAATGAATTCCTCAAATTCCTCCTCTTCATCATTCTGTGAAGAATCCTTCGAGTCATTAGCCTCTAAAGCGGCCCCAAAAAACCCTAGATCATCGGCAGGCTTCCCTGACTCCGAAAATGAGCTGGGCTTTGTGGAGTCGGGAGGGGTCTCGAACTCCTCGTCTTTTTCGAAGAAGTGAACGGAAGTGTTCTCGGCGAAGCTCACTCGCCGAGCCCGCTTCTTCTGGATAGCAATTGTGCCTTCCTCGGTTTCTGTGTTGCCGTGCTCTTCCGCAAGTTCCTGCGACGCCATGTCCGATATCGAAGTAATGGCAATGGAAGAGTGGATTCGCAAGATTCGTATCTCCTACCCCTTTGAATTTGAATCTGGAAGAACTAGGGTTCTATCAGTAAACAAGTTCATACTTCATAGCGATATAATGATTTTTGCGGGAAAACAGTTTTTATTTTGTTTTAAAATCAAAATGATCAGTAACAAATTCCGTACCATGAACAAAATAATAATAATAAAAAAAAAGGGCGAACTTATTCCTCCTTTTTGGTTGAGGCAATTACCAAATGGTCCTCACCCTAACAATATCGACCATTCAGGACGTACATTTTCAAAATTGACTACTAGGTCATGAATTCTTTGTTGGACATGAAAAATTAGGGGAAATTACACTCATGCCACTCGTTTAATGATGGGGCACGGGTGGTCCATCCGGGATGGACGCTTCCCTGCCAACTCCCTTGCACTTTTTCTCTCTTTATTTTTTTTTTTTTTTCCAATCAAAACTTTAAAATGAAACATCTTATGAGTTAGAAGTAAAAAAAAAATAAAAAATCAGAAACTACCGTTGTGTTCGTATCGTCAACGTGAATCAAACTAACATCATCGACACAGAATCTAAAGCAAATTTGAGATGTTCACAGTTGGTTTTAGAAGTTTACAATTATTTTTCACATTTGTTCAAAAAACAACTAAGAGAATTTCATAGTTGTTTTAGCTAATTTCATAATTTTTTCACGAAAATGACTGCAGTTTTCTTAATTCACAATTGTTTTTTGTTGAGTTCACATTTGTTTTTAGTATTTTATGTCCTCTTTTTTTGCAGTTTTATGAGATTATTTGACAAATTTGTTAATTTCACAACTGTTTTTAGTTTAGTTCATAGTTGTTTTTAATCTTTATGGCCTCTATTTTCAAATTTTTATGAGATTGTTTGACATATTTTTTAAGTTTACAATTGTTATTAGTGTTTTATGACCTCCATTTTTGTAATTTATGAGATTATTTGACATATTTTCTAAATATTTAGTTTTACAATAATAAAATGAATAGCCAAAAAAATGGTAAAATAGCAATTTGGGATAAAGTATTTTAAAAAATAAATAAATTTGAACATTTATTTGGGACATAGGGAGCATTTCCATCGTTCTAAAATAATCTTCTAAAATAATCGTTCATTTTTTGTTTTTGTCCTTTCCAAAAAATAGTTTTATTTCTAATATTATTTTGTTAAATTTATTGAATTTTCAAAATTTTCAACGAAAGAAAGAAGAAGAGTGAGAAAGTGGACTACAAAACCAACTAAAGAGTGAAAGCGAAAAATTGAGTAATAATCAAATCTCATTTATGGTAACAATGAAAATAAAAATAATTTATTAAAATGCTTGAATAGTCAAATAAAATTAATGTTATATGATTGAGGAAGTAATATAATTTTTTTGTAAAAATCTAGCTCATATGGCTTGTCAAATCAATATATTACATTCGGGTTTGATACAGCATACATACGAGCATCATTGGTATGTACTGTACAACTAGTTCCAAATAGGTCGTATAGCACAGTAGCGGCATAACCACAAAAAGTAATAGAGTGCGAAGAGGGCCTTTATCATACAAACTAAGTGAAGACCCGAAAAATATCATTTACGAGTAGTATGAATGAGAGTACGCCTTCGTGTAGGGATCTCCGCATCAAGGGAAGTAACAGGTTAGGTACAAGGAAATTATCAAACTCAATCCCTACCTTTCATTTACAATGAACCCCTGAGCTTCTAATGCAAGCAAGGAGTGAATAGAAAAAAAAAAAACTTGCTTAATGTTTACCCACTAATTATCTTGAAATAATCAAGCACTGTACTTCTCCAAGGTTTAGCTTGTTCCATGTTCAACAACCTCGACTTCTCAAACTGTCAAACATGCCTCAAATGCATCTAAAAACATCTCAACACATTAGCCGTATAATGCACGCCATGGCTCCTTGTTCTCCTTAAGTGACTTGGTAGGATTCCAAGCTATCTTCTCTCTCAAAAATCTTAATGATAGAACACTGGCCAAAATTTCACCTATCTCGCATATTACCTGGAAAAAAAATAGCCAGTGTCATAACGTCATCAACAGCAAAATATAACTACATGCATGCATGCATAAAATGTGTGTGTGTGGGTATATATATATATATATATATATATATATATATATATATATATATGAATAACATATATACACATTTTCCTGACAAGTACAATGTGAAAGACAAAATACACTAACGTAGAGATCATGTGCAGCACTATCAATCTTGTTCTGTTCAACTTCAACAGTCAAGAGCTGGTATTATGCCACCAAATTTCAATGTTTGCCGCTGTGTTAACTTACTGTCTGGCATTACTTTAGCCAGCCAGCTCGGCCAGCTGCAATTATAATTGTATTTAGGCAGGATATAGAAAATTCTTTATACGTATCACGGTTGGGGGTTCCCAACAAAAGTTTTTACTTGATGAAAGAGACTTAAATCTAGCTTGCTCGAACTTCAACAACATGAACAACATGAACCACATGCTCAATGTGGACTGATATACAGCAATTTCAACCTTGCCCTGCCAGAACTTTGACAGTCAGGAGATAGTTTCATGCCACTCAATTGTAAATGTGTGCAGCTGTTAACTTGCTGCTTGGTAACACTTGAGCCAATCAGCTCGGCCAGCTGCAAAACATAAGTTTAAAACCCTTGTAGGTCAATGGTGGTACTTCAAACTAGCCTCGTGACAGTTTTATTATATTGACAATGTAGTTCAGAAAACCTATATATCATGATCCTTCATCCAATACCAATCTATACTCACATCAGTATTCCAGTATTACATTGTATGTATGTATATCAGTATATGTAGGTAGTAAGCAAGAAAAGAAGTATGTGTGTGGTGGGTGTATGCATGCCCGTGTAAGGTAACCACGAGCAAGCTTTGACATACTCCTAATAGACGCATCAATATGAAGAAGAAATAACAAAGATTCATACAGCACAAGTAAAGGCATAAATGCAGCTTCATATGATCTCTCAGACTCTCACCAAATGTCTGCGGGAACATCTAAAGAGGGAAAAATAGTCATTCCCAACAAACACTTTTAAGTTCTGCTAATTGTAACATTCACATCTTCGATTATGATAGAGAAAAAAATGTACCTCAAGCTCCTCTGTTGAAGTTTTATGAGACATGTCTTGATCACTTTGCCCGATGAGAGTAAACGCAGGTAAATTCAAGGCATGGACGAACTGAAGAATGCAAGATAAGGATTCATGATGAATTTGGAATGACAGAGGAAGCTTTTGAGTTCTTGTGGCCAGGGTGTGAGTCATGTCTGTTTCTGGACCTTTCCTAATACCATAAATAATGTTTTTCTTTGCTGAACTTTTACTTTCCAGATTAAGATTTGGAGCTGCCAAAAAGAAGGGAAGAATGAGCATAAGTGTGCTCATTTCACTTTGTCCCACTAACGATGCTATAACTTCATTGATAGCGCACGCCAATACCGGAGGCTCATATTTTTGCAGAAGTAATATGGACACCTGAAACAACAGAATGTTTATTATGGTATCATCTGAGCAAGTAACAGAAGAAAGTCTGGAGAGCTGGAATTTGAGAAGGGGAAGAAACACTATGAGAAGAAGAAACTGTAAACTGGTCATAAATTTTTCATGTGTCAAGTAAAACAGTATATCAAAGTGTTGAGTATCTTCCCCTAAATCATTACATAATCCTGATTCAATTCATTAAGGAAGGGGAAAGAAAGAGCATGGTCTATAAGAGAATGTTTTCCTGTATTCCCACTGATTACAAGGATAAGAGGTTCTTTGCCAACCTAAACATACGCTCAACTACCCTTCTAAATTCCGTTGCTAGACATGACTACAACAGGAAGCTCAACTCCCTTTTTTACCTTGGTTCATAAAATTGGCCCAAATAATCAGAACAGGGACTGATTTATGAGGAGTGTTCAAAATCCTAATTTAAACATAAACTAAAAAATTTGAAAAAACATGATAGATTATTTATTGAACCTAAATTGCTCTAACCAGCAAATGCGAAATATCAGACACAAATTATCTTACCAATAACTCGTAAGATAGCTAGCTTGAATTTTAAGCTTGTAGTATGTATAACAAACCCTAACTGATTAATAATACAATCGGCATCTGGTTTTATTATAACAACAAATAACTCCATTCAGCTAAGCTACCACAAAAAATGAATATTACACAGATTGTGATTGTGAAGATTCTATAAACATAAACTACAAAAATACATCTCAATAAAAAACCTAAAACTACCTGTGGGATGCCATTGTCGTCAACAAAGTGAGTGATGTCACCGGACGCTTTGTAATCTTTGATTCCATATCTATCCAGCGACAAATCGAACGAATCTTCTCTGCAATAAGAATGTAATTAGGTTATGATAAATGAAAATGGTACAGAAATAATCGAAGATTCGGGTGAAGAGTAAACATACAGTTTTCGGAGGTTGGAGTTAGGGTTTGGTTGGAGAGCGTCGGAAATCGATGCGCCGAAACCGTCGGCGTCTTTAAGCAGGAAAATCACCTTCGGAGCCGTCTTCATTTCTCTTTCCGGCGATTGACGAGTAGAACTGCTAATGGTGAAGGGAGCGGCTTTGGCTTAACTTTCCATTTTATAGCATCCATCTCTTGTCTTGGTCAGGAAGACACTTTTGGCATTAGGTCAAGCTTGCTTACTCCCCCAGTCTCATTAATGGGTCATCGCCTCTCATAACTTCCTTTTTTAAATTTACTAGTTTTACTCTCGTGAGATGCACGGATCATTACATATTATTTTAAGACAAAAATAAAAAAGAAAAACAACAAAAAAGTGAAATAGATTTATACATTAATATCCCTCAAAGAATGTTGTATTATATTTAAAAAAAAAAAATTTAGTAATAAAAAAAAAAATCAGAATGTTGTATTATATTTTTCAGAATGTTGTATTATATTCAGAATGTAGTATTATATTTTCAGAATGTTGTATTATATTTTCAAAAAAAAAAAAATTTTAAAAAAAATCAGAATGTTGTATTATATTTTCAGAATGTTGTATTATATTTTCAGAATGTTATATTATATTCAGAGTGTTGTATTATATTTTCAGAGTGTTGTATTATATTTTTAAAAAATTTAAAAAAAAAACAATTTTTTTTTTAAATATCAGAATGTTGTATTATATTTTCAGAATGTTGTATTATATTTTTAGAATGTTGTGAGGGCAAAATTGGAAGTTCACTTCCAAAAATAACTTTCTGGTCATTTTAATACAATGAGAAACTTAGTAAAAGTAATTTGTTTCAAAAGAAACTTATGAAGCAAATTCCCTTTAATTTATGAAAAGTGCAGTAATAGAGAAAAATGAAGTAAAATGTATTAAATGGCTGGTTGTTGTAATTATGAGGGTGAGTTTGGGAGTGCTTTTTTGTGGCTTATAATCACTTTTGAAGCTCAAAATCACTTTTAATAGCGTTTGGATAACATTACTGATTATGATTTTAAGCTATTAAAATGCAAAAAACTTTGTTTTCGTAGAAGCAGCTATGACCCAGCTTTTGCAAAAAGTGATTCTTAGAAGCTGTTATTTGTGTTTTTTTTTACAATATTAACCTCTATCTCTTTTATACATTTATTATATTGAAATACATATCACAAAGGTCATTTTTGATATTTATCTTTAATAATCAGTTTTGAACATATACTATCCAAACATACTTATAAATTTTAGTATTTATTACAAATAATCAATTTTTCTAAAATCACTTTTGAAAAATCACTTTCAAAAAATCAGAAGCAATGCCAAACTCACCCTGAATATGAAAATGAGTCTCGTGAATAAAGCATATTAAAATATTTTTATTTAAAAAAAAATACTCACAACATATCATCCGAGTTAACATCTTCTATCCTTTCCTGACTCGAGAATTAAAAATTACTAATTTAATAAAAATAGAGTAAATAAATAGAAAAGATATTATGAATATGAAAAATAAAATAGGAGAGATGAATGTTATAATTAACTAAGGGGGTGTTTGGTTCGTGGTAATTGACCATTTCGCGACGGAATGAAATGGTCAATTCTGTTTGACCTTTTTCAGCCCCGTGTTTGGTTTGCATTTTTCATGGCAAAGGAATGGCAAATTCCTTTGAATGAAGGAATTGGTCATTTCTTTCAAATATGAAAGAAATGCTCGTAAATTTTTTTTGACCAAAATACCCCCAAACCCAAATCACCCCTACCCCTTGCCTACCCACCCCCATCCCACCCCGCCCCTGCCCTACCCCACCCCCTCAAAAAAAATAAAATTTAAAAGACCCCTGCCTACCCCCTTCCCCATCCAGCCCCTGCCCTATTACCCCAACCCCCCCCCCCTTCAAATTTTTTTTTAAAGACCCCTGCCTACAACCCCCATCCAGCCTCTGCCCTACCACCCACCCCCCCCCCCACACACCCCCACAAAAAAAAAATTGTTTTTAAAGACCCCTGCCTACCCCCCATCCAGCCCCTGCTCTACCACCCCCACCTACCCCCCCCTCAAAAAAAATTTTTAAAGACCCCTGCCTACCCCTACCCCCCCATTCAGCCCCTGCCCTACCATCCCCACCTACCCCCCCACCCACCCCCACAAATTTTTTTTTAACTCATTTTGCATACCCCCTACCTATCCCACCCACCCCCTCCCAAAAAAAAAAAAAAAAAAAATTAAAAGAAGGGTAATTGGACATTTTATATGCTTTCATTTCATTCCTATAATTTGTATTTTCAAACCAAACATGATTTGTCAAGGAATTGAATGACAATTTTATTCCATTTCGTGTCAACCAAACGGAGGGGTTTGACCAGTTTTTTTCCATTCCAATTCCTTCAGGAATTCAATTCCATTGATCATTCAATTCCTTCACTTTTTTTCCATCGAACCAAACGACCCCTAATAATATTAATAGTAATAGTTAAGATATACTCCCTCCGTCCCATTTCATGGTTCACACTTTTTTCAAATCACGTGGAAAGAAAAAATATTGTGAGTGTAAAAATAAAATAGGAGAGAATGAGTGGAGGAAATAGTAAATTTGAAAAGTGTTGTGAGTATAATAGTGAATAGGAGAGAGAATTAGTGGGTGAAATAGTAAAGATTCTTTGCCATTCTAGAAAAGGTGAAGCTTTTAACGAGACATCTATTTTGACAAAAAGTGAAGCTTGAAATGGGACGGAGGGAGTATAGTAACTATTATAGTTAACTAATACAATTAATAGTAATAGTTAACTTATATCGTAACTATTATAGTTAACCAATACTATTAATAGTAATAGTTAACATATACTCCCTCCGTCCCAACGAAAAATGCACAAAATGGAGAGGGCACGCAAAATAAGAAATGAATAAATATAATACAAAATATAGAAAAGAAGGTTGGATTAAGGGAAAATTAAGAAATTCTGGACAGTGATTTCAGATTGTACTTTTCCCACCACAAATGCTAATCCTTGTGAAAATTTTGAATTTCCCACCAAAGTAACTTAGTACATAACAGAGTCCTACTTACTTACAGTTTTCATAAATAAAATTACAACCTTCTAAAAGGCTTAGTGAAAACAGATTGAAAACAGATTCAAAAAACAATCTTCAAATCTTCAACCTTTAACCCACAAAATGCAGCCCTCTAAGCATAAACCCAACTTGAGTGCTGATGAAAGGAATTCCATGGCTCAATGGTTCATTGAAGCTTTACAAGAGGGAAAGCTTCCAAAAGGGAAAATCCAAGAAGCAGCTTCAAGGTTTCGGCTCCACCGCCGATCCGTCTTCAAATTCTGGAAAATTGTGAAGGATCAAAGGAGGAGAGGTATGCCCATATCTCTATCATCAAAGAAAGGAGACGCAAGGCAAAAAGTAGTCAAATTAGATGTTGAGAAGATGAAAAAAATAGAGTTTGAGAATAGAAATACAATTCGAAAGTTAGGTCAAGCTTTGGGGATTAGTAAAAGCACAGTTGGGCGATGGAAAAAGGAGGGTGTGATCAAGGCACATACAAATGCTATTAAACCATCATTAACTGATGTAAATTTTCTGCAAAGGTTAAAATTTTGCCTTGCTGCCCTCAGATATGATGTAGAAGAACAAACTCCAATTTTCAAAGAAATGGACAATGTTATTCATGCAGATGAGAAGTGGTTTCTCATGAGAAAATGCAAAAAAAGGTGTTACATTCTCCCAGGTGAAGTAGAGCCATACAATTCATGCCAAAGCAAGAGATTTATCATCAAAGTAATGTTCTTTTGTTGTGTAAGTAGGCCACTTTATGATAGTAATGGAGTGTTGCTATTTGATGGTAAATTAGGCATGTGGCCCTTCACAAAAATAGAGCCAGCAAAAAGAAACAGTAGGAATAGGGCAGCAGGTACAATGGTGACCAAGCCCTTAGAATCAATCAACAAGCAAGTGACAAAGGAATTGCTGATCAATCAAGTAAGTTTTCTTGAAAATGCAAGTAATCTGTTCTTATCATCATAGACACACCACTTTTTATCATAGTCTCAGTTTTTTATCATCATAGACACACCAAGACCAAGGCAAAAATTTGTTCTTATCATCATAGACACACCACTTTTTTTTCAAGTTGTTCATAGAAATAATGCAAAAATCTGTTCTTATCATAGTCTCACTGAATATTGCAGGTTATCCCTGCAATCAAGGCAAAGTGGCCACCAAATGCAAGTAAACACATCATTATTCAATGGGATAATGCACCACCACATATCAAGAACGATGACCCAGATTTTAGGGCAGCAACATCAACAGATGGGTTTGACATACAACTTCAATTTCAGCCACCCAACTCTCCAGATACAAACATCAATGATCTAGGGTGGTTTGCTTCATTGGATGCAGTTAAAACAGAGAGTTCTAACAAAAGTGTTGAAGAGCTAGTTAAGGCAGTCTTAACAACCTATGCAGAATTATCAGAGAAGAAACTTGATAAATTGTTCCTTTCATTGCAAAATGTGATGATATCTATGATGACAGTGAGAGGCCACAACAACTACAAATTGCCTCATCTTGGGAAGGACAAATTGGAAAGAGATGGGAAACTCAGAAGAAACTTGAAAGTGGACATCAAAGTAGTAAGAGAATGCATTCAGTACTTGCAACAAATTGGTATCAAATCTGGTTTTGAAGGCATAGTGGCACAATTGGAAGAACAACATCTTCTTTGACTCAAAGAAAATTATCAGGCAACTTTTAGATTTTTGGTTTAGTGGGGTAATTTTAACTCTCAGTTTTTGTTCATCCTTGAGTTCCCACTTTTGTAAAGTCTCAATGCTTCCATAATAAGGAAAGCTCATCATAGACTTAGTGTTATGTACCAAAAAACTCTTTTCTATTTAGCTTACTCATGCACCATTTCACCAGTTCAAAACCAGACCAAGACCAAGTGTAAAACAAGTAACCTCACAAAAAAAGGTGTTCTTATCATAGTCTCAGTTTTTATCAACATAGACACACCAAGACCAAGGCAAAAATCTGTTCTTATCAAAATGAACCAAGTAACATCATTAAGAAATGTAAATCATAATCTGAGTTTTTATCATCACAGAGCACATAATAGACAAGGCAAAATCTGTTTTTATCAAAATGGACCAAATAGCATCAAAATCACAGAGATTCATATAGCCACATTTCATCATTTCACACAATAACACATCCCCAAAGCCCAACTGAAAATTAAGAAACTCATAGCCAACATGTAAAAAAAAAACATAACCTTAGTCACGCCGTTTTCAATGTGTTGAGCTTCAGAAGAAGTTTCTTCAGATTTTGAAGCAGGAACAAATAACCAAGGAAGGAACAATTCCATTAACTTCTGTGTATGATAGCTTGGGTCCTTTGATATAGGATTAGAAGGAACTGTCGAAGGATTACAAGAAACTGCCCTAAAGTTAAAGTTAGGGTTTCGCTCCAAAAAGTCACGAACCTTCACAAATTCTTCATTGTGTTGCTCATGCTCCCTCAAGAAAAGCCTCATGAGAGTCATCCGGCAACGGATAACCATTGACGCCGTTTTCGGATTCAGATGACCCCAACTTCGATTCCTCACAAACGGTATCACAAGCATTTGGTGACTCACAAGATTCTGTCCAAATCGCCTCCGCTGACCACTTGGCATAGCAATATGCCTGATATGGGTCAATCGATGGCGATGGCGACGAATTGAAAGCCAGATTTTTCGATTCACTGAAAGATATGGACAGTGGAAACGAAAAATTAGGCTTGTGAGAAGGAGAGACTGAATCGTTGTAGGTGGGAGAAGGATTTTGTGATGACGGCGAGTCCATCACTTAGAGATGAAAATGGCGATTTAGGGTTCTTGGTTGAACGGTTGTTGATAAGAACGATGAATGAGAAAAAAGAGGAGAGTGTAATTGGGTTAGTGTAAATGGGTTGGGTTAGATTAATTGGGTTGGGTTAGTTTAAGTTAATGGGGTCATTAACAAATGTAATTAATTGGTTTAAGGTTAATTGAGTGGGGTATGATGAGTATAATAATATTAAAAAAGTTTTCTTTTTGGAAAAGTGCCTTTTTAAATGGGACGCCCAAAAAGAAAATTTGTGGCTTTTTCGTTGGACGGAGGGAGTATATCAACTATTATAGTTAACTAATAGTAATCAATATGATCAACTAATATTATTAATATTAATAGTTAACTTATATAATAACTATTATTATTAACTAATAGTATTAGATAATAAGGAGAATATCAAAATCATTTAAATTTAAGAATATTGATAAGGTGGCTTCTCTGTAATCAAGTTTCTATCAAGGCATGTACACATGACAAATTCATATCTCTTCTCATCAACTTTAATATATACTCCCTCCGTCTCTGTCGAGTGGATACTTATTTTCTTTTTGATCCGTCTCAACCTAATGGAGACTGTCCAAAATGAAAGGGAATATTTACTATTTTTCCCACTCATTCTTTCTCCTATTTGACTTTTACACTTACAACACAAATCAAATCACTATTCCTTCCACTCATTCTCTCCCCTAATTAATTTTTTATACTCACAACATTTCCTTCTATTTTTTATCTCTCTTACTTTTCCTTAATCTGTGTGTCCAAATTTTTGGTATCCACTCGACTGGGACGGAGAATATATATATATTATATATATATACTCCCTCCGTCCCAGCGAAAGAGCCATTTATTTCCTTTTTGGGCGTCCCATTTAAAAAGCCACTTTCCCAAAAAGGAAACCTTAAATCACTATTCTCTCCACTCAGTCTCTCTCCTACTTTACTTTTACACTCACAACATTCTCTTTCTTACATCACCTCCCACTCATTCTCTCTCCTATTTAATTTTTCATACTCACAACATTTAAACTTTTTCTCTTTCCTACATCACATTTCTTATTTTGCGTGCCGGACAAATTTTGTGGCTCTTTCGCCGGGACGGAGGGAGTATATATATATATATACTCCCTCTGTCCCATAAAACATTACCCCTTTTACTATTTTGGGCGTCCCACTTTAAAGTCTCACTTTCTTAAAAAGGAAAAAAAATTACTATTCTCTCCACTCATTCTCTCTCCTCCCACTCACAACACTTTTCAAATTTACTATTCTCTCCACTCATTCTCTCTCCTCCCACTCACAACACATACTTTAATAACATTATTTCTTATTTTCCGTTCTCAATAGTAAAGGGGTAAAGTTCTCCGGGACGGAGGGAGTATATATATATATATATATATATATATATATATATATATATATATATATATATATATATATATATATATATATATATATATATATATATATATATAATTTTTTTTATTTTGCTTTACCCAAATGACATTGTTTAGTCAAAATATAAAAAAAAAAATATTTTTTCATATAAATAAAGCCAATATGACGTGCACCTATTATTTCATACTTCATATTTTTAAACCTAATGATTTTTCATATACATTTTACTCAAATAACCTTAGACTGATCCTTACGTCCGAGGGTTGTAGCGGGGCAATTCCACACCCCTAACAGTGCTATTTTGCAGATCTTACTCGAGGTGTGACTTAGTTTCTGCAACCTTTACCACCCCGGGTCGTAGCGTCTTAGAGTTATTAATTTTAATGATAAAAATGTAGTAGTAAGCGAAAATTAATATTGACTCATTGCTACATAATACTCCCTCCGTTTCAGCGGAGTGTGAATTTTTGGTCAACTTTGATCAACTTTGACCAATAATTTAAATAAATAATAATGATCCTAATAAAAATTTAAAAATTTGTTATTGTATCACGCTTAATAATATTAACAATAACATTTTTTGGATTTTTATTAGAATCATTATTAATTTTTTAAAATTATTGATCAAAATTGATCAAAGTTGACCAAAAATCTACACTTAGCTGGGACGGAGGGAGTATGAGTTTTCGTAATATTATTTTCTCTCAACAATCAAGGTGAAGGTAAGCCAAAATTTGCATGCTCTGAACCGGAGGGCCGTTAATCAAAATTCGTAATTGAAAAACAAAAATGCACAAAAACGGCTCAAGGCTGGTTCGCCGGAGGCCCAAGTACGAGCAATGATCTTAAGAAACCCACCCCATCTCTCCTTGCTGACCGGAACGCGTACGCCTCTTCAAAAAGCTTCTGAAGATTCCGAACCCTCCGGCCTTGGTTTCGACCTCGAAGCCCGCCTGATGTCGTACGTGTTGGGATGGTTCTGGACAAGGCGGGACGAGCTAAGGGATCTGGACAGTTGGGCGACCGCCCAGGAGCTATGGGCGACCGCCCATGTGTAAGTGGGGGCGTCGGAAATACTTCTGTATCGCTGGGCGACCGCGCAGGAAGGGATGGGCGACCGCCCATGTGTGAAAACACGCCAAGGTGAACTTTCTGGACTGATGGGCGACCGCCCATGTGGATATGGGAGACCGCCCATGTGACGAGATTTTGGTAACAGATTTTAAATCGCTGCTGTTTTGGAAACTAAGTAGGGTTATTTTAGGATTGTTTTTAATTCCGATTTTAATTAGGTTTATGGCTGGTGTGTTAGTATAAATACTCTTAAGATTTATTTTGTTGGGCTAGACTTTTATCAATTAAATTCATATTTGCTTCTTGCAAACCCTTGGTCAATTTATTGGCTTGCAGAAGGATTTCTTCGGGAATTCTTGTTATCTTGGGAATTGTTATTCCTTACAGAAGGTTTTGATTTCGATCAAGCCTTATTGTTACTATTCCGCTGCGTTACTTTACATCAGTTGGTATCAGAAATCGAACGATCATAGGGTTCTCCGACGAGGTGATAGCAAACGATGGGAGGAACGACATCGCTGCAATCCTTGAACGCATGGAAGCAACCAATGAACGTATGCGGTTAGACGGAGAGCGTCGCGATCGACAGCATGCAGAACTATTGGCAGCTTTGGTACAGTTGCGGGTAGGCGGTGGCGGTGATGCCAATCCACAACATCGGGCAGGTCCTCGCGGGGAAAATCTCCACGTTGATGAGCCGATGGGCGGGGAGGTTTCTGATAATGATGAAGGTGAGGGCAGGGCAGTGCCTCCACGTGACCAACGTCCTAAGATTAGGGCGGATATTCCGACTTTTAATGGTGAGTTATCTATGGAAGATTTCTTAGATTGGCTTTCGGAAGTTGAAAAATTCTTTCGTTTGATGCGTATTTAAGAGGATAGTAAAGTCCCATATGTTGCTTACAAATTGCGTGGTGGTGCATCTGCATGGTGGGATCAATTGACTAGGCAGAGATTGCGTGAAGGGCAGCCCGAAATTCGTTATTGGAACGAGATGAAGAGGGAGTTACGGGATCGTTTTCTTCCACGAAATCATGATCAGGATCTCTATATGAAATTCTTATCTTGCAAGCAAGGTAGTCGTACGGTTGATGAATATGTTCATGATTTCCATGCGCAGTCGGCACGCACTGATTTGTATGAGACAGAGTCACAGATGATTGCTAGATTTATGTCGGGTCTACGGGTCAATATTAGACATCACATAGAGTTGTTTACTTCCTACTCTTTGAATGAAACAATCTCTAGGGCAAGGAAGGCGGAGAGACAGTTGGCTACTATGTTTCGTGCTCCGACTACATTTAGGCAATTTGGGGATGGTTCTTCTTCGAGTGGCAAGGGACAATCGTCGGGTGTTAATGTTGATGGGGGCAAGGAGATTTCCCAAGTTGCGGGTCCGAAGGTTGATGATGGCAAGAAGACTGCACCTCCGGCACCTACACAAAACCCACCGGCTCGTCGGAACACCAACACACAAAGTAATAATCCTTATGCAAAACATTATGGAGATAAATGTTTTAGGTGTCACCAAACCGGGCATATTTCCAATAATTGTCCACAACCATGGCAAGGAGTTAATGTGGTGGAGCGCGATGAGTATGATGACGGGGTGAATGACGAGGAGAGTGACGTGGTGCATGTAGATCCTAACGGAGATGATGATGAGGAGGAAGAGCACGAATCTTATGTGGTCCGAAAACTTATGTTGACTACTCCTGCGGAGGAGGCCAATCCGGAGCGACATAACATTTTTCGCACCAAGGGGAAGGTTATTGATTCTGCAGTTATGATCATTGTTGATAGTGGGAGCAGTGAAAACCTAGTGTCTCGTGGTTTGGTGGAGAAATTGAAGCTCGAGGTACGCAATCATCCTACTCCTTATTCTGTGGGGTGGATTAACAACGTGGGCACTATTAAGGTACATGAGCAATGCCTTATTCCTCTCTCTATTGGTAGCTATAAGGATGATGTGTTATGTGATATAGTAGATATGTCTGCATGCCATGTTTTGTTGGGTAGGCCTTGGCAATATGATCTTGGTGTTGTGTATAATGGCCGGGAGAATTTTATTCGTTTTACGAAAGATGGGGTGCGTTTTCATTTGCATGCCTTGAAAAGTGGTTCTAGTAGTAAACCAAAGGGGAAGCCTATTGTTTCTTTGTGTACTACCCATGAGTTTGTGCAGGATATTGTGGATGCTCCTTTCGTGTTTGCAGTGGTGCAAAAGGGAGTTTTGGGGCAAGTTAGTTTAGTTCCTACATCTTTGCAGTCGTTACTGAATGAGTATAGTGATGTTATGCCTGACGAGCTTCCTGCAGGGTTACCTCCCTTGCGTAATATTCAACATAATATTGATTTGGTGCCAGGTGCCTCTTTGCCTAACCTCCCACACTACAGGATGAGTCCTGCTGAACATGAGATTTTGCGTGCACAGGTGGAAGAGTTGTTGTCGAAAGGTTATATACAGGAGAACATGAGCCCATGTGCAGTCCCTGCTCTACTTGTCCCTACGAAGGATGGTACTTGGAGGATGTGCGTTGATAGTCGGGCGATCAACAAAATCACGGTTAAGTACAGGTTTCCGATTCCTCGTTTGGATGACATGTTGGATATGCTAAGGGGTTCCAAGGTGTTCTCCAAGATTGATTTGAAGAGTGGTTATCATCAGGTTCGTGTTCACCCGGGGGATGAGTGGAAGACCGCCTTCAAAACCAAGGAAGGCTTGTATGAGTGGTTGGTGATGCCATTCGGGTTGTCAAACGCCCCTAGTACTTTTATGCGATTGATGCATCAAGTGCTGAAGCCTTACAATAGTAAATTTTTGGTGGTTTATTTTGATGATATCTTGATCTATAGCAGGTCAGAGGAGGAGCATATGGAGCATCTTCGAGCAGTTCTGCAAAATTTGAGGGACAATGAGTTGTATGTGAACCTCAAAAAGTGCAGTTTTATGCTTGATCATTTGTTGTTCTTGGGCTATATTGTTTCTGCAGATGGTATTCGGGTGGACGAGGACAAGGTTCGTGCTATTCGTGATTGGCCTACACCTACGACAGTCAGCGAGGTTCGTAGTTTTCATGGTCTTGCCACTTTCTATCGTTGTTTTATTTGGAATTTTAGCACTATTATGGCTCCCATTACGGAATGTATGAAGAAAGGGAAGTTTCATTGGAATGATGAGGCAACAGCTAGTTTTGCTTTGATCAAGGAGAAATTGTCTAGTGCACCTTTGCTTGTTCTACCCGATTTCTCTAAACCCTTCGAATTAGAGACGGATGCCTCAGTGATTGGTATAGGGGCTGTTTTGCTTCAAGGCAAGAAACCGGTTGCTTTCATGAGCCAGAAGTTGGAGGAAGCTAAGCGGAAGTGGACTGTTTATGAGCTTGAATTCTATGCGGTGGTACAGGCTATCAAGCATTGGGAGCAGTATTTGTTGCAGCGTGAGTTCATTCTTCATACCGATCATGAGGCCTTGAAGTATATGAATGGTAAGAAGCCGCTTAATCGTATGCATGCTCGTTGGGTTGCTTATTTGCAGCAGTTCACTTTTGTTATTAAACACAAAAGTGGACAACATAATAAGGTAGCGGATGCCTTGAGTCGGAGGGTCAATTTATTGGTGACAATGGCTAATGTTGTTGTGGGTTTTGATTGCTTGAAGGATATGTATGCCACTGATGATGATTTTGCAGATGAGTGGGCGAAGTGTAGAAATGGGAATCCTGTCGGGTTATTCTTCTTGCAGGACGGTTTCTTGTTCTATATGGACAAATTGTGTATTCCGCAGGGTTCTGTTCGTGAAAGCCTTATTGCAGAGATCCACAAGCAAGGACATTATGGGAGAGACAAGACGGTTGAGCTCGTTGGGAAGAAGTATTATTGGCCACATCTCCGTAGAGACACACACAGACTTGTTCAGAAGTGTATGATTTGTCAGATCAACAAGGGCCAATCTCAGAATACGGGTTTGTATACCCCTCTGTCGATTCCGGATGGACCATGGGAGGATATTTCCATGGATTTTGTGCTTGGGCTTCCGAGGACGCAACGTGCCAATGACTCTGTTTTCGTGGCGGTGGATCGTTTCTCGAAGATGGCTCATTTTATCCCTTGTCGTAAGACTCATGATGCTTCTCACATCGCGGGTTTGTTCTTTAAGGAGGTTGTCCGTTTGCATGGGGTCCCGAAATCTATTACATCCGACCGTGATACTAAGTTTCTTAGCCATTTTTGACGTACTTTGTGGCGTATTTTTCAGACGGACTTGTAGTTCAGCAGTTAGTTTCATCCGCAGACAGATGGCCAGACGGAGGTTGTGAATAGGACCATGGGTTCTATGATTCGTTGTCTTTGCAGTGAGTTTCCGAAGAAGTGGGATTTGGCCTTGTCAACGGCTGAATTTGCTTTTAACAACATGACGAATCGGACGACGAGGATGACTCCTTTTGAGATTGTGTATCAAAGGCCTCCTAAGCACACTCTTGACTTGATTCCTTTGCCTAAAGTTCCGGGGTATAGTATTGCAGCTGAAAACATGGCGGAGATGATAGATGCGGTTCAGACGGAGGTCAAGAAGAACATTGAAGCTTCTAATACCAAGTATAAGGAGATTGCGGATAGGCGGCGTCGTTTGAAGGTATTTGATGTTGGTGATCTAGTGATGGTGCATTTGCGTAAGGAACGGGTTCCTCAAGGTACGTACCACAAGCTTCACCCCAAGAAGATTGAACCTTGCCGGATAGTGAGGAAGATCAATGAGAATGCTTATGTTGTTGATTTGCCCGAGGGGTGGAACATTTCTAATACTTTTAATGTTTCGGATTTAGTCGAATTCCACCCGGATGTTCCCCTTTATTTGGATATGGATTCGGGGACGAATCATTTTGAAGTCGGGGCGAATGATGTCGTACGTGTTGGGATGGTTCTGGACAAGGCGGGACGATCTAAGGGATCTGGACAGTTGGGCGACCGCCCAGGAGCTATGGGCGACCGCCCATGTGTAAGTGGGGACGTCGGAAATACTTCTGTATCGCTGGGCGACCGCGCAGGAAGGGATGGGCGACCGCCCATGTGTGGAAACACGCCAAGGTGAACTTTCTGGACTGATGGGCGACCGCCCATGTGGATATGGGCGACCGCCCATATGACGAGATTTTGGTAACAGATTTTAAATCGCTGCTGTTTTGGAAACTAAGTAGGGTTATTTTAGGATTGTTTTTAATTCCGATTTTAATTAGGTTTATGGCTGGTGTGTTAGTATAAATACTCTTAAGATTTATTTTGTTGGGCTAGACTTTTATCAATTAAATTCATATTTGCTTCTTGCAAACCCTTGGTCAATTTATTGGCTTGCAGAAGGATTTCTTCGGGAATTCTTGTTATCTTGGGAATTGTTATTCCTTGCAGAAGGTTTTGATTTCGATCAAGCCTTATTATTACTATTCCGCTGCGTTACTTTACATCACTGCCGTTAGAACTGCCAATGATAAGGTTACCGGCACTTTCAATGTGTAAAATCTTATTTGCTTCCATTGCCTCCTTGAATGTTCTATCATTATTGCTGCTTAATTTGTTCGTTTACCATTTTCATTCTTTATCCTTCTTACTTATATGTATCATGTTAATATATAGTAACAGTTGTTGGCGTGACTAAGAATCGATTAATATGGATGTGGTGTTATGTTGCTCAAGAATTCGCTAATTTATGGAATTGAAGTTGTTTATTGTTTCTCCAATTGTCGCAAGTCGCAACTACCCGCTAAGCACCTGCAAGCAGGGATGATGTTAGGCCCTACATTTTCAGTCAACTTATTTTCAACTTGCACATAACATCTTGGTACTAACAACTTGAGTTGTCCTATTACATCTTGATCATCTTGCAGGTTGAACTATTGTTACATTAACCCTACTTTTCAGGGAACGTGTCAAAGGAGTAGGAGACTGATTCAACGACATTTCTTCACCACGGTATCCAAGCAGCGGACCACTTCCTCCTCCCTCAACGAAGTGGCGCAAATATCTCAACAAAGCTCAACGTGTTTCCGAGATTGTAGGCTTAGATTTATCTTTTGTAATTAGCCGTTATAAAGAGGTATAAAAGGGATAGAACACTGTTAATTCACACACGATCACTCTAGCATAAGTCCCCTTGCATACGCTCATAGTTCTGTAATCATCTCAATATTTAGTAAATTTTTGGTCAAGGAAGGTATCATAACCTCCCGGGGTTTTATGCCGGCGAACAAGTTGTTCAAGGGCTTTCCCTAGTCAACAAATTCCTTGTGTTCATTTCTATTCAATCCGATAATCATTGTACCCTGATTCATATCACTTTTGTCATTTTTCTTATCATTGGAAACACTTGTTGAAATTTGACCAAAATAATTTGACGCCGTCTGTGGGAAACTTTGATTATTTGCATAGAAATGACTAATCCGTCGTCAGGCAGTCAAGGTGAGAGGAGTCGGACGCTTCCTATTTCCGGCACCCAAGGCAATCCATCTTTGAATTCGGAAGCTGTCAATTTGGAGCTAATGTCCAACATGGCCGATATGTTGAAGAAAGTGAATGATCGGTTGGATGCTCAGGAGCATACGAACACCATGATATTCAATGCCATTGATGCCATGCGTAAAGGGAAGCAAGCTGAAACTCAAGTATCTACTCCATTTTCACCTTTGTATCCTAGATCTTTGTTTGGTGCAGGTACAGGACCAAGCCATTTTGGAGATATCTCTATGTCCAATACCTTGCCGGCAGAAAGCACAATCGTGACATCCATTCCAATCACGCAACCAAGATTCAGCCTTGCAGCTAGCCAACCTGTAGTGTCATCTTGCTATACCTATGCCACACCTTCAATGGGGCAAACAGGGAGTTTCTTTAATGCTTTTGATACTTCTGCATCTCAGTTTAATAATACTCCTCTTTTCGCAGAGAATCAACTTGTTAAGGAAATGCAGACCATAAAAGAGTTGCTTCGAAGTGTACCTAGAGTCAACTTGCCATATCACCAAGTTTCTCCAACTTGCTATAAAGAATCTCGTTTTGTTCCAGCAATAGCTAATGTGGAGATTCCAAAGAAGTTTTCAGTCCCTCATATGAAGAAGTATGATGGGAGCACCGATCCAGCAGAGCATGTGTTGCTGTATCAGGAATCGATGGATATTATAAGTATCCCCCCTATTTTTAAAGAAGCATGTTTTTGCAGGGGTTTTGGCTCAACTTTGTCAGGACCAGCCTTAAAGTGGCTAACAGGACTTCCTCTAAATTCTATTTCTTCTTACACTCAACTTGTCAATATGTTTACTAATCAATTTTCGTGCAACAGGGCATTTGACAAGTTGACTAGTGAACTTTATAGAATTGTGCAACAGCCTAACGAAAGTCTTAAAGAATATTTGCACAGGTTTAACAAGGAGACAGTGACTATACCCAACTTGGATATGTTCACAGCTACGAAAGCATTCTGTATAGGCTTGAAGAAGAGCTCTCTATTTTATAATGAGTTGGTGATGACTCCTGCGAAACAACTTGAAGAAATCAGAACCAGAGCCTTGCGTTTCATCAGATTGGAGGATGACAGCCTGGCAATGGGGAAGTCAACTGGGAGGACCCCTACTCCTCTATTTGAACCCTCAGACAGAAGATCAGATTCCCATCATTATAAGTCTAACAGGGGCAAACCCTATGTTAAATCTGAACCTTCTAAAGTTCATTTTGTAGATGATGATCAAGATGAGGATGATAATGACTATCCTAAAATTTCTGATTACTGCTTTTCTGTGGACATTGCAGGAGTCCTTTGCGCCATGGAAAATCTTGGAGACAAAACAAGATGGCCTAAGAAGAGTGACAAGCCCACAACTTGGAAGGACAAGTCCAAGTGGTGCGCGTTTCATGAGGATTTTGGGCATACCACTGAGAATTGTTTTGCCTTGAGGAAGGAGATTGCTCATCTATTATCCAAGGGTCTTCTTAAGGATTTGTTGGGTAAGAAGAGGGTCAGAAGTGAGTCCAAAGAACCAGATTCAGGGGAACAGTCCAGACCCGAGAAAGTTGCACCTCCCCCAGCCACCAAAGTAGTAAATGTTATTTTAGGTGGATCCCATATTTGTGGCACAACTTATTCTGCAGCCAAGCGTCATGCCAAGAGTTCTAAGGAGGATCAGTCAGAACTACCCTCAAGGTGTCGTGACTTCACCGATGGTCAAGTTATCTCCTTTAAAGATGAGGATAAAGACAACACGTTGAGCCCCCATCATGATGGTCTAGTTGTTCAGGTGCAGATTGCTAATTGTGTGGTCAAGAGAATTCTGATTGATGGCGGCAGCTCAGTCAACATAATCTTCACTCATGCTCTGGAAGATATGGGCATTCCTTTGTCCGAAGTTGTGAAGAATTCGTCCGTACTAGTAGGGTTCAGTGGCGAAGTAAAGCAAACAGTCGGAGAAATCAAGTTGCCTATCTATTTGGAGGGTATGAATTCTATGGAAAGGTTCTGTGTGATTGAATTCTCTTCCTCGTACAATGTCATTTTGGGAAGACCTTGGATCCATGACATGAAGAGTCTTTGTCAATCAACTTATCACCAGTGCGTCAAGTTTCCAACACCTTGGGGTGTAGCCAAGTTGAAGGGAAATCAGCAGGTTTCTAAAGAATGCTCACTACCAGAAACTGGTGTTTTAGCGACGGAATAAACAGCGACGGAAGCATTCCGTCGCTATTTAGCGACGGAAATTATGCTTTAGCGACGGAATAAATTTGGCGCCAAATTTAGCGACGGAATTAAATTCCGTCATTGACTGTCGCTAAAAACGAATATTCGACGAATATTCGTTTTAGCGACGAATTTCGGCGGCGGAATTTAATTCCGTCGCTAAATAATATCAGCGACGGAATAATTCCGTCGCTAATTTATTTATTTTTTATTTTTTACGTTAACGGCGACGGAATTCTTCCATCGCCGATAATTTATTTTTTTTAAAAAAAAATTAGATTATCAGCGACGGAATAATTCCGTCGCTGATAATTTATATATTTTTTATTTTTTTAATTTATCAGCGACGGAATAATTCCGTCGCTGATAATTTATCAGCGACGGAATAATTCCGTCGCTGAATTTTTTTTTTTAATTTTTCTTCTATATACTTTCATTTGTTTAGTTTTTTTCTATCTTTTTTTATATAACTTTTTATAAAAAAAAACACTAATTAACAAAGGCTAAAATATTATTTTCTATTCGATATAAAATTTTAAAAAAATTATAAAATAAATATAGGGTAGTCCGTCCCTCTTTTGACTTTTCTTCTATATACCTTCATTTGTTTAGTTTTTTTCTATCTTTTTTTCTATAACTTTTTCTAAAAAAAATCACTAATTAACAAAGGCTAAAATATTATATTTTCTAGTTAATAAAAAATTTAAAAAAAAATTAAAAAATAAATATAGGGTAGTCCGTCCCTCTTTTGACTTTTCTTCTATATACCTTCATTTGTTTAGTTTTTTTTCTATCTTTTTTTATATAACTTTTTCTAAAAAAAACCACTAATTAACAAAGGCTAAAATATTATTTTCTAGTCAATAAAAAATTTAAAAAAAATTAAAAAATAAATATAGGGTAGTCCGTCCCTCTTTTGACTTTTCTTCTATATGCCTTCATTTGTTTAGTTTTTTTCTATCTTTTTATATAACTTTTTCTAAAAAAACCACTAATTAACAAAGGCTAAAATATTATTTTCTAGTCAATAAAAAATTTAAAAAAATTAAAAAATAAATATAGGGTAGTCCGTCCCTCTTTTGACTTTTCTTCTATATGCCTTCATTTGTTTAGTTTTTTTCTATCTTTTTTTATATAACTTTTTCTAAAAAAAAAACACTAATTAACAAAGGCTAAAATATTATTTTCTAGTTAATAAAAAATTTAAAAAAAAATTAAAAAATAAATATAGGGTAGTCCGTCCCTCTTTTGACTTTTCTTCTATATACCTTCATTTGTTTAGTTTTTTTCTATCTTTTTTTATATAACTTTTTCTAAAAAAACCACTAATTAACAAAGGCTAAAATATTATTTTCTAGTTAATAAAAATTTAAAAAAATTAAAAAATAAATATAGGGTAGTCCGTCCCTCTTTTGACTTTTCTTCTATATGCCTTCATTTGTTTAGTTTTTTTCAATCTTTTTTTATATAACTTTTTCTAAAAAAAACCACTAATTAACAAAGGCTAAAATATTATTTTCTAGTTAATAAAAAATTTAAAAAAATTAAAAAATAAATATAGGGTAGTCCGTCCCTCTTTTGACTTTTCTTCTATATACCTTCATTTGTTTAGTTTTTTTCTATCTTTTTTATATAACTTTTTCTAAAAAAAACCACTAATTAACAAAGGCTAAAATATTATTTTCTAGTTAATAAAAAATTTAAAAAAAATTAAAAAATAAATATAGGGTAGTCCGTCCCTCTTTTGACTTTTCTTCTATATGCCTTCATTTGTTTAGTTTTTTTCTATCTTTTTTTATATAACTTTTTCTAAAAAAAACCACTAATTAACAAAGGCTAAAATATTATTTTCTAGTTAATAAAAAAGTTAAAAAAAATTAAAAAATAAATATAGGGTAGTCCGTCCCTCTTTTGACTTTTCTTCTATATACCTTCATTTGTTTAGTTTTTTTCTATCTTTTTTTATATTACTTTTTCTAAAAAAAACCACTAATTAACAAAGGCAAAAATATTATTTTCTAGTTAATAAAAAATTTAAAAAAAAATTAAAAAATAAATATAGGGTAGTCCGTCCCTCTTTTGACTTTTCTTCTATATGCCTTCATTTGTTTAGTTTTTTTCTATCTTTTTTTATATAACTTTTTCTAAAAAAAAACATTAATTAACAAAGGCTAAAATATTATTTTCTAGTCAATAAAAAATTTAAAAAAAATTAAAAAATAAATATAGGGTAGTCCGTCCCTCTTTTGACTTTTCTTCTATATGCCTTCATTTGTTTAGTTTTTTTCTATCTTTTTTTATATAACTTTTTCTAAAAAAAACCACTAATTAACAAAGGCTAAAATATTATTTTTTAGTTAATAAAAAATTTAAAAAAAATTAAAAAATAAATATAGGGTAGTCCGTCCCTCTTTTGACTTTTCTTCTATATACCTTCATTTGTTTATTTTTTTTCTATCTTTTTTTATATAACTTTTTCTAAAAAAAAACCACTAATTAACAAAGGCTAAAATATTATTTTCTAGTCAATAAAAAATTTAAAAAAAATTAAAAAATAAATATAGGGTAGTCCGTCCCTCTTTAAATGACATTTAAAGTGTTTTTCATCTTTATGTGCCATTATTTAGGGTTCTTAGGGTTTTGTGTCCCGATCTTGTGAAAATGGTATACGGCTACCTCGTTTATTTTTTTTAATTTTTTTCTACATTCTAAATGACATTTAAAGTGTTTTTCATCTTTATGACCTTCCTCAAAATCCAAATGGAAATTGAGTTACAAATATGTGCCATTATTTAGGGTTCTTAGGGTTTTATGTGTCCCGATCTTGTGAAAATGGTATACGGCTACCTCGTTTATTTTTTTTAAATTTTTTTCTACATTCTAAATGACATTTAAAGTGTTTTTCATCTTTATGACCTTCCTCAAAATCCAAATGGAAACTGAGTTACAAATATGTGCCATTATTTAGGGTTCTCAGGGTTTTGTGTCCCGATCTTGTGAAAATGGTATACGGCTACCTCGTTTATTTTTTTAAATTTTTTCTACATTCTAAATGACATTTAAAGTGTTTTTCATCTCTATGACCTTCCTCAAAATCCAAATGGAAATTGAGTTACAAATATGTGTCATTATTTAGGGTTCTTAGGGTTTTATGTGTCCCGATCTTGTGAAAATGGTATACGGCTACCTCGTTTATTTTTTTTAAATTTTTTTCTACATTATAAATGAAATTTAAAGTGTTTTTCATCTTTATGACTTTCCTCAAAATCCAAATGGAAATTGAGTTACAAATATGTGCCATTATTTAGGATTTTAAGGAATGTGTCCCGATCTTGTGAAAATGGTATACGGCTACCTCGTTTATTTTTTTAATTTTTTCTACATTCTAAATGACATTTAAAGTGTTTTTCATCTTTATGACCTTCCTCAAAATCCAAATGGAAATTGAGTTACAAATATGTGTCATTATTTAGGGTTCTTAGGGTTTTATGTGTCCCGATCTTGTGAAAATGGTATACGGCTACCTCGTTTATTTTTTTTAAATTTTTTTCTACATTATAAATGAAATTTAAAGTGTTTTTCATCTTTATGACTTTCCTCAAAATCCAAATGGAAATTGAGTTACAAATATGTGCCATTATTTAGGATTTTAAGGAATGTGTCCCGATCTTGTGAAAATGGTATACGGCTACCTCGTTTATTTTTTTTTAATTTTTTTCTACATTCTAAATGACATTTAAAGTGTTTTTCATATTTATGACCTTCCTCAAAATCCAAATGGAAACTGAGTTACAAATATGTGCCATTATTTAGGGTTCTCAGGGTTTTGTGTCCCGATCTTGTGAAAATGGTATACGGCTACCTCGTTTATTTTTTTTAAATTTTTTTCTACATTCTAAATGACATTTAAAGTGTTTTTCATCTTTATGACCTTCCTCAAAATCCAAATGGAAATTGAGTTACAAATATGTGTCATTATTTAGGGTTCTTAGGGTTTTATGTGTCCCGATCTTGTGAAAATGGTATACGGCTACCTACTTTATTTTTTTTAAATTTTTTTCTACATTATAAATGAAATTTAAAGTGTTTTTCATCTATATGACTTTCCTCAAAATCCAAATGGAAATTGAGTTACAAATATGTGCCATTATTTAGGATTTTAAGGAATGTGTCCCGATCTTGTGAAAATGGTATACGGCTACCTCGTTTATTTTTTTTTAATTTTTTTCTACATTCTAAATGACATTTAAAGTGTTTTTCATCTTTATGACCTTCCTCAAAATCCAAATGGAAATTGAGTTACAAATATGTGTCATTATTTAGGGTTCTTAGGGTTTTATGTGTCCCGATCTTGTGAAAATGGTATACGGCTACCTCGTTTATTTTTTTTAAATTTTTTTCTACATTATAAATGAAATTTAAAGTGTTTTTCATCTCTATGACTTTCCTCAAAATCCAAATGGAAATTGAGTTACAAATATGTGCCATTATTTAGGATTTTAAGGAATGTGTCCCGATCTTGTGAAAATGGTATACGGCTACCTCGTTTATTTTTTTTAAATTTTTTTCTACATTCTAAATGACATTTAAAGTGTTTTTCATCTTTATGACCTTCCTCAAAATCCAAATGGAAACTGAGTTACAAATATGTGCCATTATTTAGGGTTCTCAGGGTTTTGTGTCCCGATCTTGTGAAAATGGTATACGGCTACCTCGTTTATTTTTTTTAAATTTTTTTCTACATTCTAAATGACATTTAAAGTGTTTTTCATCTTTATGACCTTCCTCAAAATCCAAATGGAAATTGAGTTACAAATATGTGTCATTATTTAGGGTTCTTAGGGTTTTATGTGTCCCGATCTTGTGAAAATGGTATACGGCTACCTCGTTTATTTTTTTAAAATTTTTTTCTACATTATAAATGAAATTTAAAGTGTTTTTCATCTTTATGACTTTCCTCAAAATCCAAATGGAAATTGAGTTACAAATATGTGCCATTATTTAGGATTTTAAGGAATGTGTCCCGATCTTGTGAAAATGGTATACGGCTACCTCGTTTATTTTTTTAATTTTTTTCTACATTCTAAATGACATTTAAAGTGTTTTTCATCTTTATGACCTTCCTCAAAATCCAAATGGAAACTGAGTTACAAATATGTGCCATTATTTAGGGTTCTTAGGGTTTTGTGTCCCGATCTTGTGAAAATGGTATACGGCTACCTCGTTTATTTTTTTTAATTTTTTTCTACATTATAAATGACATTTAAAGTGTTTTTCATCTTTATGACCTTCCTCAAAATCCAAATGGAAACTGAGTTACAAATATGTGCCATTATTTAGGGTTCTCAGGGTTTTGTGTCCCGATCTTGTGAAAATGGTATACGGCTACCTCGTTTATTTTTTTAATTTTTTTCTACATTCTAAATGACATTTAAAGTGTTTTTCATCTTTATGACCTTCCTCAAAATCCAAATGGAAATTGAGTTACAAATATGTGTCATTATTTAGGGTTCTTGTGGTTTTATGTGTCCCGATCTTGTGAAAATGGTATACGGCTACCTCGTTTATTTTTTTAAATTTTTTTCTACATTATAAATGAAATTTAAAGTGTTTTTCATCTTTATGACTTTCCTCAAAATCCAAATGGAAATTGAGTTACAAATATGTGCCATTATTTAGGATTTTAAGGAATGTGTCCCGATCTTGTGAAAATGGTATACGGCTACCTCGTTTATTTTTTTTTTTAATTTTTTTCTACATTCTAAATGACATTTAAAGTGTTTTTCATCTTTATGACCTTCCTCAAAATCCAAATGGAAACTGAGTTACAAATATGTGCCATTATTTAGGGTTCTTAGGGTTTTGTGTCCCGATCTTGTGAAAATGGTATACGGCTACCTCGTTTATTTTTTTTTAATTTTTTTCTACATTCTAAATGACATTTAAAGTGTTTTTCATCTCTATGACCTTCCTCAAAATCCAAATGGAAACTGAGTTACAAATATGTGCCATTATTTAGGGTTCTCGTGGTTTTGTGTCCCGATCTTGTGAAAATGGTATACGGCTACCTCGTTTATTTTTTTAAATTTTTTTCTGCATTCTAAATGACATTTAAAGTGTTTTTCATCTTTATGACCTTCCTCAAAATCCAAATGGAAATTGAGTTACAAATATGTGTCATTATTTAGTGGTTCTTAGTGGTTTTATGTGTCCCGATCTTGTGAAAATGGTATACGGCTACCTCGTTTATTTTTTTTAAATTTTTTTCTACATTATAAATGAAATTTAAAGTGTTTTTCATCTTTATGACTTTCCTCAAAATCCAAATGGAAATTGAGTTACAAATATGTGCCATTATTTAGGATTTTAAGGAATGTGTCCCGATCTTGTGAAAATGGTATACGGCTACCTCGTTTATTTTTTAATTTTTTTCTACATTCTAAATGACATTTAAAGTGTTTTTCATCTTTATGACCTTCCTCAAAATCCAAATGGAAACTGAGTTACAAATATGTGCCATTATTTAGGGTTCTTAGGGTTTTGTGTCCCGATCTTGTGAAAATGGTATACGGCTACCTCGTTTATTTTTTTTTAATTTTTTTCTACATTCTAAATGACATTTAAAGTGTTTTTCATCTTTATGATCTTCCTCAAAATCCAAATGGAAATTGAGTTACAAATATGTGTCATTATTTAGGGTTCTTAGGGTTTTATGTGTCCCGATCTTGTGAAAATGGTATACGGCTACCTCGTTTATTTTTTTTAATTTTTTTCTACATTCTAAATGACATTTAAAGTGTTTTTCATCGTTATGACCTTCCTCAAAATCCAAATGGAAACTGAGTTACAAATATGTGCCATTATTTAGGGTTCTCAGGGTTTTGTGTCCCGATCTTGTGAAAATGGTATACGGCTACCTCTTTTATTTTTTTATTTTTTTCTACATTCTAAATGACATTTAAAGTGTTTTTAATATTTATGACTTTCCTCAAAATCCAAATGGAAATTGAGTTACAAATATGTGCCATTATTTAGGGATTTTAGGGTTGTATGTTTCCAGAAGTGTCTCAAAAGGACGTTTGCACGAGAATTAAGGAAAGTGATGTAAGAAAGAGAAAAAGGTTAAATATTGTGAGTATGAAAAATTAAATAGGAGAGAGAATGAGTGGGAGGAATAGTTAGGAGAGAGAATGTTGTGTGTGTAAAAGTAAAGTAGGAGACGAATGAGTGGGGTAGGAAGATTATAAAAATAATAAAAACTTTCCTTTTTAGGAATGAGACATTTTAAATGGGACGCCCAAAAAGGAAACTTGAGACACTTCGATTTGGGACGGAGGGAGTATATCATTATTATGATATATTATTATTTATTATTTAATTATTATTATTATATAATATTATTTTATATTTTAAATTATTTTTGATATTATTATTATTATGGTCATTAAACAATAAAGATCTTAGCCATTAAATATATCACAAAAATAAAATCCAATAGTCCAAATCCAAAAGCATGACACCCTTTTTTTAATTGGCTTACAAATTTTCACAAGGATTGATCCCCTAATCAATGCGAACCATTAATTATAAACATCCAATGGTCTAAATTCATTTTGCAAAAGTATGATACCCTTTGTTTTCATTGGCTTACAAATTTTCACATGGATTGATCCCCTAATCAATCTGAACCATTAATCTTAAATATCCAATGGTCTAAATTCATCAAAACAAAACCATTTCACAAACCATTTCACATTCTTAAATTCTTTTTATCTTTCAATTTATTTACTAACACACACACACACAATACACACACACACACAAATACACACACTCACACTTTCTCTCTCTCACACTCTATTTCTCTCTCTACAATCCGGCGACCCTTCCAGATCCGGCGACCCTTCGTATCCGGCGACCTTCCAGCCTTCCTTCCCCACGACATCCCCGCCTTCTCTCTCCATCTCCGACTCCGCTCCGCCTCCGCCTCCGCCTCCACCTCCATCTCCGCCTCCCCTCCATCCTCGCCTCCATCTCCATCTCCATCTCCATCTCCGCCTCTTCCTCCACCCCGCCTCCATCTCCATCTCCGGCGCCTCTTCCTCGCCCTCTTCTTCACCATCTTTTTCGCCTCCACCTCCATCTCCTCCGCCTCCACCTCCACCTCCATCTCCGCCTCTTCCTCCACCCCGCCTCCATCTCCTCCTCTTTCTCCATCTCCGCCTCTAACCCCAAACTGCCGTCCCCTCGATTTCGAATTGAAAATGGGTTTTGACAGAAGAAGATGAGTTTTGAAGTTTGAGAATTGAGAATTGTAATAGAATTGAGAATTGAAAATGGGTTTTCACCATCTTTTTTTTTTTACAAATAACATTTTCTTTACAGATTCTTGAGAAATATTAATCAATGCTCATGATTTTATTTCCCTAATCCCATCAGATTGCATAAATTCTTGGATTTCTTGAAGAATTATAATGATTTATTCATCTATAAATTGAAAACTCTTATTCCATGATCCCTGCCTCCATCTCCATTTCTCCGTAGGACATTCAAAAGCACACATGAGGGTAATATATGGCTTCTTTTATTGTTACCACCGTTTTTTTTTTTATCTTTCCTTATTTATTTATTTAATCATAGATTAATTCATTGCATTTGATTTTATTAATATTTGTTGATTTACAGTTTACCATGACAGTGTTACTTTATTTTGTTTGGAATTATGAAATTGATTTAAAAAATCTTGATTTTACATTGTTGATTTTTGCTTGTCCGTACTCCATCCGTCCCAAAATAAATGATATTTAGTACTTCCACAAGGCTTATTTAGTGATTGAGATATATGAATTCTTGATGTAAGAGGTGAATTTAGACTCTTGATTGAAATGCTTTGATAATATTGTCTGCTTGCTTTTTATGCTCCTAATATTCTTGTAAAGAATAAATTGAGACTCTTGATCTAAACTTTTGAATAATTAATTTTCAATTTTTTAATGGTGTATCGATAACTAAGTTTAAAAGTTTCATTTGAATACTTATTTTTTTAAGTCAAAGTTAAATTCATTTGCAAATATTTGCAAATATTTGATATTTATTTTTTTCTTTGAAAGATTTGTAATTAATTTTTAAAAGATTGTAATTGATGTATTTTGATATTATTAATTTACGTATCTTGATATTTGTAATTGATGTATTTTGATATTTTTCTATAGATGTATTTTTTTAATTTATTAGTTTTTTTAAAATATTATAATTGATGTTTTTCATTTTTATCATTATAAAAAATTATTCAATATTGAAAAAAAAAAGGATTTAATTTTGACATTTTTTTTTTTATTTATTGAATTATTAGCGACGGAATATTCCGTCGCTGAAATAAAAATTAATTAAATTAAATTAATTTCGGCGGCGGAAATTTCCGTTCTTTGGAATAAAAATTAATTAAAATAAATTAATTTCAGCGACGGAAATTTCCGTCGCTGAAATAAAAATTAAATTAAAATAAATTAAATCGGCGACGGAAATTTCCGTCATTGGAATAAAAATTAATTAAAATAAATTTATTTCAATGACGGAATATTCCGTCGCTGAAATTAATTTATTTTAATTAATTTTTATTCCAAAGAACGGAAATTTCCGCCGCCGAAATTAATTTAATTTAATTAATTTTTATTTCAATGACGGAAATTTCCGTCACGAAAGAAAAATTAATTAAATTAAATTAATTTCGGCGGAAATTTCCGTTGCCGATGTCGATAAATCGACGGAATTAATTCCGTCGGTAAAATCAAAATATACCGACGAAAATTGAGCCGTCGAGCACCGCTGACGGCCGGGTAGCGACGGACCAGCGACGGAATTTTTCCGTCGCTGTTTAATTTTAGCGACGGAAATTTGGATTTAGCGACGGAAATTTCCGTCGCTAAAACCTGTTTTTCTGGTAGTGGCTACAAGGTTAATATGAAAGCAAGTTCAGTTCCTCGTCAAGCATAGCAATTAAAGAAAAGGGCCCAGGACGTTCTTGAAGCAGTGGAGCATGAGACGAAAAGTATTTCTGTTGATGAGTCAAACCCTGAGGCCCAAGTGCAAGTTGGTACAGATCTTCCGTCAGAAATTGAGGAGGAACTGATTGAGTTCTTGAAAAGTCAGAAATGTTGTTTTGCGTGGAAGCATGAAGATATGACAGGGATAAGCAAGGACATCATTACTCACAATTTGAACATTGATCCAACCATCCGTCTTATCCACCAGAAAAGAAAAAAGTTTGCCTAGGAGCGAAACCAGATTATAAAGGATGAAGTCGAGAGGCTTTTGAAGTCCAAGATGATCAGGGAAGTTCAATATCCAAGGTGGTTAGCTAATGTTGTGGTGGTAGAGAAGAGGAACGGCAAGTGGCGAGTATGCGTGGACTTCACAGACTTGAACAAGGCCTGCCCGAAAGATCCATTCCCTCTTGTAACGCCCCGAGCCCGAAGACCGGGTCGGAACGCTATCAGATTTGACGGACTATCCCCACAAACCACCACAAGTCTTTCCAGCACGTGTTGTCCTCACTTACGTGCTCACTAAGAAACTTCCCAGTGGGTCACCCATCCTAGAATTTCCCCAGGTCAAGCACGCTTAACCTTGGAGTCCTTATAGGATGAGCTTCCGAAAAGAAGATGCATCTTGGTGATATGAGTAGCACTAATCAAATCATATCAAACATATCAGGCACACACATTTTTGGGGGCGCCACACCTCTTCCTCATATTGATTCTCTAGTTGATGAGACAGCTGGTCACGATATCTTGACATTCATGGATGCGTCCTCAGGTTTTCAGCAAATTCAAATGGAGCCTTCAGACCAAGAGGATATGGTATTCATGACCCCAGAAGGTATATATTGTTATATTGCTATGCCATTTGGTCTTAAAAATGCAGGGGCAACTTATCAGAGGCTGGTGAACAAGATGTTTAAGGATCAACTCGGCAAGACAATGGAAGTCTACATAGATGATATGGTAGTAAAGTCCAAGCATATTGAAGATCACGTGGAGCATCTTGCTGAGGCATTCAACATCTTGAAAGCTTTCAACATGAAACTTAATCCAGCAAAGTGTAATTTTGGTGTTAGAGCAGGAAAATTCTTGGGCTATATGGTGACCAAGAGAGGAATTGAAGCCAGTCCCGAACAGATCAAAGCCATTCTCAACTTGGAATCTCCCAAGAATATCAAGGACGTCCAAAGGTTAACAGGTAGAGTAGGCGCCTAAATAGATTTATATCTAAATCATCGATAAGTGCAGTTATTCTACGAAGTGTTAAGAAAGAATAAACTCTTCCAATGGATCGATCAACATGAGGCGGCCTTTTAAACAACTTAAAGAATACTTGGTGATGTCACCCCTACTTGCCAAACCGTAACATGGTGAGCACCTTTATTTATATTTAGCCGTATCTCGAGAATGCGGTTAGTGCGGTATTGGTGAAAGAAATCCAAAGTGAACAAAGCATCCCGTTTACTATATAAGTAAGTCTTTACTAGATCTTTGAAACGAGGTACTCTCATCTTGAAAAGTTAATTTTAGCCTTAACTATCGTCGCTACAAAACTGCGTCATTATTTTGAAACATATTCTATAACTGTTAGAACTAACTATCCTATGAGAAATGTGTTAAGAACTCCAGAGATGTCAGGCAGATTGGCCAAGTGGTTGGTCAAGTTGAGCACGTATGACATTTCATATGAGCCAAGAACAGCTATCAAATCTCAGGCTCTAGCCGATTTTGTAGCAGACTTCACCCAAGTTTGCCCCGAGGTGGAACTGGAAGTACAACAGCTTGAAGGTAAAATAATTCCTAGATTTTGGACACTGTATACAGATGGAGCTTCAAATTCCAAAGGAACTGGCTTGGGAATAGTTCTAAAATCCCCTCAAGGTGATATCATACCTCAAGCTGTATCATGTGAGTTCAATGCAACAAATAATGAAGCTGAGTATGAAGCTTTAATCATGGGTTTAACTACAGCTTTAAGTTTAAATATTACTCATATAAATGTATATGTTGATTCTCAATTGCTCGCTAACCATTTCAATGGCAGTTATATGGCGAAGCAGTCCAAGATGACTCTATATCTCCAACATGTTAAAGCTTTGGCTTCAAAATTCATGTCATTCTCTTTGGAACAGGTCCCTAGAGAAGAGAATACAGAAGCGGATGCATTGGCCAACTTGGGTTCAACTTGCAAGTCTATGTTGCATACTAATATTCCCATTATTTATGTTAAGTACCCAACAATAGACCAAGTTGAGGAAACTCAAGAAGTTACTCAATCTAATGGGGCACAAGATACAAGTTCATCTTGGACCCAACCTATAATTGAGTTCCTTCAACTTGGAACTATTCCACCTGATATTAAGAATGCTAGATCTTTTAAGATGCGTACTTCCACCTTTGTTTTAATAGATAATGTCTTGTTTAAGAAATCTTTTGCAGGACACTATTTGAGATGTATTGACAATAGGCAAGTTGAGCTCGTGCTAAGTGAAATCCATGAAGGAGTATGTGGAAATCATTCTGGTGGGAAAGCATTGGCATCAAAGGCTCTCAAGACTGGTTATTACTGGCCAACCATGCGTCGAGATGCCATGAGCTATGTGCAGAAATGTGATGCCTGCCAGAGACACAAAGAACATCTTGCATCAACTCCGTCGAACCTCTACACTCTATCATCACATCTTGGCCTTTCATGCAATGGGGCATGGATATTGTGGGCAAGTTGCCTAAGGCCCCCAGAGGCAAAGTGTTCATGTTGGCAATGACTGATTATTTCTCAAAATGGATCGAGGCAGAGGCCTATGTGCAAGTAAGAGACAAGAAGGTAATTTCATTTTTAAAGAAAAATATTATTAGCAGGTTTGGCGTACCATCAGAGATCATATGTGATAATGGGTCACAATTCATAAGTAAGAAGACTAGAGACTTTTGTGCTTGATGGGGCATCAAGTTGATCATGTCCACGCCTGTCCACCCTCAAGCCAATGGTCAAGCCGAGTCAAGCAACAAGTTGATTGTCAACAACTTGAAGAAGCGCCTAGATCAAAAGAAAGGGAAATGGGCCGAAGAGTTACCACTTGTACTTTGGGCAGACAGGACCACTACAAAAGGGGCCACAGGTAAAACTCCATATTCCTTGGTATTTGGAGCGGAAGCTGTAATCCCGGTCGAGGTGACAATCCCAACAGCAAGGTATGGTTTATTAACTCAAGATGAAAATAATCACTTGCTAACCCAAGATTTAGATACAATTGATGAGATCAGGGATTTAGCCAAGATAAGGATGGCAGCCTATCAACAACGGATTGCTAGATCTTACAACAAGAACGTCAGAATAAGAAGATTTCAGGTTGGTGATTTAGTTTTGAGAAAAGTATTTCAAAATACAAGAGAACTGAATGCAGGTAAATTAGCTCCCAAGTGGGAGGGACCATATCTCATCGATGCTGAAGCTGGCAAATGGGCATATTGACTGTCAACCCCAAGTGGAGATAGGGTCCCCAGGAGTTGGAATGCCATTCATTTGAAGCTTTATTTTATGTAAGTCAAGTTGTTAACAACTAGACTTCTCAGGTATGATTTAATTTGTGCCAAATTCATTCGCGTATTTCAATTTTCAATTTTATTAGAAATCCTTGCTAACTTAAGCATCGGAGGGGTGTTAGCGTAAATCCTAACATGAATTTGTTTTGCAAGGCATGCAACTTGAGCAAGCGGAGTAGGCTCAACATGTTAACACGCCAGTACGGCTCCAACATGTTGAGACCTAAATTGGAGCAGGTCAAACATGTTAACACGCCAGTACGACTCCGACATGTTTGAACCTGAGAAAGAAAAGTTCAACATGTTAACACGCCAGTACGGCTCCAACATGTTGAAACTCTAGCTGGAGAGGGATGGAACATGTTGACACGCCAGGACGGCTGATACTTGTTCTGTCTCTTCAAACGGTTTACCTCTGATCAAAGGTACATCTTACTTATGGTTAAAAGATTTACATCTTTTCTAAAGAATTAAGGTTTTGACACCTTCGCCTGGGCGCACGATTTCACACTTATTTAAGTTGTAACTATTGGTTGTACCATTGACATGTTACCTACTGTTTATAACATCAACATGTTATCTAATGAACAAGCAAGTATTTCTGAAAAGCCTAAAATACTTCTATAAACTTTGAAATGTTCCCAAAAGATTTTGCAATTGAAGGACAAGTTGGATAAGCCAACCAATCCCTTAAAACCTACGAAAGCTCGGAGTACTAGACCAACCTAGTACCCCAAATAAATTGTTTAGACTCTTATGAGCCATTACATACCAAAATAAACTTGTTTTGGGGACATACCCCCCATTTGATGCCCACCAGCAATGGTACGGCAAATAAGAAAAAAAGAAATTGTTTTTGTCCTTCCATCCAAACTACTTAAAACATTTTTCAAACATTTTGGCCTGCTGCCGCCGGTGGTACAGTTGACTCATTCCCTTGATCATTTTCTTCAACTTGAGCTACCACTATGGTACTCAAAGCTTTATTAGCATCTTCAACTAGTTTGTCAAGAGTTTCAAGGGCCGGTGAATTCACCTCCTCCCCATCCACTGGTTCTCCAATGTGGTCTTCTAAAGTTCTTTTCTCCTCCTCCAAGTCCCAGGTTGGAGCTAGCCCATTTTTGAACTCCTCCATAAGTTGAATTCTGGCCTCCAACACCGCCTTGGTAGCATTAAACTTGAAATCCTCCTTTGCTATTTCAAGTTCCTTTACATGAGCTTCATTCTCCTTCACCTTCTAGGCACAAATAACTTCCACCTCCTCTCTTAAAGTCTCAATAACTTTCTTCAGTCTCTCCACTTCCCCAGCACTTTTGTTGGCCAATTTCTTTGATTCCTCAGCTTCATGGCTACATCTAGCAGCCTTGATCTTCAAAATATTGACTTGGTCCATGATAGGACTCATAATCTTCGAAACCTGTGTAAAAGAAATGTTAGTGCTTTATAAAATCTTTGGTATAAGGTTCAACATTTCCTTGTTTTACCTTATCAACAAATTCTGCCATCACATCACGGAACTTCTCTCTCGATTTCTCCATATTCAAAACATCACCTGCATCTGTGGCATCAGCCTCAACCAATTTTCTTTTCTTTGTTTCCTCCTTCTTCTTGGATGCATTTACTTCAGAGCTGGATACCACAGATTGAGGAGTTGGGGGCTTGCTACCTCTCTTTGCAGTTCTCTTTGCCTTAGCTTCAGCCAGTAGGTCTGCAGCACTCACGGTGGTCTTGGAGCGTGTAGCTGCAATAAGGACATAGAAAATTAGGACCACTGGAAGATTAGAACGACTTGTGAATAAGCAGAGATTTTGAGGTATCAAACCTGTGGACATTTTGAGTGAGCTTGGGGGTAGACTTTCTTCAGGATCAACTTCTACCTCACCTTCAACCCCTTCAACAGAGAACTCAACTGGGAATGTCTTAAAAGCCCTATCAGATGCACCCAATTGGAAAAGCTTGTTTACGTTCTCTCCTGTTTTTTCTTGCTCCGGAAATAGCACTGACAACTTAGCAACTACTACAAAAGAAATTCAAGTGGTTAGCTATCAGAATGTTAAGAAACACTAGTAGAATAAGGAAAATTATTTGCACTACCTTGGGGCCTCCACTTGAAAATTACACCCTCCTCTTGACCCAGGGTATCTCTCCTTGCAAAGAAAAATTTATTCCTCCATCCTCTATCAGCGGGGTCATTGTTAGAGATCAAGATAGGCTCACCACTCTTAACCCTAAAGCCATACCTTCCAGCGCCGAAACCCCTTAAATCCATAGTGTAGGCCAACTCTTCTAAACCAACTGACAGATCGATTTTCTCTCCTAATCTAACTAGGGTTTGCAAGTACCTCAAACCTTGAGGCATTAGTTGGGCGTAGTTGAGTTTGGTGCAAGAGAAGAATTTGTTGATCAAAGTTGGGGAAGGGAAATTTTAAGCCTATGATAAACGGATATTCCGGAAAGCTCACCCATTCAGGGGAATAGCATTCAGAGGTCAAGTCGGAGTAAAGAAAACAGTTTCGGGTGGAAATGAACGATTTTTCTTAATAATTTCCAAATCAGCCTCAGAAATCAAACATTTTTCATTATCGGGTTCTTTCAACAAATTTTGGGTTATGAAACCCTCAGGCAGACTTTCGTCGCTCTCGATAATGGCAATTTTCTTTCGACCCATTTTTTCAAACTTGAAACAACAAATTACAGATAGAAAATTAAGTTGGGGACGAAAGACTCACCGAAAATTTCTACTTGATTTTTCTCTCTGACCTTCTTCCTTGATTATTCCTCTAGAAACCTCCGTGAAAGCTACTTTTTTGATTTTGTGAAAGGGAGAGTTGGGAAAGGATTGTATTTATTTAAGGAAGAGATTGAAAGCGGTTGGAACTCTAAAAAGCATCATGACCTTCGCCTTGAAAATACCCAAAACCGTCCCATCAAAACCTTTTCATTTAAAACCGCCGTACGCTATATCTATTTTTGGCAAACTTTTTAAATTTTTTTGTTTCTTTATATTCTTTATTTTAAAATTCAAAAAGTTTGGGGGCAATTGTTAGGCCCTACATTTTCAGTCAACTTATTTTCAACTTGCACATAACATTTTGGTACTAACAACTTGAGTTGTCCTATTACATCTTGATCATCTTGCAGGTTGAACTATTGTTACGTTAACCCTACTTTTCAGGAAACGTGTCAAAGGAGTAGGAGACTGATTCAACGACATTTCTTCACCACGGTATCCAAGCAGCGGACCACTTCCTCCTCCCTCAACGAAGTGACGCAAATATCTCAACAAAGCTCAACGTGTTTCCGAGATTGTAGGCTTAGATTTATCTTTTATAATTAGCCGTTATAAAGAGGTATAAAAGGGATAGAACACTGTTAATTCACACACGATCACTCTAGCATAAGTCCCCTTGCATACGCTCATAGTTCTGTAATCATCTCAATATTTAGTAAATTTTTGATCAAGGAAGGTATCATAACCTCCCGGGGTTTTATGCCGGCGAACAAGTTGTTCAAGGGCTTTCCCTAGTCAACAAATTCCTTGTGTTCATTTCTATTCAATCCGATAATCATTGTACCCTGATTCATATCACTTTTGTCATTTTTCTTATCATTGAAAACACTTGTTGAAATTTGACCAAAACAAATGATTTGATGCTTAGCAGTAAGTGTATAAGTCTTCTTTATAACTCATAAAACTCACTAAACATCTACTCAATTGGGTTAACTACAACCAATCACAGGCCTACATAAGTCCAATGAATGATTTGATGCTTAGTAGTAGATATAGCACAATCAATGCCCACATTTTTTCGATTTGGGACAAGGGATATCAAAAAATCGATACAGATTGATTCGTAATCTGAGGGTGTTGGTTACATTGGTTGCATTTGTAATCTGGTGTTTCTTGTTGGCGTATGGGTGAATGCTAATTCCTTCTTCTCCCTCTCTTTATTTCTTGTTATAGGGTTTCAAAGGGAGTAAGGGACATCCCTGGAAACTTGCAATCAGCTTCTAGCAGTGTCCCTACCGGAAGATCTCTTGTGACTTTTGGGGCACTTCTTGCAGTTGGAATTTTCCTTGCCTAATACATTTGGCTAATACACAAACCGAATTCATACCAGTACGAACGTTACGCACTCAAATTACAACTTAGACAATCCACCAACTTATGTAGCCTGGAGATCAATGAGGCACATCTCATTGATGAAAATACCCAAATCGAATTCGATCCACAGCCTCACGGCCGCATACATACATCAAGGCCTCCACAACAACATAAACGATTAACTGGTTTGAAAAGGGAAAAAAAAATAAAGAATTTCTTCTTCATGCCATGCTATCCGAATCCTGTGCACTGTGGAAACTCTCTATAACTTTCTTCTCTCCTCTTCCAAGTGGGTTCTTACGACCATGTCTAGAATTCGAGCTTCCTCCATCTTTCTTCTCTAAGATCATTCCCTCTTGTATAGCCTCTAGATATAAGACCTTCACCAAATTTTTAAACCTCCTCCTGAAAGTTGGCATTCTTGATAGTGAACCAACTATGCCCTGCAACCTACAACAAAAAACACACACCAAAAAAAAATAAAAAAAATATTAAGTCTTGACTATTTCTACAAAGAGTATAAAGGCCTGATTTATTTTCTTATTTCCATGTCAAGCCTCACATCTCTGATATCAGAAAGTTACCTCCTAATGACCGCTTGCAGCTGTGCTTTTCTGACATTATCACTAGATGGGAATCCGCTATCATCCCAATCCTCAGGTGTCTCGTTCTTGTACTTCATAACCAGCCTTCTCAGGCATATCTCTTCGTTTTCTTCCAGCTTGAGTCCCTTGATTTGCTCCTTTATAATGAATAATGGCCCAACAAACCACTCGAAGACTTTATCCTTTGGCAAGTTAGTCCTTGTTAATTCCACCTCATCCGCTAAAAAGAATACATGAAAAATCAAATCAGAAATGCACAAAACATCAACCTGAGGGATAAAGCTTCGAACAACAAACAACACATACATATCACTAAACCGGAGGATTCCGACTTCGCTGATGCAAGAAGGCATTGTAAAATAGTCCACACAGGTAACTTGATGCCCAACTTCTTAAATTTTCCCTCGACAATGCATTCCTCAATGTCTTTAACCTCTATTAAACCCTCATGAAGAAGAATCCTTCCATTCACCTCACAGGACTTAAAAAGCCAATCCCACACCTAAACGTTAAAACAGTAAATTACATTCTCAAACAAATATTGCTCAAGATCATATATAGGAAGCTATTACTTTCTTTTTCTTTTGGTACATAAAATCTGAATGCAGTGATATGGGTAGCTATTACCTGCACAGGTGTGTACTGTTGGATAGCCGACTTCAACGTCCTTGATCGTTCTGAAACCAGCTTAGAATTGTGTGAGCCTTCCTTCTCATTCTTCTGATCGAATTTATCCTTTTCAAGTGAATTTCTTCTCCCAAAGGGATCGTGTGGCTTCATGTTTTTACGATAGTTGGGCCTGACTGTCCAAATGATCTTTCAAATGAAAACAAAATATACAGAAAAAGACGAAAGAAACTTTCCTTCCTTCAACATATAATCACAATTCATGAAGAAATAATCCAAATCATGAATGATACCTAGGAAACGAGGAGCCCTCCCTCAAATAAAGTAAATCATTCGCATATTCATCGAATAACGACACGATAGACACAATGTACGCAAGTCCCATAGTAAACGAGTCTTCCTGAACACGGGTTAAATATTTGAACTAAGAAACCAATATATAAAGATGAACAAGTTAAAAGCTACTTCCTCCGTTCAATAAAGATAGTCCCGCTTTTACCGCTTTTAAGGGGTTGATTTGATTGAACTTCGACTAATGATTTAGGAAAGGCTGTTTACCCAAATGAAATTCTAAAATTAGTTATTGATACACCATTAGAAGTACTACCACTAACAATTTTTAAAATTTCATTTGGATAATAAGTTTCTCTTAAATATTTGTCAAAATTGAACCAAATCAACCACTAAAAAAGTGAAACTATCTTTATGGGACGGACGACGGACTGACAGAAGATGTTTATATAAGTAGAAAAAGGTAAACCATATAAGTAGAAAAAGGTAAACCTGGTGGACAATCACAGCACCATAGAGGGCAAGAAAGAAACTGGAGAGAAAAGCACCAAGCACTGCTCCAACAACAGCCATAGGCCATAAAATGATGGCGAGACCAGCAAGTGGGACACACATAGCCTCAAGAAACGGCCCTTCTCTTCCAATCAAGTCTTCTAAAAGCCTCTTCCATCCTCTAAACAACATATACGGACTCTTCCACAAAGCAACTGCTGTGATGAGTGGCACATCGATAGGCACAGCAAGAAGGGCAACCAGGAAACAACTGGGCAACTGTACTAACCTAACAATAAAAGACAGGGCAACATGGACCAAGAATTAGCCATAAATAAAATACATATTTTGTTTTGACATAGGTAGAAGAAAATGAGATAAATATACTTAATGTCAAACGGTTTCTCATCCGGTGGCAATTTCTCGCTCATATCATCCACTAAGGAGAAGTAAGAGTGGAAGCAAAAATCTGTGAAGTCCCGTACAACAGTGAAGCTTGACTCAAGCGTTGACCAGCAACCATCCTAACAATTTGACAGCATAATTAAATTCATGGATTTTATTGCACGAAAGTTCACATACTCGCTCCTTCCGTCCACAATAAATGTCGTATTTGACTTGTCATTGTCAACGTTTTAATGAAATGTTCTTTACTTATTTGTAAATTGCTTGTACAATGATAAAATTGCATTAAAACAATTTCCTTATTTGGAAACACTAACATTTATTTGGGACGAACCAGAAAGGATAGTGATGTTGCTAGGACCTTCCTCAACAGCAACTTCACCGATGTAGTCCGACTTCGATATCTCCGGCTCCTTCTTCTCCAACTGGTCTGCACACAATCAAACGTCAACTAAGCCGGGGGCGGCTCCGGCGAAAGCCCCTCCGGCGTGAGGATAAGAATTGGCTTGTGAAAGGGGAAAATCAACAAAACTTGAGAGTGTTTGTGGCTGTGTGTGTATGAATCAAATGTACCTTGACAATGAAGCCTGCATATCTTATTTATATCCTTCATCCTCGTGCCTTGCACATGACATCCTCACGTTTCATGCCTACTGCCACGTGTCGCCATATCATTGGTCCTTTCAGAAAGTAAACCCTAATCACGTGATCACCAATCCCAATGCATAACCGTCTAATGGGTCCCACTTGGTAGATATTTATATGCCGCCTCTGGTGAACAACATTAACAAGAATCCTTCTCTCGCCGGATAGAGTCACTTCTTGTCCTATCTCGCCTTATCATTATGTCTCGCCTTATCCGACTATGTCGCCTTTAACATCATGTCTCATCATTATTCTTTATCGCCTGCTCTCCTCATAATATGTCGCCATTTGATGTCTTGGTCTTTTCCCCTTCTGAATGATATTAACGGGATACCCCTGTCTCGTCTTCCTTCCTTGGGCCGCCTATATCCTTTTCTTCTTCTTGGGTCACACTCTAATTTGGGCCCACTTTGCCGCTTTCTTGTTAATAAACTTGGGCTAAGCCCAATCTCTATATTTGGTCAGCATCAGAAGCCCCTAAGTTTATGGCGAGATTCATTTATGGTCTCGCCAAAAACTTTATGTTCACAATTTATTCAATTAGCGACATAAGCCATCTTCTTCATGAAGCTACCACTGGAGATCCCTGTCCATACACGTGTCCTTCTCTTGATAATCCTTAACATTTTAATGAGCCGTCATTTGGGAATCGTGTCTTGCCAGAGGGAAAATTCAAAAACCTTCCCCAAACGTCACATCCATCATTTCTTTAGCCCCTCTCTCATATAAATACTAAACCATAACCCTCATTCTTCTTTTCACAACACTTAAACCTTGCTTGAGCCTTTTCCTTTTTCCGGCGAACATTCATACTAATTCCGACCATTCTTCCTCATTTTCACTGCCTAAATCCCTGATTTCTTGCCCACATTTGCTTCTTGACCCTGATTCCATTCTCATTTACACCTTTTCGAAGTGATTTGGTGTAATATTTCTTCAATTCCTGAATCCGATCATCCTCTCCGGCCTCTGTTCATCTTTCCGGTGACCCTTCATCTTTTCCGACCAAGATCATCCTTTTCCTCAGGTAACTTTTCCTTAAACCCTTCGTATTCTTTATCCTTTACATTTTGGTCTCCCCCTTTTACACGATTATTTAAAGTTGCACTTCCTTTCATTCCATAAAAATAATTTTTCCCCAAACTGTCCTTCATGGCGAGATCTAAATACTGTGCCAAGGTAGTTAGATACGGTCGCTGTCAGGTTTCAGGCGGCTTTTATAGACGCCTGCGAACTACTTGGGCGAGATTGCCCAAGGCCGACCTAATTAGGTTTTTAGTTGAACACTGGGTGGATCCTTCTCTGATTGACTCCCTTGAAATCCAAGGCCATTTTTTCCTTCCCCTTTCAGCCCCTATGTCGCACATTTTCCCTTCTAGTAATCAATTGGTTCGATTTATCAAAGATAAGTATAAACTGTCTTTAAGCGACTCCTCTGAATCCCAATGTGTCGCTGATCCCTTTTCCAAACGTAGAACACATTATAAATCAATCCTTTCTTCTTCTTCTTCCAGTGATTCCTGCGACATGGCTGGTCAAGCAAAATCTTCTGCCGCTGCTGCTACCAACAATCCCCCTCCTACTGGGGTCCAAAATATCGCCCTTCAAGAAGGTACACTTTTTACCAATCCCGCGCATGCTGAGGCGGGATCTTCCCATGCAACAGATAAAGCCTCCCTCATTCCCAACCCTATAACTGATTGGCATAGGGAGTATCACATAGATAGCTCCATCTATTGCATTTCTGAGTATCAAGGAGACCTTTCCCTTGCCCACTTGCGAGAAATGCGGGATGGCATTGTCATTTTCCCTTCTCAACTCAAGGCTGGCCTTAGGATCCCCTTTGATCCTTTCCTTTGCGAATTCTTGTATAAAGCCCAAGCCATGATCACCGAAATTCACCCAAATGCTATTAGAATAATAACTACCTTCATCACCATTTGTCGCTCTCTGCGAAAAGAACCCACCATTACTGCTATGCTTTCTTTGTTTACTGGATACAAGCAAACCAACCAACTTGCTGATGACATATTGGAAACTCGCCTTTCTCTCCAATACCATAGGGGTCCCAAAGTCCTTACTCCACTGCCCACCAAGATTCACGATTGGATGGATGACCCTCTCTTTGTTGTTTCTCGCGCTGGATGGTCTCATCCTGCCGACCTTCATCCTATTAACACTCAAATTGAATCCAAAGATGCTTCTTCCATTGGCGACACTACCCTCATTGACGACATTCGTTCATGTCGCCTTACCCGCAAATTTCGCTCTGACACTCCCACCTCTCATTTCTTGGAGAGGTATTACGCGGAATAGGGAATTGTTAGATCAAGTCGGTTTGGTGACAACTTACCCGAGTCCGGCCCGAGTTCCCATAAGCCATGTTTATTTCGACGGATGGGAGCGACATTCCGACAACAAATATGCTCATGAATGTCGATCTTGCAAGGTTCTCGCCATCTTGCGCCATGAATACCGCTCTTTGTATGTCTCCCCTTTAATCTTATCTTTTCTTCCCTTCAATTATAACTTGGAATACCATAACCCTTAACTTCCTTCTATTTTATTTCAGATCACCGGGCCAAATCCATGGAAAGTCGCCAAGCTGCCAACTCAGAAACTGACAAGAGAAGGAAACAATTGGCCAATGCACGCGGCCTTGCTCTTGCTTCCCTCCCTGGAAATCTTGATTTGCCAATTTCTCGCGATGGTAAAGATGCTGAGGAGATTGCTTTGGAGAAGACTCAGAACACAACGAGAAAAAGAGCCGCACCAACCAATCAAGCGGCGCGAGCTAAACGACTGAAAAGAGTCGCTGCGGTAACAACCAGTGTCACTCCCGCCTCTCAGGTAAATATCCCGCAAAATCCTGTTACTGATTCCAATCCTCCTTCTACTGAAACTAATCTTCCGTCCACTTCTATTTCGCCAAACATCGAGACCACCATTTCCCAAGATGTTATCACGCCAACTGATGTCGCTCCGACGACTGAAAATATTGAAACTCTTACCTCCGATTTTGTTCCACCAAATACTTCTTCTTTAGAAGTTAATATTTACGAGCCCCAACATAGCGAAAATCTTCCTCTCCGCGAGACGGAGGTCTCGCGACTTAACCCTCATTTCCGGCTCCCCTTCAACTCCTCCTGGCCCTAGCACTTCTTCCGCTCTTCCTACTCCCGGTTGGCTACGGAAAACTTTTCCAAGCCCCTTGATTTTGTTGGGCTTTATGAGCTTAGCAAGGAGATTGCGAGTCCGGATAAAGGGGTTGATTGAGGAAACCAAAAGCGCGGAAGAGTACCTATTGGGCGGCTCGGCCTTAATCGTAGCTAGTGATCAAGTACAAGTTCACAATGTCTCCCAACTGGATTCTGCTCATGCCGCCTGCCAGGCGGGTTATTATTTTTCATTGGTTAGTTCTTCTTTCCTTCCTTATTTTCTTTACCTTAATCTTATTCTTCAACCTTCTCTTAACTTATAATTGTTATCTTTTCCCAGCTTGGATCTTCTATTACCGGCATCAGCGAGGCAAACACTCGACTGGAAAATGAATCTGCTAGATTGAGACGCGACAAAGATACCCTTAAGGGTAGACTTACGAGACGGGATTCTTCCATCAACAACTTGGAAAAGGAGCGGGACAAATTGAAGCACGACCTAACCACTTCTCACAATCAACTTGACCCGGACCCATCGATCTCAATGCCGCCAATTCCAATCTCGCCACTGCCACTACTGAACTTGATTCTGCCAAAGAAAATATCGCTAAACTGAGGAGTGAAAATGATGCTTTAAAGGAAACTTATGCCGCTGAAACTCAAACTTTCCAAGACGAGATTGCCAGGCTTAAAGAGGAACTAGCTGAGAAGACCGCGGAAGTTGCTACTCTGAATGCCGATGTGGCTCAATTAACTGACGACATCGCTGACATTGGGAACCAAACTTCCCTTCAAGTTATGCGAGCCGCAGCGGTGAAATCAACGACATTCACCGCTATCACGCTTGAAAAACTTCGCCCATTTGGGGTTGAGCCAATTTTTAGTGAGGTTTGTCGCCGCGGTCATTCCGTAGTTCCTTATACTCCTGAAGAACTTAAAGATCTGGCTGATGAGGATGCTTTGCTGGGAAAGTCGCCATGGAGAGCTCCTCCTGTTCAAGTTCCAAATGCTATAGCTTTGTGGGATACTCTTCTTGAGCACAAGCATAAGCAATTAGATGATGCCAAAGCTCTTGCCTTAGCGGCTTCAAGCTCCAGCCAAGTTATCCCGCCTACTGAACCCAATGTCTGATCTATCTCCTTCTTAACTTTTACTTTAAACAGTTTTTGTAACTTGCCTTGATGGCTAAACAATTTACTCTCTTTTCTTTTTGGGGCCTGCGTGCCTTTTGAATATTGTACATTTGCGGCCTTTGTGCTTGCCCCTTTACTTTTTGCTTTACTTATTTCTCCACTTATTGTTTTGATAGTTCATCAAAATCTCTTCTGCATGACAGGTATCATACACATATACTCCCATCGAAAAAGTGAAGTCGTCTTTAGGCGACTTTACTCATAACACATTTTGCGACTCATATTGTCGCTAACTCTAATCTTTATTGATCTTCTTTTGCTTTATACTTAGAATAATTTCCTTCTTTCTGCCTCATCTTTCCCGCAAGAGAGTGATTTCTTTCATGGCGACTTATGCTCTTGCCCTTATTGCGAGATAAATCTTTTCTTCATTCATAGCTCCGAAACTTTCATTTTTATAGTCCATAGACTTTTACATCTTTCACCATCCATAGCTTGACTTATATCATAGTTTACAACTTATATTGACTCACATCGATTTATAGTCCGACGACTTACTTTGACTCGCATCGTTTTATAGTCCGACGACTTACTTTGACTCGCATCGTTTTATAGTCCGACGACTTTCTTTGACTCGCATCGTTTTATAGTCCGACGACTTTCTTTGACTCGCATCGTTTTATAGTCCGACGACTTTCTTTGACTCGCATCGTTTTATAGTCCGACGACTTTCTTTGACTCGCATCGTTTTATAGTCCGACGACTTTCTTTGACTCGCATCGTTTTATAGTCCGACGACTTTCTTTGACTCGCATCGTTTTATAGTCCGACGACTTTCTTTGACTCGCATCGTTTTATAGTCCGACGACTTTCTTTGACTCGCATCGTTTTATAGTCCGACGACTTACATTGACTCGCATCGTTTTATAGTCCGACGACTTTCAACATTTATAGTCCGTCGACTTTCAACATTTATAGTCCGTCGACTTTCAACATTTATAGTCCGTCGACTTTCAACATTTATAGTCCGTCGACTTTCAACATTTATTCATTCCTTTCAATAATTCATCAAAAATTGTTTTGATAATTCATCAAAAACTCTTAACCTTCTTACCTTTAGCGAAATATCCCCATACACATATACTCCCATCGAAAAAGTGAAGTTGTCTTTAGGCAACTTTACTCTTGAGCGATTTATTTACCATGTCATAAACATATTCAACATAAGTATAAAATTCATTCCATGCAAAGCGCATATGAGGAATAAAATTTCATATTTTCATTGTATCATAAACATATTCAACATAAGTTCCATGTACATATTTTCTATTAAAATCATAAAGCATATGACTTTCATTCATCATTGAAAAGTTCATAAATTCATAAAAATGATTAAAAAGACTTTTAATAGGAACAAGATAGGCAAATTACCCTTATCACTTCAATGGTAGTATTTCTTTAAGTGATCAACACTCCATGCATTCGGGACCTCTTTGCCGCCTTCTTCTTTCAAGTGATAAGTCCCCTCTCGCACAATTCTAGCAATTTGGAAGGGACCTTCCCATTTCGGATCTAGCTTGGCAAATCCCGCTGTCGCGCCTTTAACTTCACGGCTCCTCAACACCCAATCGCCAACATTAAATGACCTCTTCTTTACTCGCTTATCGTGTTGTGCCTTCATCCGCTGCTTGTAATTAATCATCCTCATTCTCGCTCTAAGCCTCTTTTCATCACTCAAATCTAGCTCAAGGCACCTTCTGTCGCTATTCAATGTCTCGTCATAATAAGTTACTCTATGGGTAGGCAAACCCATCTCAGCAGGAGCCATTGCTTCTGAGCCGTAAGTTAATGCGAAGGCTGTCTCGCCAGTTGACCCCTTTACTGTCGTTCTAACATACCATAAAGCTGTGGACAGCTCCTCCAACCAAGCCCCGCCTCTCTTCTCTAAGTTTTTACACAAAATCTCGAGAACTTGCTTGTTAGCGGCTTCCACTTGTCCGTTGCATTGCGGCCTATACACTGCAGACTGCCAATGTTTGATACTCAAATTCTCGCAAAATCCGTGAAACTTCTTTCTAAACTGCGGCCCATGATCAGAGATAATTGCCCGCGGCATTCCATGGCGACATAGTATTTCCTCCGTTACAAACCTGATGATCTGGTCTTCAGTAGTAGAAGTTAAAGCTCTTGCCTCAGTCCACTTGGTAAAATAATCAACCGCTACCACCACCATCTGCGCTCCTCCTTTGGCCTTTGGGAAAGGTCCTATAAGGTCTATTCCCCACATATCAAAAGGCCAAGCTGCTACAATTGGGGTCTGCTCGCCGCCGTCGCCTAGGAATGTTAGCATGTCGCTGGCACTGGTCACATCTTCTTACATACTCCTCCGCATCCTTCTTCAATGACGGCCAATAATACCCATGAAACATGATTTTATTAGCCAACGTTCTTGCTCCTGGATGACCTCCACAAACGCCCTCATGCACCTCAAACAAAACGTTATCAACCTTCCCCGGTTCCACGCATCTCATCAAAGGCCGCGAGAAAGACTTCCGGTATAAGATCCCATCCTGTCTGGTAAACCTTGGTGACATCTTCCTAACAATCTTCGCCTTATCTTCGTCTTGGGGCAGCTCTTCTTTCTCCAAATAGTCTTTCATTTCATTTACCCAATCTTTTTCACCAACTTCAATTTCCATTATCAGGGGCCTGTCAAAAGCCGGCTCTTCCACAAATTCAACTACCACTTTCTTAGGCAACTCCTCTATTTTATCGCAAGCGGCTTTGCTCAACATGTCGGCTCGCTCATTTTTCTCTCTATCAATCTGCACCAGCTCCCAATAATCAAAGCTTTGCAAAATACGCCTTACCATTTCACAATACTTTGTCAAAATTGCACTCACTACTCCATATCTTCCCTTTACTTGATTAACAATTAACTGAGAGTCAGAGTGGGCGACTATCTGCTTTACTCCGATATCTCGGCATAACTCCAAACCCGCTACCAACGCCTCGTATTCAGCCTGGTTATTTGTCATGTTAAACTTAAACCTCAAGGCCTTCTCATATGTGCAATCTTTTCCTGGCGAGCTTAATGAAATCCCGGCTCCGCCTTTGTCCTTGGCTGAGGACCCATCAACAAACAATTCCCAACATCCCGCAGGTCTTTCTTTCTCTTCTTCCGCTTCAGGGTCTTGCGACTTGGCCTTCCTCTTCCTTGCCTCTTGAGTCTCAATCTCCTCTCTTTCATATGTGAATGAAGTTTCGAGAATAAAGTCCGCCAAAGCCTGAGCCTTAATCGCCTTTCTCGCCTCATATTGAATATCAAATTCTGTTAATTCAATCGACCATTTAAGAAGCCTTCCAGTGAATCGAGCCGTTGTAAAATCTTTCTTAAGGGTGCATTGGTCAACACAGTAACAGGGTGAGATAGGAAATAGGCCCTCAACTTCCTTGTCGCTATTACCAAAGCATAAGCCAATTTTTCTGCATTAAAATATCTCGCTTCTACCTCACTCAATGCCTTTGAAACATAATACACTGGTTTTTGCATACCACCATCCTCCTTTATTAATACCGCCGCCATCGCCAAATCTCGATGCCGCTAAGTAGACATATAAATGGTCTCCTTCCTCTGGGCTACATAAGATGGGCGGCTGTCCCAAATACTCCTTTATCTTACGAAAAGCTTCTTCACACTTGTCATCCCAAGCAAACTTCGATCTCCTTTCAGCACTTTGAAGAACGGCAAACATTTCTCGGTGACCGCGACACAAATCGTCCCAAAGCTATCACCCTACCATTTAACCTTTGAATCTCTTGAATGGTCTTGGGCGACTTCATATCAATTAACGCCTGGATCTTCTCAGGATTTGCCTCTATCCCGCGGCGATTTACAAGAAATCCCAAAAACTTTCCCGCCGTTACTCCAAAGGTGCACTTACTTGGATTAAGCTTCATGGAATTCTTTCTCAAGTTCTCAAAAGTTTCAGCGGATCCGCCAAATGATCCTCCCCGCTTGGTCTTGATCACCATATCATCAATATAAGCTTCAACATTCCTCCCAATCCGAGATTTAAATATCTTGTTAACCATCCTTTGGTATGTCGCCGTTCTTCAAACCAAAAGGCATCATTTTATAGCAAAAATTTCCAAGGGGAGTCCTGAAAGCTGTTTTGGCTTTATCTTCCTCAAGCATCTTGATCTGGTGATACCCTGAGTATGCATCAATAAAGCTAAACACCTTGTGTCCCGCAATAGAATCCACCAGTCTATCAATCTTTGGCAAAGGATAACAATCCTTGGGACATGCCATATTCAAATCTGTAAAATCTATGCACATTCTCCACTTCTTGTTCGCCTTCAACACCATCATCGGGCAAGCTAGCCAGCCCGGGTAAGTGATCTCTTCAATGATTCCCGCCTTTAACAACTTCTCTACTTCCCCGATCACCGCTTTCTCCTTTTCCGAGATAAGTATCTCACCTTCGCTTAAAAGGCTCCACATTTGGATCAGGCATTTAGACGGTGTAAGGCGACATTTTCATCAACTCCGCACATATCCTCCGGTCTCCAGGCAAATACATCAATGTTATCTCGCAAAAAATTAATTAGCATATCCCGCTCTCCCTTCTTGGCTTGTTGCCCGAATCTTGATTTTACGCTCGGGATATTCATCATTCACAATCACTTCTTCCAATTCTTACGCCGCTTGAATATCGGGCTCATCCCGCATTGCGGTGTGTGTCTACTTCAATTTCAAATTTGCCCTTTTCCGATCGACATTTCTCTTCATCCCAATACCGCTACTCTCCCCTTTTTCTCTCGCCACGCGATATACTCCCCGGAGTATCCACCACGATTTCTTCATCGCATTCCTCACTCTCCGAATCCACTATTTCTTCAATGTAGGGCTCTTTCATCTTGACAAATTCGGTGGATCTGGACCAAGCCATCTCCGCTTGCATCACCATCAAAGCCATCAAATTCTTTTCTGACTTTTCTGCATCATTTCTATCTCCACATCTCGCTCCTCACTTCTCTCCTTCATAACTTCATCCTCAGCCCTTTCCTCAATAATTATGATTGCCGACTTATTCTTCATACTTTCTGTCTCCTCCCAACTCTCACATCCCCCTAAGTCGGTAATCATGTTTATTCTCGCATCCCGCACAGTCAAAGCAGTAGAAAGTGAACTTGTGCTTGCTCTGGCTGCTGTTTGCATTTCAATCTTCTTTTGAATAACTTCCTTCACCTCACTTTTCAAACACGCTATCCCCCTTGCCGTAGGAAACTTGACTCGCTGATGCGGGATTGATACCACCATTTCAAAGCTTTGCATGAAAGGAATGCCCACAATAGCATTATAAGGCGACACCAAATCAATAACCATAAACTCAACAGTACGAGTTCTCACCTTCTCATCCTCTCCTATCTCTACCGCCAACGAAATCGTTCCTTTAACCCGCACAGTGTGGTTAGTAAACCCTTCCAAGAATCCTTTATACGGCACCAAATTGGCCTCTGTATATCGCATCTTTTTAAAAGCATCATAATAGAGATGTTTCGGCTTGCTCCAGAGTCTACTAAAACCCGATGCAAAAATCTTTTGTTTCCTGGGGCGATTGTGATTACAATCGGTTGGCATCCATGGCTTGGCGTTAAAGCCAACTCTCGTCTTGAAAAACTAATCATCCTTTCTTCACTGGGCGGATAGGCGGGAATGTGACAAGTGTGGGATAGCGACATAATCTGATTATTTAGGCAAGTAATGCTTGTAGGCTCGTGAATCACCAAAATTTCATTTCTATTTCCATTTCCTCCTTGATCCGCCCCATTTGGCTCCCGCCATACATACTCTTGCAACGCACCCCTATCAATTTGGTTTTGAATTACTCTTTTCAAATTATAACAATTGTCAGTCTCATGACCCCGTTCCCGATGATAATTACAGAATTGATTCATGTTAACTCTCCCAGATCATTCATTTCAAAAGGTCTTTGGCAAATCAACCGGCCGCGAGAATTTCACTTGGTGTAGTAGTCAACCTTGTAAACCTTATCATTCTTCTAACTCCACGGCCTCCATTTGGGCCTCCATTGCGACCTCCATTGCGACCTCCACCTCTTGCCGCCCCGGGATTCCCTCGACCTCCTTCTTTGAGCGGCATTCCCTTCCTTCACATACTCAATCCGATCCTTAACACTTTTCTTTCCACTGTTTGAAACTCCTTCATCAACATCTTCACCACCACAGTACGCTTTGACCCTCTCATGCAACTCACTCAAAGTTGCGGGTAATCTCATTCTTAACTCCCTCCTGAATGATTCGGATAACAGACCCGACATATACATCATGATGACGTACTTGGGATCAATCTCGGCAATTTGATTGGCAATTAGAAATCTATTGGTGTAAGTAACAAGACCTTCTCCCGTCTTTTGCTTAATGCCCGATCAACTCTGCAAGACCTTCTTGGTTGAGCTCCCATTGATCCAAATCTCGCCAAAAATTTCCTCTTAAAGTCTTGGTACCCCAATATAGAGTTAGCAGGCTGCTGCACAAACCAATCCAAAGCCTGAAGCTCCAAGGTACTAGCAAAAGTCTTACATAACAACGCATCATCTTTGGTCAGAATCGCCATTGTCACCTCAAATCCCGCTACGTGAGTCCTGGCAGTGGTTACTCCCGCATATTTAGATAGAACAGGCAAGCGAAAACTGAGTTTGTCTCAGCCTCTTGAATATATCTAGCAAAAGGGGCTACAAAAGAGTCCTTTTCATTATCAACTGCACCACCCTTCTCCAATTCCGCTAACCTCCTTGCCATCTCGGCCATCTGCTTCTTGAAAACATCCTCTTCACCAAAACGACTAACTCCAATACCTTTCCCCTTTTCTATCACCTTGGGCTTCTCCATATCATTGAAACTTCTCAACTCTTTCTCGCCATCCTCCGCCTCATTCGACGCAGTATCGCCTTCTTCTTCTTCACAATAGAGGGACGACACTTGGGAAGTGTGTGGCCAATGATAAACTTTGATCTTTCTTCCATTTTCCATGTACTCTCCCGCTTTTCTTTTTTGTGTTCCTTCCATTCGCTTTTGCGACCCATCCATTCTCGCTTCTACTTCTTTTGGCTTCTCAGGCTCTACTTCCTTTTCTCGCTCCTCATTTACCACAATTACCTCCTTATTTGCTCCCTTGTCTCCCTCTATTGTCGCCGTTAAAAATCCTGCGGGATTGGAGTAGGTTTCTTTTCATCGCCCTCGGTCGCTTGTTGTTCTCAATCAATTGCATGATCGGGCGTTATGAATCCTCAAACTTTCTTCCTCATTCTCTATTTCCTCCTCTGGTGGTGGCGGCATCACATTCCTCTCTCTCTCTTCGCCGAGTATCTCGCTCCGCCTCCTCACGGGATTACTTGCTGCGAGGAAGAAGTATCTCTCGCTCCAGCCCATCTGATATTCCCATACCCCGAAATTGGAGTGACAATGCTCCTCCCCGCTCTGATCTTTTGGCCCACTACCATATTCTTCTCTCGGTGTTGACATTCTTTCCTCTTACGCAATCAAACTTATAAACTTCACCACGAAAATCTGCAAATCTTATGAAGATTTGAAGATACGCTCAAAAAACCCGAAACAATCAATAAAAAACCCAGCAATAACAACCCTTCTTCAACACCAAAACACTCCAAAAATCTTCAACCAAGATTGCAATTACACCTTACCACCCAAAACACCCAAATCACAGCTATTCGACACAAAACAAACTCAAAATCCGACTTCAAAACTCTACAACCAAACCCAGATTAGAACAATTCTTAACAAACCACTTTGAATCACAACTCATACAAATACTTGAGAAAACAGGAATCTACTCCAACCCAATTAAAAATATCACAATACTCAACTATTCCAACCCACAAATTTTACAAAACATCAATCGACTCCAACAATAATAAGAACAACAAATTTCAGCTTACAAATTGCTAATAAAGCCAACTCGACCAATAAACTCCACACCCCTTGAATCGTCCACAACCCACCTTCACGATCTCAGAACAGAGCTTCCCCAATCTCGAGCCACCGCCGATAACACTTCGATCCTTGAAGAGAAAACAGTCCCGGCAACGGAACCAGTTTGATGTTGCTAGGACCTTCCTCAACAGCAACTTCACCGATGTAGTCCGACTTCGATATCTCCGGCTCCTTCTTCTCCAACTGGTCTGCACACAATCAAACGTCAACTAAGCCGGGGGCGGCTCCGGCGAAAGCCCCTCCGGCGTGAGGATAAGAATTGGCTTGTGAAAGGGGAAAATCAACAAAACTTGAGAGTGTTTGTGGCTGTGTGTGTATGAATCAAATGTACCTTGACAATGAAGCCTGCATATCTTATTTATATCCTTCATCCTCGTGCCTTGCACATGACATCCTCACGTTTCATGCCTACTGCCACGTGTCGCCATATCATTGGTCCTTTCAGAAAGTAAACCCTAATCACGTGATCACCAATCCCAATGCATAACCGTCTAATGGGTCCCACTTGGTAGATATTTATATGCCGCCTCTGGTGAACAACATTAACAAGAATCCTTCTCTCGCCGGATAGAGTCACTTCTTGTCCTATCTCGCCTTATCATTATGTCTCGCCTTATCCGACTATGTCGCCTTTAACATCATGTCTCATCATTATTCTTTATCGCCTGCTCTCCTCATAATATGTCGCCATTTGATGTCTTGGTCTTTTCCCCTTCTGAATGATATTAACGGGATACCCCTGTCTCGTCTTCCTTCCTTGGGCCGCCTATATCCTTTTCTTCTTCTTGGGTCACACTCTAATTTGGGCCCACTTTGCCGCTTTCTTGTTAATAAACTTGGGCTAAGCCCAATCTCTATATTTGGTCAGCATCAGATAGCACTAAAGGTTAAAGAAAGAGGAGAAACTGACGAGAAAGCAATGGAGACATTTTTCAGTGGGAGTGGAACCAGCAGCCTCGAAAGTGGCAATCAAGGGAGCAAAGAAGCCGTACGCAAGACCTCCCAAGAGGCTACAAACAACAGCCAGGACTGGCCAAAGTAACAGAGGCAATGGTAATAACAACAGTAACAGAATCTTCATAACCCATCCCAATCTCTTTGTCCTGTAAATCAAGGCAATATTAAAAGTAGGCATACTGAGTCTGAGTGGTTATAGAGAGATGAGAGAGAAAGTAGTGGTACTTGAAGAGAGAGAAGTAAGTCCAGAAGAAATGAGCAGGCCAAAGTCCTATTGCCACTGCTGAATTCCCAACCAACATTATTACTGCCACAACAGGCCCAACTATTGCCCCTGCAATTGAATCCATCCATCCCCAACTTGTAATCTCCAATTTGGATGTGTTTGTGTTTGTGTGTGTAAGAGAGAGAGAGAGAGAGAGGTATAAATACCTTTGAGAATGCCAAGGAGGAGAAGCAAGAGGAAGAAAGGAATGAAGGAGATGAAGCTCCATAGCTTTGATACAAACCCCAACGGAACGTCCATTCTATTCCAGTGCACCCTACAAAATTGGAACACAAATTAAGTTGATCTTATGCAGAGAGAGAGAGAGAGAGAGAGAGAAATTCAAGATACCGACCGGCCGCATGAGCGATCAATGGGAGTAGTTAACCAACGTGAGCGAGAAGACATCTGAAAAGTGGTACGTGTCAAATGTTGAGGATCTTTTTTGACACGTGGCGATATTTGAACAACATTAGCGTCGACTTGGGAAAGGGTCCGTGAGGACCGTGACACCTATCTTTGTCACTTTTATCAAACAGTCACTATTTTGATTATCCCCAATTAATTCATTTATTAATTTAATTAAAAAATCAAATAAATTCATGCATGGATAATTAGATTTTTTTATTTTTTTAACCGTTTTAATCATTACACTAAAAATATTGATACTTAAGTAAACAAGCTCATTCTCAAATGCAAGTTTTTGGAACAAGATAAATATTCACCCCGTTTTTCAAATAAATGTCACAATTAACTATTTAATGTTTCAATAAATATAATTATATATTTATACATTGTTTAGCATTTTATTAAAATTATTTCCTTACAAAGTAATTACCTTAGAAGTACGGATGAGTCCGGACCCTCTGGATCCGAGCCCAAGACAAGACTAGGGGTGTAATTAGTTCGGTTCAAACCGTGTTTTGTGATCGAAACGAATCAAATAATTTGATTTGGTTTGATTTTCAAGTATGAATAATTGGGCTCGATCTCAAATATTGATAGATAAAATGGTTAGGCTTGGTTTGTAGTCTGACCCTCCGATATCAAACCGAACCGAAACAAATCAAATTGCGGTTTGAGACCGCAAGACCGAATCACCAAATCAAATCGCGAGACCAAACCGCCAAACCAAACCACATTAAATAAACTAATCATAACCCCCATTTTGTATCTTATTGAATATTTTTGTATATTTTTATATATTTATTGTTAGATTAATAAGTAAAACTATACTTAAATAGACTAATTCTAACCACCCGTTTAGTATCTTATTTAATATTAATTTCATCATGTGTTATCTTCATTGCGACACATAAATAATCAAGTTCTCTACACGATCGACATTGTAAATGTTTTTTTTTCCTTAGCCCCCCCTCTTCCTCTAGTCTCTCTCTTATATACCCATATCTTTCGCTTTTCCTTCGCCCGATCACAGAAAATTTAAACAAATTTAATAATGAGTTGCAGTTTGAATCGTGGTTTGAACTGTAGTATAAACTATGTGTTGTGCAATGCAGCGGAAGCAATTGACAAAACACAAAAGCAATTGGGAATCGAAAGAGAAAGAGATCGAATTGGGGTTATGAATTTCGGCCGCTTTTCTATTACTCTGTGCAATAATCTGTATTGTTTACATATGTTACAATTATATATATATACAGTATGAAACAAACCCTAGCCCAACAACTAAGATAAACGAAAATAGAAAAGCCCGCAAAACTGCTTCAGCCCGACAGCCCAAGCGCCCGCCTGGCATTCTCCCAGGTGCCAGCCTCGCGTCGCTTCAGAAACGTCGACAGCCTCTGGACCCCAGGCGCCCGCCTCGCATGAATCCATGCGCCCGCCTCAACTTGTTCCAACGCAGGCCAAACTTGCTGTCTTCGAGGCGCATGCCTCAAGCTATCCCAGGCGGCCGCCTCAACCCTGCTGAAGCTCCACGTTTTGCTGATGTTTCGTAATCCATACCGAATAAAACCATAGCGATTTGGTTTGGTTCGTTTCGGTTTGAAAATTTTCAGGTTATTTTCGGTTTGAAATTTTCCCAAACCGATGATTAGTGGTTCGGTACGTAAATTCCCCCAAAACGAACCATTTACACCCTACCCAAGATCGCCTATTATGAAATTATTCTCCGGCCCGTATGAATCCAAGAGCTCCAGATCGAGTTGTCATCAGACCGTGTGTATACCGGTCTCATCCAGACTACAGTTCATATATTGTGTATCACGATTCCGTACAACCTTTGACACCAACTGACAGACATGTCCCTGTCGCATTAAATGGAAACCTACGCAACCATCACGAGCGTTGTTGTGCCGAACCAAATGTCACCTGCTACTATATCATTCGTCCTTTCAATGACATACACTACATTATTAGTGTCCATTGTTCGTACTTACCGATCTGCAGAGCTTGCCACGTGTCCTATGTAAGGACAACCAAGCTCAACATTTAAGATCATTTCCAGCAAATCTTTCTCTACACTATAAATACCCTCCTTGCCTTTAGGGTAAGGTAAGTCACATTATCCAAATCCTAACACACACACACATATATCAAGACATTCCAAGACTTGTTATTAGTTTATCATACCTCAGAGATCTTAATATAACATCCGATGAAATCAGCAACTGAAATCAAACTCGGCTTGATCTTTAATCGGTGCTTATTGTTTGTGTTATGTTTTAAGTTCGTATCACTCAAATTCAGTTATCATCAGTGATATCCCAAAAATTCTGGCGTCATCAAGTACTCTATACTCCCCTATCTCATTAAAAAACGACTTATTTCCTCATTAGACATTCTACTGAAAACTGAAAACTAGATTAACTCAAAATTAAAACCTTTTTACTCCCTCCGTCCCACTTCAATTGAGCCAGTTTTCTTTTTGGGATGTCCCACTTTAAATAAGTCATTTCATAAATGAAAAGAAGTGAACAGTGTTTCAGACATTTATATCCTCATAATGTTTACTCCCTCCGTCCCGGTAGAAGCGTCGCCATTTTAGGGGTGGCACGCAAATTAAGAAAAAGTGTGGAAAGAAAAAATGTAGTGAGTGTAATTTGAAAATAGGAGAGAAAATTAGTGGAGGAAATAGTGAATTTAAAAAGTGTTGTGAGTGTAGAGGAGAGAGAATTAGTGGAGGGAATAGTGAATGGGTAATAAAATATTAATAAAATATTTTCTTTTTAGGAAAGGGTGACGCTTTAAACGGGACACCCTTTTGGGTAAAAAGTGACGCTTCAGGTGGGACGGAGGGAGTATATATTAACAAAAAAATCATTCATTATACCCTTATAATTTTAACATATTTACAAAAAAACCAATCATTAACTTACTATTCCTCCCACTCATTCTCTCTCCTATTAAATATTTTTAACTTTTACATTCTCTCTCCTCTAATCTTTTACCCACTTTCAATTCTTTACTCATTTTTTTTAAAAAATCTTAAAAAGTGTGCAAAAATGTCATGGCTCAATTGAAGTGGGACGAAGGGAGTAATATTTTTAAATAATGCAATACAGTTGTCAAAATCACATCATAATCCACTTACTATTTCATACCTCACTAACAATTACTATCCCTTTTTTACCCTCGTAAGACTTTAATATTAAACGATTTCCTTAATTCTTGGTAACAATTTTAAATAACCCTGTTTGAAAAGAGACGGATGAGTATACCATTATATAGTTAAAGTTAAAAGGAAAAATTTCCCTAGGGCCCCTTTGTCCAGATTTTTTTCTCCTTAAAGAAAACTTTTTGATAAATCTCAAATAAGGAGTTATCCCCAAATTAAAATTCCCCAGACACCCCTGGGCTCCCCTCCCCTCATGTCATTTCCTCTCTTCTTCTCATTTTAATCTATTTACTCTCTCTCTCTCTCTCTCTCTCTCACACACACACACACACACACACACACACACATTAAAAATTCTCTCTCTCCCAACCATCTCCGGCCGGCGACCTCAGGCGACGACATTTCTCCTTTCTTCCCTTCATCTTTTCTCTAGATCTTCTCAGTCACCGTACTGCTGCTGTTTCTCCTGTTGTTCACCTTCTTGTGATAACTACACCGGAACGATCCAGAATGTGTCGTCGGCGAACACACACACGTCTTCTTCTGACCGGACCATTTGCTTCTCGGCTTGCTCGACTTTGGTTTCGCTGAGACACCGCAATCGAACGGCCAGGGGAGGTCGGACGATCATATGAATATGAAGAGCGAACAGACGAAGAAGACGGAATCGAGGATCCGCGAATGCTGACTCGCATTGGCGATGCAGATCTGTTGTACAACGCGACATTAGGTCGGGTTTTAAAACTGGAAGTTGACGATGCGAAGCCGGAGGAAAAGGACGATATCGTCGACGAACAGAACCTCGCAGAAGGCGAAATCGATCTAGGTAAACTAATGTTATGTGGTTTCCCGCTCGATTTGTTTGTTGAGGATGACTCCATTGTTGAATTGATTTGAACCAGTGGGGCAAGAAATTGAAGAAATTAGAGATTTAATTTAATTTGAATGGTTTACGAACTGATAATTTGCAGGTCTTATCACTTTTGGATTCTGTTTGCACGTCTATACCATTTTTCCATTGTAGCAGCTTATTGCATTTGGTTGTAAATGATTCAACAGATTATGTAGTAGCTGCACCTAGGCTAATCATTCCATCTGAATTATTGCCACTTGCTAAATCTTCTTTTCAACAGGTGGATGCACATAAATACCAGATTTAGGCCACATATCTCTCCCTCTCTCACATGCACACACACACAAAAGTATTACTGCAAGGAATGCTCTTAAGCATGAATATAGTGTTTTTTTTTTGGATTTTTTGTAATGATTGTATGAAAAAGTTAGAGATGGATGAACAAACTGAATGTATATGTAATGTTTGCATGAAAAACTTACAGATGCGTGGATAATTTGGACTCTAAAGTGATTGATTATTTTTTTGTTGAAAAAATTGTCTTATAGCATAGTTATAAGAGGTGAATGCTCTTAAAAGACTTTTTTAATAAGTCTTATAAGTAACTTAAAAGACTATTTAAAGTCATTAAGTTACTTATAAGACTTTTTTACTTTTTTAAAAAATCTTATAAATAACTTATAAGACTTATTAAAAAGTCTTATAAGTTAGTTGTAAGACTTATTAAGTTACTAATAAGACATATTAAGTTACTAATAAGACTTATATAAGACTTTTTTACTTTTTAAAAAAGTCTTATAAGTAACTTATAAAACTTTTTTAATAAGTCTTATAAGTAACTTATATAAAGACTTTTTTAAAAAGTCTTATATGTTAAATATAAGACTTATAATAAGTCTTATAAGTAACTTATAAGACTTTTTTAGTAAGTCTTATAAGTAACTTATATAAATTTAGACTTTTTTAAAAAGTCTTATATGTTACATATAAGACTTATTATAAGTAATTTATAAGACTTTTTTAATAAGTCTTATAAGTAAAAAGACTTATAAAAAAAAGTCTTATAAGTTACTACTTATAAGACTTATAAAATTTAGACTTTTTTATAAGACTTATTAAAAAGTCTTATATGTTACTTATATACAGACTTTTTAAAAAAATCTTATATGTTACTTATAAGACTTTTTAAAGTAGTCTTATAAGTTAATTGTCTTATAAGTAAATTATAAGAGTAATTCGTTTTTATTATGAGAGTAATTCGTTGTTATTATTGAAATTTTTGATTTTTTTGGTTGAAAAAATTGTCTTATAATAAGTAAATTATAAAAGACAAAGTAGTCTTATAATTATAAGAGTTTTAAATGTATAAATTATAATAGTAATTCGTTGTAATTATTAAAATTTTGATTTTTTTGGTTGAAAATTTTGATTTATAAGTCAATTATAAGAGAACTTATAAGTGTTGTAAATGTGTAAATTATGAGATTAATTCGTTGTTAATATTGATTTTTTTTTATTTTTTTTTTGTTGAAAAAATTAAACTGAAACTATTCTGAATCTAATGACTGATTTAAAATACTTGAATGTCTAGTGACCAATATTTAATTCCTAAAGTTTCAGTGACTAAAGTATAATTTGAATTTTGGACTTACATCAGAGCTGTAACTTACGTTGTTGTGTATGTGAAGAAGGGCATTAAAGTCATTGTGTTAAGAAGGGGTGTTTTTGAGATTTTCAAAATATTATTTCTTAAATTGGGTTTAAATTTCGCATGAGAGACTCTAGGGGAAGTGGGCCAAAGTTAAAAACACAAGTAAAGGCCCAAAACTAGAAAGATTCGATCACGAAAATATGAAATTTATTAAAAGCACACATACAATTATTATTACATTTCTTTTTATGGATTACAAATTAATTGAAAAATAATTATCGCATGGTGTAGTACACTGTACAATAGTAGTAGCAAGAAGAGTAACTGGTTGTCTTGTCTTTAATTGCATGAAATTGACCATTTCTTAATGAGACATCTGCGTATCTAATCTTGGATCCTTCCTACTTTTTTGTTTCATAACCATTTCCTTTGACAAACTCCACAATCTTAGAGAGAGAAACAGAAAGAAATCTAGAGAGAGATGAGGCAGTTTTTTAGAACAAATATTCATAATAATCCAGGGCTTACTACTCTTTGTTTTCTCACTTGTTTTGGTATTTTTTTTGTTGTTGGTGTAATAACATATGTTTCCAACAACTTGTCTTTGCTTTCTCTCCCTTCACCATTGTCATGGACTTCTTCTTTTTCCAATTTTACCCCTCCCATCAACCTATCTTTGCCATCCACCCCGCCACTGCCGCCAGGAAACCCTAACACAGCTCTATACTCATTTTTCAAGGTAACTAATCTTACTTCAACCCTTTTGATTTACTCCCATCTTTCTTTTGAAAATCACTTCGGAAAATGGTTCATTTTTTTTTAAACACAGAATGCATTAATTAAGGTGCCGCTAAAACTTAAGCGGCACCTTAATGCATTCTGTTTCGCAAATGTCCGGTGTGAATTACTAAAGGTTTGATAAATAAAATGCAGAGTGAAAAAATGAATAGGGTAGTGAGGGATTTGATAAAGGAGTTGGAAGAAGAATCAATGTTGAGAAGAGGGAAGGAGAGGGACAAGAAGATGGAAAGGATTGAGGCTGGTCTTGCTGGAGCTAGGGCTTTGATCAGAGATGTTTCCATCAATAATCGTAGCCGTTCATCGTCGTTGCCTTTTGAAGATGAAAATGAAGAACATGCTGATTATGTTCCTCATGGAGATATATACAGAAATCCTGATGTTTTCCACTGGTATTTAATTGCTAATTAATTAATTCCTTTTTCTTGACTCCTTTGATGATAATGGTCATTATCAATATTGGTGGTTCAAATTAGTTGCATCTCAAACATGATTTTTGTTGCCTGCATTGATTGAAATTGTGTTTTTAGATTTGATTGGTCCATGTCCATCTTTGTTTTCTCACTTGTGCACTTTTTCTATCCCACAAAGCGCGAAAACTTCAATAAATTATACAAATAGTACCCAAAACTTTTAATACTTGCACTAGTAAAAAAATAACTAAGACCATCTCCAACAATGTGCCAAACACCACTATTTGCGTCAATTTAATGTTGGAACATTAACGATCCATTAACCATGAACCGACTCACAACTAGATTAAGAAGAGAAGGAGAAGAAGAAGAATAATAATACGGAAGCGTGTACCTTGTGATTCCATGATTGTGTTCTTGATCTTGTTCTTGAATAAATGAGAAAGTAGGGAAGAGTAGATCTTCTAAATGATAAGTGCCCTTAATCTCTTTAATCTTCAATTACTTAGGAAGAGTTTTTACTGAATGAGAAATGATGTAACTAGTAGATTCATAGGCTTGATGGATAGGCCTTTATATAGGAATCCAAGGGGCACTTCATTTAGGGACTACACCCTTTTATAAAGATGATGGTGTGAAGTTACCATTATGCCCATCATTTAATTTAATATTTATTATTTATATTATGAAATTTGTTTTTTTTTTCATTTAAGCAAAATTATCTATTTTAATGTTTCTTCTAATAAATTTTTATTTTAAATTTATTTATTTATAGTTATTAATTGTCTTATTTAAGTTTTATAGCATACTATTTAATACTCCCTCCTTCCCAAACCTATGTGACAATTTGGTGTTTTGGCGCAGAAATTAAGAAAAGTGGGTAATGGAAAAGTTGTGAGTATAAAAGTAAAATAGGAGAGAGAATGAGTGAAGATAATAGTAAAGTTGATTGGTGTTGTGAGTATAAAAGTAAAATATGAGAGAGAATGAGTGGAGAAAATAGTAAAGATTCTTTGCCATTTTAGGAAAGAGGCACGTAGGTTTGGAACGCCCAAAATGACAAAATGGGTAGGTAGGTTTGGGACGGAGGGAGTATAATGTAATTTGAATAATATTAAATATGATTAATGAAAAACAGTTTAATTAAATGAAATAATAAGAATATTCTGTAAAGATTTTTATTTGGTGCAAAATTTGAAGCAAGCTGTTGGAAATGGTGAAAGATATTTGATGCTGAAATTGCACCATACCATTTTGATGTTTTGGTTCAAAATTTAAAGCAAAAACCGTTGGAGATGAACTAGATGGGACATTTTCCCCTATACAATACGTAGGTCTGATAGTGGTTCAAATCAAAATCAATGACACAATTTAAGAAGAACTGCCACGCAGTTCAACTGTGTGCTCCCCGGATCCAAAAATGAAGGAGTTAAGGACTTTTGTTAAGTGATAACTAAATGGGTGGGTACAATTGGATTAATCAAGCCATTCGGATTTGATGCAGGAGTTACTTGTTAATGGCGAGACTATTCAAAATATACATATATGAAGAAGGAGATCCACCATTATTTCACTATGGTCCTTGCAAAGACATATACTCTATAGAGGGCATTTTTCTCAACTCTATGGAAACTAATACTCGCTTCCGAACTCGCGATCCTGATCAAGCTCATGTTTATTTCCTTCCGTTTAGCGTGGTAATGATACTGGAGCACCTTTTCCACCCAATCATTCGCGACAAAGCTGTTTTACAACGTGTAATCGAAGATTATATCAAGATCATCTCGACTAAGTACTCATATTGGAATAGAAGCCTCGGATCCGATCATTTCATGCTCTCTTGCCATGATTGGGTATGTTTTATCTCATGATTTTGTGTTTCTAATCTTTCCTATATTTGATTTGACAAGTCAAACTTTTTAAATGTGCCGTTATATAGGGGCCAAGAGCGACATGGTACGTTCACCAATTATATTTTACGTCCATTCGCGTGTTATGCAATGCAAACACCTCAGAGTTCTTCAATCCAAGAAAAGACGCATCAATTCCAGAAATCAATCTAAAGACGGGCGACATAAATGGACTCACCGGAGGCTTACCTTCTTCCGAACGCACGATCCTAGCATTCTTTGCAGGCCAATTACATGGCAAAATCAGGCCTAAACTTTTCAAGCATTGGAAGGGAAAAGACGAAGAGATACATATTTACGAAAAAGTCCCTAAAGGCGTTTCGTACGAAGAAATGATGAAGAAGAGCAAGTTTTGCATTTGCCCTAGCGGACACGAAGTTGCTAGTCCAAGAATAGTTGAGGCGATTTATGCAGAATGTGTTCCGGTTTTGATATCGGAGGATTATGTTCTGCCGTTTAGTGATGTTTTGAATTGGGACGCGTTTTCAGTTCGTGTTTCGGTTGGTGAGATTTCGAGTTTGAAGAAGATTTTGATGGGAGTTTCGGAGGAGGAGTATGTAAGGATGCAGGGGAATGTGAAGAAAGTGCAACGACATTTTTTGGTGAATGATCCTCCTAGGAAATATGATGTTTTTCATATGATTTTACATTCTATTTGGCTTCGAAGGTTGAATTTGCAGATCAATAGCTGATAAAATGATGGATAATTGGGCGGAGCATAAATGCTTCTACTTTTTTTTTTTTTTAGATTTTCAAAATTACTCTATAGTTTCTATGAAGCTTAAATGATTAGCACCTATGCCTATTAAGTATCTGCACCCCCTGGCCCAGACTGGTCTAGGCAGGCCTGCGAGCAATCCCTGAAAAATGAGCTGACGCTGTTCGTCGAGGAGCACCCCCTGTCCCCATATGAATTCTGAAGGCTGCCCGTTCTAGCTAGAACTTGAAACTTTTGTCTAGGAGGACTTCCCCTCCACTGGCACCGGCCTTTGAGATGGTATACCGTAGGATCTGAAGTCTCGGCCTTGTTGGGTAGAATGCCATTCGGAGTCAAGCGTAAGGGAGTGATCATGAGAAGGTGAGGGGTCGATATGATCCACTAGCGCCTGTCTTCACAAGCACATACTACGTACCAGAAGAGTAGACCTCCGAGCGGCTCCGTGCACTGGGAAAAGGCTATCTAACCACGTACGCAAATCCAATTCTCATCAACCCACCATTTTAATGACAAGAACACAAAATGAGAGGTTCTTATAAGTCAATCAGACTTGAACTTAAATAAGGTAAAGCATAAATTAGGTGTAAACCGTTTGCGTTATGCTGCCGGATCAGTAAAATACAAAAATCTTAACAAGTTTATGAAATTAAGATAACATGGCCACTTTGACTCCAATCCAAGGGGGTCATTTGATCCCCTTCAATTTTGAAATATATCAATTTTATCACTATCAATTTTTTAAAAATTGACATTTCTACTAAAAATGATGGATTTAAACATTTTAAGTTTTTAACCCCCTTAATTTTTAGAAAAAATTGCACTAAATTATTATTTTGACCCCCTTGCATCCTAAATTTGTATACATCAATTATATTAATTATCCCAATAGCAATCTCGATCCCAATTACAAAAATTTCTGGATTCGCCACTAGGACACATATTTGGGGCACATAGATTGCAAGACATAGGGAGTTAATGAAAGCAAGGCACAAGCACAAAATTCTACATCCTTTGATGAACAAGAGGTTAGAAAAGCCAAAAGTTCATATTGCTTTTTATGTGCTTTGTTTGCAAGTTAAGTAGTCTTTCCACTTTTAAACAATGTTTTTCTGCATGACTATCATCTCCATAAAGTAAACAAACACAAACCCTTTAAGCCATTTTTTTTTTTTTTTGGCTTATTTTCACAAATCAAGAATACTTCTCATTTGCAGCAAGGAATAATTTTCAATCAAGAAATGAATCCCCAAATCACCCAACACACAACACAACTACAAATCCCACAGTACCTCATCAACTTCCTAGAATTCAAAATGTGGCCTTGTAAGAAGACTAACAACATGGCTTCTTCTTGGTCAACATATTCAGTCTCTTGTCTCTTGATTTTGACACCTTTGACTTTGGTTCTCATCACTGTGTTTGCTTGTACAATAGGTAGCAAATCTTTGAATTCAATTTCAATTTCAAATTCAGATTCATTCCATCAAAAATTGATAGCTCAAGTTTCAACACCAGTAGTATCAATATCAGTACCAGTACCAGTTCCACCGGTTCTCCCCAAGAGATATAGCAAGTTGGAGAAAGTCGAAGCCAAATTGGCGAAAGCCCGGTTAGCCATCAAAGAATCTGCAGCTCATAATAGAAACATGACATCCATTTACGACGACCCTGATTACATTCCTCAAGGCCCCATGTATAGAAATGCCAATGCTTTTCATAGGTACAAATTCAATCCAATATCCCTCCTTTAACTTCGATAAACATTTTTTTTTAATTTGATTTTTCATTCATATTGACAAGTATATTACAACGGTAACACTTGAATAGTGAAATATATCATTAGTGGAGATTGAACCCGTGACCTTTCGTATAAAAGGTATACCTGATAATGAATAGTTATTTATATATGATGTACTTTGTCTAAATGTATACTCGGTATATAGGAGTTATCTTGAGATGGAAAAATTGTTCAAGATTTATGTATATGAAGAAGGAGAGCCACCAATGTTCCACAATGGTCCATGTCGGAGTATTTATTCGACAGAAGGAAGATTCATCAATAACATGGAGAAAGGGGATTTTTATAGAACACGAGACCCTGAGGAGGCTCTTGTGTTCTTCCTTCCGTTTAGCGTGGTCAAGATGGTTCAGTATCTTTACGAGCCTGGTGCTCGGGTTTTCCATGAAGCTGGTCGGACCGTTGCTGATTATATCGACATAGTTTCTCAAAGACATCCTTTCTGGAATCGTAGCCTTGGGGCTGATCATTTCATGGTCTCTTGTCACGATTGGGTAAGACAATTCTACACACTTATATCATCACTAATTATAGAAATACAATTGTATATAAACTTCATAATTATAATAACGTGATGTGACAGTTTTACTGTATCGTTTTCACAAGTTTTTAATAACTTTTCAAGTATCTGGGTATCATTAGTTTGACCATATATCGAGCTTCCATGATTAGAAATGTGACCTTTTTACTGTTAATATAATAGCAAGCATTACCTAAACTGATATAACGGACATTAGTTTTCGTTAATGGGAGTTAGTTTCTATTAACAATTGTTAGTTTTGGTTAACTTCTGTTATTTTTTCTAGAAACTATGATTTTGTCAAGTGATCTTTTTCACATAATTTTTTGATTTTTCTTATATTTAAATGAATTCGTCTTATCAACAGAAAGTTTTTTTTTTTTTTTTACAAATGAACACTCCGTAACTTTTATGACATTTTTATAATGAAATTATATATATATACAAATGATTTTTTTACAATATGATTTTTATGTTTATAAAACAAAAAAAATGTCATTATTTTTCGAATATAATAAAACTTCATTTAAGTTTAATTGTTTTGAATGGTATTTTGTCAAGTCATCTAAAATATTACTGTTACCGAATATTAAAGATTTTTAAAGAAAATTAACGACCACTAACGAAAGCTAGCGTCGGTTAACATAAATTAACGTTTGTTAAATATTAAATCACAATATATTAATAGTATGACAGTCACATTTTAATTGAAATAATTACTAACTTATGCAACGTACTTTATTCTATTTTTCGAATAATGCAATGTACTCGTTAGTGAAAGATATATGTAACATACTTTAACATTCGTTATCAAATTATGTAACACTTTTTAAAAATTTACGGCGTTAAAAATCTAACGGAGATGCTGACGTGTCAGTGCTACATCAACACCACGTCATTGGCACGTCACCCATGGCTGTTATTTTAATAACGTGACGTTGACGTGACATCAACACATCAGCATTTTTGTTATACTATTGACCGCGCAAGTTAAAAATAAAATCATTGCATTATTTGATAGCGAATGCAAAAGTATGTTACCTTTACATTAGTAACTAACGAGCAGGTCATTATGAAAAAATGCTAAATTACGTTGACCTAAAGAATGAATGATTTGTTAATCTCCTGTTTTAGCATGATTTGAGTAATTCAATTACCCAATATTCATTTCAGGGGCCCCACACAACTTCGTATGTGCCACATTTATTCAACAACTCAATCAGAGTCCTATGCAACGCCAACACATCCGAAGGCTTTAACCCAACCAAAGACGTCTCACTACCAGAAATCCATCTCCGGACCGGAGAAATAACCGGCCTCCTCGGCGGCCCTTCACCATCCCGCCGATCAATCCTAGCCTTTTTCGCCGGCCGTCTACACGGCAACATTCGGTACCACCTCCTAAACCACTGGAAAGACAAAGACGACGACTTACAAGTCTACGACAGCCTTCCGGAAGGCGTATCGTACGAAGAAAAACTGAGAAGCAGCAGATTCTGTCTATGTCCGAGCGGATACGAAGTGGCGAGTCCGAGAGTGGTGGAAGCTATATACGCCGAATGCATTCCGGTACTGATTTCCGACGGATATGTGCCGCCTTTTAGCGACGTTTTGAATTGGAAAACGTTTTCTGTTCAAGTTGAAGTGAAGGATATTCCGAATATTAAGAGGATTTTGATGGGGATATCTCAAATTCAGTATTTGAGGATGCACAGAAGAGTGAAGAAAGTGCAGAGGCATTTTGTGATTAATGGACCTCCTAAAAGATTTGATTTTTTTCATATGATTGTTCATTCTATTTGGCTTCGTAGGTTGAATATTATGTTACATGATTGAGTATTCATTTTTATTTTTGGAATTGAGATTTTTTAAGTAAATGCAGTTGAAATCTCGAGGTTTTCGATTAAGCAGAAGCAAGACTGAATATTTGGAGTGTAAGTTTAGCAGAGTTGGAAGTAGGGAGGCAGGGGCGATCACATTTGATGGAAATATTATTCAAGCTTCTGAGTTTTTTCGCTATCTTGGATCCATTATCCAAAATGATGGAGAATTAGATGGAGATGTGGCTAATAGGATTAAAGCAGGTTGGTTGAAGTGGAAGAGTGCTACAGGGTTTCTATGTGATCGCGGCATGCCCAATAGATTAAAGGGAAAATTCTACCGCACGGCAATTAGGCCGGCATTGCTTTACGGCACCGAATGTTGGGCCGTGAAACAGTGTCACGTGCATAAGATGAATGTGGCGGAGATGCGTATGCTTCGATGGATGTACGGTCATACAAGAAAGGATCGGTTGGGGAATGAGGTGATCAGAGGTAAAGTAGGAGTTGCGCCCATTGAGGATAAAATGAGGGAAAATCGTCTACGGTGGTTTGGACATGTGAGAAGGAGCCCGAGTGATGCACCGGTTAGGAGGCCGGAACAGTGGAGAAATGATAAAATGGCGAGGGGTAGGGGAAGACCCAAACAAACTTGGATTAGAGTAATTGAAAATGATATGAATTTACTTGGAGTGGATGAAAGTATGGTGTTGAAGAGGCCGGAGTGGAGGACACAAATTCATGTGGGGGTTGATTTTTTTATTGTTTATTTTTATTTTTATTTTATTTTTATTTTTAATTGTTTTTTTATTTTTATTTTTATTTTTTTAATTTAATTTAATTTAATTTAATGTTTTTATTTATTTTTTTCACGATAACATATGAGGATTCATGTTAGCCGACCCCAAATTATTTTGGGACTAAGGCTTTGTTGTTGTTGTTGTCATGATTTTTTTTATTATAATTGAGGTATTCAAATTTGGCAAAAAGGGTGTCAAAATATTTATTTAATGCAAAAAAAAAAAAAATTCTAAATTAAGGGGGTCAACTATATAAATTCATCATTTTTATTAAAAAAAAACATTTTAAAAAAAGGTGAAAATTGTCATTTCACTTTGCACCCCAACACAAAATTTGTGTCTTCCCATATTAAAATTATCCCACTTTGCCCCCTAGATTATAACGTATGATAGATACTTGACGAAAATGGTCATGTGCATATCATGTAATGGGTATTATGGTCATTCTCATTTTTAATTTCTCTTTGATTTAATTTTCTCACTCTTTTAGTATACAATAAATTTAATAAATATTTTAACCATTATTTATTACATTAAAAATTATAATTAATAATAAAATAATACACAAAAAATCACTTAAAATAGTAAAATTTCTTAATTGACACCAAAGAAATAAAATAAAGAAAAAGAATGAAAGAAAAAGAGAAAAAGAGAAACAAAGGTAAAAAAGGAAAAAATAAATAAAAAATAACCCTTCTCTTTCCATCACGAGCCACTTTCCCGTCACCCATCTCCCATGTCCCATTCCCGTCGCCTCTCACACCTTCCTTTCTTACTGCCATTTCCCCTCCCTCTCCATCCCTTCCATTTCACTTGCTCCCTTTATTGCCATCTAACCACCTCCAATAACATTGTCAAGTAGATAGCTCAGATCTAGATCTGATTCTCCTTCACTCGTTGTTTTGGTCAAATTTCAACAAGTGTATTTGGAAGGGGAGAAAAATGACTAAAGTGATATGAATCTAGGTACAATGATTATCAAGTTGAATGGGGATGGACACAAGATGTTTGTTGACTAGGGAAAGCCCTTGAACAACTTGTTCGCCGGCATAAAATCCCGGGAGGATTTGGTACCTGCCTTGACCGTAAGTTTACTAAGTGTTTTTGATGATTACAATGCTAAGAGCGTATTCAAAGGGAACTTAGGCTAGAGTGAACGTGTGTGCCAAAATACAGTGTTTGATCCCTTTTATACCTCAAATAACGACTAAAAAAGAGGAAAAAATAAGCCTAAAATCTCGGGAGTGATGCCGATCTTGGTGAGATATATTCGCAATCGTTTGTTGAGGGAGGAGATAATGATCCGTTGTGGAGGAAATGCCTTTGAATCAGTCTTCGCTTCTTTTGACACATTCCCTAAAAAATAGGATCAACGTAACAAAAAGCTCAACCTGCAAATGACCAAGATGTAAATAGAACAGCTCAAGTTGTTAGTACCAAGTCGTTTATATGCAAGTTGTAAACAAGTTGATTTAAAAACGTAGGGCCCAACAATTGCCCCCAAACTTTTTGAAAAATGAGGAATAGAAAGAGACAAAAAGATTCAAAAAGTTTGCCCAATATGGAAGAAAGGAACGACGGTTTTTAAATGAAAAAAGGGACGGTTTAAGTAGTTTTCCAAAGCAAAAAGGCATGATCGTTTTAGAGCCCCAACCGCTTTAATCTCTCCATAAATAAATACACTCCTTTTCCAACTCTCCCTTTCACCAAATCAAAAACGTAGCTTTCACAGGGGTTTCTAGAGGAAGAACCAAGGAAGACGGTCAGAGAGGAAAACCAAGTAGAAATTTCCGGTGAGTTCCTCGCTTCAACTTATTTTTCTCTCTATAATTCGTTGTTTCGTTTTTTTGAAAAAATGGGTCGAAAGAAATTTGTCGTGATTGAGAGTGACGAGGGTTTACCCAAGGGTTTCATAACCCAAAATTTGCTAAAGGAACCTGATAACGAAAAATGCTTGATTCCCAAGGCTAACCTAGAAATTATTAAGAAGAATCATGCCATGCCTTACGAAACTATCTTCTTCACCCACCCTGATTTGACTTCCGAATGTTATTCTCCTACTTGGGTATATTTTCCGGAGTATCCCTTTGTTATAGGTTTAAAATTTCCTTTCCCCGACTTGATCACCAAATTCTTCTCCTACACCAAACTTAACTATGCCCAACCGATGTCTCAAGGTTGGAGATATTTACAAACCCTAGTTAAATTAGGAGAGAGGGCCGATTTGACTGTTGGGTTAGAAGAATTGGCGTACACTATGGATTTAAGGGGTTTTGGTCCAGGAAGGTTTTGTTTTAGGGTTAAGAGTGGTGAGCCTATTCTGATCTCCAACAATGATCCTGCGGATAGAGGGTGGAAGAATAAGTTTTTCTTTGCAAGGAGAGACACCTTGGGTCAAGAGGAGGGTGTTATTTCCAAATGGAGGTTTCAAGGTAGTGAAAATAATTTTCCTTATTCTACTCATGCTTCTTAATACTCTGATAGCTAACCACTAAAATTACCTTTGTAGAAGTAGCTAAATTGTCAGACTTATTTCCGAGTCAAAAAGGGACGCAAGAAAACATAAACCAGCTTCTCAAATTGGGTGCATCTGACAGGACCTTTAAGGCATTCCTGTTGAGTTTTACATTGAAGGGGTTGAAGGTGAGGCAGAGATTGAAGGTGAGGCAGAGGTTGAAGGTGAGGCAGAGGTTGAACCTGAAGAAAATATACCCCCAAGTTTACCCGAAATGTCCACAGGTTCGACACCTCAAAATCTTTGTCCTTTCGCAAGTCTTTCTATTCTCCCAGTCATCTTAGTTTTTTATTTCCTTATTGCAGCTACACGATCCAAGTCCAACGTGAGTGCTGCTGACTTAATGGCCGCAGCTAAGGCAAAGAGGATTGCCAAGAAGGAAAGTAAGCCTCCAACTCCAATGTCTATGGCCTCTAGTTCTGATCTGAATGCTTCCAAGAAGAAGGAGGAAGCGAAGAAAATGAAGCTATCAGAAGTTGAGGCTACAGATACGAATGATGATTGTGATATGGTGATAGCAAGGAAGAAGCTAAAAGATGCGATAGCATGCTTTGTTGATAAGGTAAACGAGGAAACCTGAACTTTGCTCAAGATTTGATGAGTGCTGACATTTCTTTTTCTCAGGTTGCGGATATTTTGGTCCCTATCATGGACCAGTTCGATGTTGTAAAGATCAAAGCAGCTAGGTACAACTGTGAAGCTGAGGAATACAAGAAACAAGTCAACAAGAATGCTGGGGAGATAGAGAAGTTGAAGAAAGACCTTGAGACTGAGAGGAAGGAGTTGGAAGTTGTCAGGGCCGAAAAAGTGAAGGAAAATGAAGCCCATGAAAAGGAGCTAGATATTGCAAAAGAGGACTTCAAGTTCAACGCTACCAAAGCTGTGTTTGAAGCCAGAATCCAACTTATGGAAGAGTATACGTATAAGAATGGGTTGGCTCCGGAATGGGATGTGGAGGAAGAAAAAAGAACCTTGGAAGATTTTATGGGTGAACCAGCAGATGTGGGAGAGGTGAACTCCGTGGCTCTTGAAGCTCTGGTCGATGATGCTAGCAAAGCTCTGAGCACCATAGTGGTAGCTCGAGTTGAAGAGAATGAGCATGGGAAGGAGAACAATGCAACACTGGTGGCAGCAGGCCGAGAAATTTAAAAACAATTTGAAACCCTTTTTTTTTTTTTTGAATATTTTGGATGGGTGAAAAAACAACTTCTTTTTGGGTTTTATTTGTCATACCTTTATGGGTATGCACAGAAAATGGGGGGTATGTCCCCAAGACAAATTTTATTTTGGTCTGTAATGGCTCATAAGAGCCCAAAACAATTTATTTGGGGGTACTAGGTTGGTCTAGTACTCCAAGCTTTCTTAGATTTTAGGGACTGGTTGGCTTACCCAACTTGTCCTTTAGTTGCAAAAATCTTTTGGAAGCACTTAGCGGTTTTAAACAAAGTATTTTATGCCTTTAAGAGACACTTGTTTGTTCTTTAGATAACATGTAAATGTTATAAGCTGAAGGTAACATGAAAATGTTACAACCAATGGTTCACAACTTGAATAAGTGTGAAAACGTGCGCCCAGGCGAAGGTGTCGAAACCTTAGTTCGTAAGAAAAGATGTATATCTTTTAACCATATGTAAATTGTACCTTTGATAGAGGTAACCGTTTGAAGAGATATAACAAGTATCAGCCGTCCTGGCGTGTCAACAAGTTCTATCCCTCTTCAGCTAGAATTCCAACAAGTATCAGCCGTACTGGCGTGTCAACATGTTGAAATTCTTCTTCTTAGATCTAAACATGTTGGAGCCGTACCGGCGTGTTAACATGCTTAGACCTACTCCAACTCTAGGCCCCAACAAGTATCAGCCGTACTGGCGTGTCAACATGTTGGGACTACTTCGTTCGCTCAAGTTGCACCTTACAAAACAGATTCATGTTAGGGTTGGGCATTAGCGTAGCTAACGCCCCTCCGATGCTTAAGTTAGTAAGGATTCTCACGCTAACGCCCCTCCGATGCTTAAGTTAGTAAGGATTCTCAACAAAAATTAATAACTTGAAATATACGAATGAACTTGACAACTTAAAATGAATCGTACCTGAGAAGTCTAGTTGTAAATAACTGGACTTACATGAAATAAAGTTTTAAGTGGATGGCGTTCCAACTTCTAGGGATTCTGTCTCCACTGGGGTTGACAACCAATATGCACCTTTGCGCCTTCAAAGCATCGATGAGATATGGTCCTTCCCACTTGGGAGCTAGTTTACCTGCATTCAATTCTCTTCTATTTTGAAATACTTTTCTCAAAACTAAATCACCAACCTGGAACCTTCTGACTCTGACATTTTTGTTGTAGGATCTCGCAATTCGTTGTTGATAAGCTGCCATCCTTATCTTGGCTAAATCCCTGATCTCATCAATTGTATCTAAATCTTGAGTTAGCAAGAGATTATTTTCATCTTGAGTTAATAAGCCATACCTTGTTGTTGGGATTGTCACCTCGACCGGAATTACAGCTTCTGTTCCATACACCAAAGAATATGGAGTTCTACCTGTGGCTCCCTTTGAAGTGGTCCTATCTGCCCAGAGTACAAGTGGTAACTCTTCAGCCCATTTTCCCTTCTTTTGATCTAGACGCTTCTTCAAGTTGTTGATGATCAACTTGTTGCTTGATTCAGCTTGACCGTTAGCTTGGGGGTGGACAGGTGTAGACATGATCAACTTGATGCCCCAGCGAGTACAAAAGTCCCTGATTTTCTTGCTTATGAATTGTGACCCGTTGTCACATATAATTTCTGATGGCACGCCAAACCTGCTAATTATGTTTTTCTTTAGAAATGAGATCACTTCCTTATCTCTTACCTGTACATAGGCTTCTGCTTCGATCCATTTTGAGAAATAATCGGTTAATGCCAACATGAACACTTTGCCTCCGGGAGCCTTAGGTAACTTGCCCATAATGTCCATGCCCCACTGCATGAAAGGCCAAGATGAAGCAATAGGGTGCAGAGGCTCAGCAGGTTGATGCAGGATGTTCTTTGTGTCTTTGGCGGTGCATCACACTTCGCACATAACTCATGGCATCTTGGCGCATGGTTGGCCAATAATATCTGTCTTGAGGGCCTTCGATGCTAATGCCTTTGCGAATGATTCCCACATATTCCTTCGTGAATTTCTTTAAGTACCAGCTCAACTTGCTCGTTATCGACACATCTCAAATAATGTCCTACAAAAGACCTCTTGAATAGCACATTATCTATCAAAACGAAAGTTGAAGTACGAATCTTAAAAGACCTAACATTCTTAACATCCGGTGGAATAGTTCCAAGTTGAAGGAACTCAATTACAGGTTGGGTCCAAGAAGGTTTAGCATCTTGTGCCCCAGTAGGTTGAGTAACCACTTGAGTTTCTTCAACTTGGTCTATTACCGGGTACTTAACATAAATGATGGGGATAGTGGTATGCAACATTGATTTGCAAGTGGAACCCAAGTTGGCCAAGGCGTCTGCTTCTGTGTTTTCCTCTCTAGGGACCTGTTCCAAAGAGAATGATAGGAATTTCGAAGCTAAAGCCTTAACATGTTGGAGATACGATGTCATCTTGGAATGCTTCGCCCCATAACTGCCACTAAAATGGTTAGCTAGCAATTGAGAGTCAACAAAGACATTTATATGTGTAACATTTAAACTTAAAGCTGTGGTTAAACCCATGATTAAAGCTTCATACTCAGCTTCATTATTTGTTGCACTGAATTCACAGGCTACAGCTTGGGGTATGATATCACCTTGAGGGGATTTTAGGACTATTCCCAAGCCAGTTCCTTTGGAATTTGAAGCTCCATCTCAGAACAAGGTGTCCAAAATCTAGGATTAGCCTTACCTTCAAGTTGTTGCACTTCCACTCCACCTCGGGTTGCAAACTGGGACCGAAGTCGGCTACGAAATCGGTAGGCCTGAGATTTGATGGCTGTTCTTGGCTCATATGAAATATCATAAGTGCTCAACTTGACCGACCATTTGGCCAATCTGCCCAACATCTCTGGAGTCCTTAACACATTCCTTATAGGATAATTAGTTCTAACAGTTATAGAATGCGTTTCAAAATAATGACGCAGTTTCGTAGCAGCAGTAGTTAAGGCTAATATTAATTTTTCAAGATGAGAGTACCTTGTTTCAGCGTCTAATAGAGACTTACTTACATAGTACACAGGATGCTGTTCACCTTGGATTTCCTTCACCAATACTGCGCTAACAGCATTTTCAGATACATCCAAGTATAAATAAAGGTGCTCACCATGCTCTGGTTTGGCAAGTAGGGGTGACGTCATCAAATTTTCTTTAAGTTTTTTAAAAGCTGCCTCATGTTGGTCGGTCCATTGAAAGAGTTTGTTCTTTCTTAATACTTCATAGAATAACCTGCACTTATCAGATGACTTAGATATAAACCTATTCAAAGCAGCTACTCTACCTGTTAACCTTTGGACGTCTTTGATGTTCTTGGGAGATTCCAAGTTGAGAATAGCTTTGATTTGCTCGGGACTGGCTTCAATCCCCCTTTTGGTCACCATATATCCCAAGAATTTACCTGCCCTAACACCAAAGTTGCATTTTACTGGATTGAGCTTCATGTTGAAAGCTTTCAAGATGTTGAACGCCTCAGCAAGATGCTCAACATGATCTTCCATGTGCTTGGATTTTACCACCATGTCATCTATGTAGACTTCCATAGTCTTGCCAAGTTGATCTTTGAACATCTTGTTCACTGACCTACGATAAGTTGCCCCTGCATTTTTAAGACCAAATGGCATAGAAATGTAACAATATATACCTTCCGGAGTCATGAATGCCGTATCTTCTTGGTCCGAGAATGCCGTATCTTCTTGGTCCGAGGGCTCCATTTGAATCTGTTGATACCCTGAAGACGCATCCATGAACGTCAAGATGTCGTTGCCAGCTGTCTCATCAACTAGAGAATCGATATGAGGAAGAGGGAATGGGTCTTTCGGACAGGCTTTGTTCAAGTCTGTAAAGTCCACGCACACTCGCCACTTGCCATTCCTCTTTTCTACCACCACGACATTAGCTAACCACCTTGGGTATTGAACTTCCCTGATCATCTCGGACTTCAAAAGCCTCTCAACTTCATCCTTTATGATCTGGTTCCTCTCCTGAGCAAACTTCCTTCTTTTCTGATGAACACGACGGATGGTGGGATCTATGTTCAACTTGTGAGTAATGATGTCCTTGCTTATCCCCGTCATGTCCTCATGCTTCCATGCAAAACAACATTTCTGGCTTTTTAAGAACTCAATCAGCTCCTCCTCAACTTCGGATGGGAGGTCTGCCCCAACTTGCACTTGGGCCTCAGGATTCGATACATCAACAGGAACGCTTTTTGTCTCATTCTCTACTGCTTCAAGAACATCCTGGGCCTTTTTCTTTAATTGCTATGCTTGCCGAGAAATTTGAACTTGCTTTCATGTTGACCTTGTAGCATTCTTTGGAGACTTGTTGGTTTCCCTTCAACTTGGCTACGCCCCAGGGTGTTGGAAACTTGACGCACTGGTGATAAGTTGACGGCACGGCCTTCATGTTGTGTATCCAAGGTCTTCCCAAAATGACATTGTACGAGGAAGAGCATTCGATCACACAGAATCTTTCCATAGCATTCATACCCTCCAAATAGATGGGCAACTTGATCTCCCCGACTGTTTGCTTTATCTCCTCACTGAACCCTACCAGCACGGATGAATTCTTCACAACTTCAGACAAAGGAATACCCATATCTTCAAGAGCATGAGTGAAAATTATGTTGACCGAGCTCCCGCCATCAATAAGGATTCTCTTGACCACACAGTTGGCAATCTGCACTTGAACAGCTAGACCATCATGATGAGGATCCAACGTGTTGTCCTTATCTTCATCTTCAAAGGAAATAACATGACCATACGTGAAGTCCCGACATCTTGAAGGCAATTCGAGTGATCCTCCTTAGAACTTTTGGCATGACACTTGGCTGCAGAGTAAGTTGTTCCACAAATATGAGATCCACTTTGAAATGACATTTACTACCTTGGTGGCCGGAGGCGGTGCAACTTTCTCGGGTGCAGGTGCTCCCTGAATCGAGCTCTTTAGACTCACTTCGACCCTCTTCTTGCCCAACAAATCCTTAAGAAGACCCTTGGACGAGTAGATGAGCAATTTCCTTCCTCAAGGCAAAACAATTCTCGGTAGTATGCCCAAAATCCTCATGAAATGCGCACCACTTGGACTTGTCCTTCCAAGTTGTTGATCGGTCGTTCTTCTTGGGCCACCTTGCTTTATCTCCAAGATTTCCCATGGCGCACAAGATTCTGCAATGTCCACGAAAAGCGGTATTCGAAATTTTTGGATAATCATTATCATCTCCCTCTTGATCATCATCTACAACATGAATTCTAGAAGATTCAGATTTAACGGGGTTTGCCCCTGTTGGACTTCTGATGATGGGAATCCGATTTTACGTCGAAGGCTCAAATAGAGGAGTAGGAGTCCTCCCGGTTGACTTCCCCATCGCCAAGTTTGTCTTCCTCCAATCGATGAAAGGCAAGACCACAGTTACGATTTCTTCAAGTTGTTTCGCGGGGTCATCACCAACTCGTTATAGAACAATGAGCTCTTCTTCAAGCCTATACGGAATGCTTCCGTAGCGGTGGACACATCCAAGTTGGGTATAGTCACTGCCTCCTTGTTAAACCTGTGCAAATACTCTTTAAGATTTTCGTTAGGCTGTTGCACAATTCTATAGAGATCACTAGTCAACTTGTCAAATGCCCTATTGCACGAAAACTGGTTAATGAACATATTGACAAGTTGAGTATAAGAGGAAATAGAGTTTAGAGGGAGCCCTGTTAGCCATTTTAAGGCTGGTCCTGACAAAGTAGAGCCAAAGCCCTTGCAAAAACACGCTTTTATAAACATAGGGGGGATACTTATGATATCCATTGATTCCTGATACAGCAACACATGTTCTGCGGGGTCGGTACTTCCATCATACTTCTTCATGTGAGGGACTGAGAATTTCTTTGGGATCTCCACACTAGCTATTGCTGGGACAAAACGAGATTCATTATAGCAAGTTGGAATAACTTGGTGGTACGGCATATTGACCCCGGGTATGCTTCGAAGCAAATCCTTGATAGTCTGCATTTCCTTAACAAGTTGACTCTCTGCGAAAAGAGGATTGTTATTAAACTGAGATGCAGAAGTATCAAAAGCATTAAAGAAATTTCCTGCTTGCCCCATTGAGGGTGTAGCATAGGTGTAGCAAGATGACAGCGCAGGTTGGCCAGCTGGTAGGCTGAATCTTGGTTGTTCGATTGGAATGGACGCCACGATCGTGCTCTCTGCTGGCAAGGTATTAGTCATAGGAATATCCCCGACATGGCTTGGTCCTGTACCTGCACCAAACAAAGATCTAGGAAATAAAGGTGAAAATGGAGTAGATACGTGAGTTTCAACTTGCTTCCCTTTACGCAGGTTATCAATGGCGTTGAATATCATGGCGTTCGTATGCTCTTGACCATCCAACCGATCGCCTATCTTCCTCAACATGTCCGCCATGTTGGACATTATCTCCAAATTGACAGCTTCTGCACTTGGAGGAGGATTGCCTTGGGCATTGGAAACAGGAAGCGGACGGCTCCTCTCAGCTTGACTGCCGGACAATGGATTAGCCATTTCTACTTGAATAATCAAAGTTTCCCACAGACGGCGCCAAATTGTTTTGGTCAAATTTCAACAAGTGTATTTCGAAGGGGAGAAAAATGACTAAAGTGATATGAATCTAGGTACAATGATTATCAAGTTGAATGGGGATGGACACAAGATGTTTGTTGACTAGGGAAAGCCCTTGAACAACTTGTTCGCCGGCATAAAACCCCGAGAGGATTTGGTACCTGCCTTGACCGTAAGTTTACTAAGTGTTTTTGATGATTACAATGCTAAGAGCGTATTCAAAGGGAACTTAGGCTAGAGTGAACGTGTGTGCCAAAATACAGTGTTTGATCCCTTTTATACCTCAAATAACGACTAAAAAAGAGGAAAAAATAAGCCTAAAATCTCGGGAGTGATGCCGATCTTGGTGAGATATATTCGCAATCGTTTGTTGAGGGAGGAGATAATGATCCGTTGTGGAGGAAATGCCTTTGAATCAGTCTTCGCTTCTTTTGACACATTCCCTAAAAAATTGGATCAACGTAACAAAAAGCTCAACCTGCAAATGACCAAGATGTAAATAGAACAGCTCAAGTTGTTAGTACCAAGTCGTTTATATGCAAGTTGTAAACAAGTTGATTTAAAAACGTAGGGCCCAACACTCGTATTTTTTTTTTTTTAATTTTTATGAGAGATTAGGATTTCTAATAAAAAATGAAATAGGTGTTTAATTCAGTTTATGTTAATGGTGGTTTAGCGGTGGTAGTTTGGTGGTGGTTTAGTGGAGTGGTTTAGGGGCTATAGTTTGGTGGTGGTGCTGGAAGCTTGGGGATAGCATGGGTCTGGCATGATGGTGCTGACTTGTGTATGGTTAGAATGACATTTATGCCCTAAAAACTTGGAGTCAAAAGTCGTACATACCCTTCACATGACATGCATATGACCACTTTCGTTAAATTTATAACATTTGTAAGGTTTTAGGGGGCAAAGTGAAATAATTTTAACATGGGACCATTCACGTTGGGGTGCAAAGTGAGATTTGGTATATACTTGAGAGGGGGATATATTAAGGCCTTCCAAAATTGAAGGGACTCGACTGACCCCATTGTATGGTACAACTGAGTAGATGTAAGAGTAAATGTACAATTGAGCAATTGAGTTGGTGAATACTCCCTCCGTTCCAGAAAACCTTACCCATTTTGCTATTTTGGGCGTCCCACTTTAAAATTCCACTTTTCTAAAAAGGAAACTTTTTAATATTTCTTTATTCATGGGACCCACTTTTCATACTCACAACAACTATCCACTTACTATTCTCTACTCCCTTTTCTCTCTCCTACCCACTCACAACACCTACTTTAATAACATTATATATATTCACTCCTTATTTTTCGTTCTCAATAGTAAACGGGTAACCTAATGTGGGTCGGAGGGAGTATTGTTGGAATATAAATTGCACAACAAGCAGATTAAGCAAATAATCACATAGGGGCAATCATGCATTTGACAGTTTAATTGTAGCGATTGCAGTGAATCAACACATAGTAACACAAGCATCTAAAACCAACTTTACAAAGTAAGAAATCAGAGAGATTTAGAAAAACTTATCGGGTAGATCGAGTCGCCTTAGAAAGACTGTCCTAAGAGAAAATATTGCCCCCAATTGGTGCAACTCAGGTACAGGCAAATTCCTCCGAGGATAAAACGATCTCGGATTACGTACCAAGAAAACTTTGCACACAGGTATGTAATCACCGGCGGTCCTATCTCAGTCGCCTTGAATCTCACGAACAAATCTCTAAGAACGGGGAGTAATCAAACAATGAAAGAAACTAGAGAAAAATAATTTTCTCATTTATCTCTCATGCTATCTCATGGCTGGAGAAAGTTAGAATATATACATATGGTAATTTTAGGGTTTTAAAAGCTTAATTTGACCTAAAGACCCGCTGCAATTCGGCCCAGGAGGAGACCAACCCGTCACATGCGCGACCGCCCTGGGTTCTTGCACGACCGCGCTAACGGCCAGAACAATTGGCGAGGTCACGGCATTCAAGCGCGGCCGCCCTTGGCCTAAGCGCGGCCGCCCTCCTTTGCAGTAACTCCGACGGATTTTCCTCCTTGGCCAAATTCAGTCCTCAACCACGACAATCCAAGGTCATAGATCTATGGACTTCATACCACATGAATCAAAATTCCAACAATCCCCCACAAGTTCATAGAAATATGACGTGTACAGATTTTCCATTGCCATGCTTTCAATAATGGTACCTTCCGGCTTGAACCACTACCTATGTTATCCAACGCAAACCTCCACAGGACCAGATGAACGGGTGTCTTGAATCTGATGCCTTTGGATGTAGAGGCCTTTGCTGGTAACAAACACGACAAAAGCTATGATAGGCCCTCTATTGAACACTTGACGCTTATAAGCCATACGTCCCGATCCTCTATCATGAGTGCTTTCAAGGAATAACCCAAATTCCTCTAGTTGCGGCCAACAACAACACTCACTTAGCTGGGCATCTCAGAAGATGTACTGCTAACATCTTGTCTAAAAGACTTGATCCCATTCAAAGTTCCAAACTTTTACTTTATTTGCAGTAATGAGCACCATCCAGATTATTCAGGGGATAGACTCAGACATGTAACATGTCAACATATTTAAAGTGCTCCGATTCACCCCACAGCTTGTTATTACCACATTGAATCTTCTTTGTGGGATCTCCACTTGGATAGATTGGGTTGCTACTGCGTATGAATCAGTCGGGGTTCAGACCCATCCCCAATCTAGATATTATAAACAAGAACTAATTCAAGTTCTTTAGTTTTATAAGGTTAGTTGTGTTATCCTTGGTACCATCATAACCAACAACTATCACCTACAATCCCTTATAGATTTCAATCTAACTTGGATATGTCAAGTAATTTCTTATTATTCACACACTTATAATTTTGACAATTTTGTCAAAACTATTTAAAAGTAGATTTAGTTGATCATGGCTAAATACAGACTTTAAGTCAATTAGACCATTCAACTTTATCCTACTAGAAAGTACTAATAATAAGTAGATCACCTCAATGAAACGAGTTTCATTCCAATAGATTTGTTCAATATATCTTCACACGACGGGCCCATCGCTCAAGATAACTAGAAGCAAATATATTCATTAATGATCATTACAACCATTAACCAATTTAGCTAATATTGAGATTAATCAATATATAGCACAAGGAAAAATGATTTCCTTCAAGTATTTTGAAATACTTAAACAAGAGCTCCACCAAGAACTCTACTTGGTCGATTAATGTATCTTTATAATTTAATACAATTAGAGGCGCTTCTCTAAAACAATTAAATCTCCAAGATACATCAAATCCCAAGATATCTGAGAATATCATCATTTAGATAAATCACATTCTAATAGAAAGTTAATTAAGGAAACATATAACCTTTTAACGATTCTAATTTTCTCAATAGTAATGTGTAATTACCTTGTGAAAATTTACCACTTCAAATGATCAGTTTGAAGCCAAGAATCTCATTAATGGTTCTCATCCTTAATTCCAAACTTACTACTCAAGAATAACGGATAAACATTAATTTATCTCAATTAATTTTCAACCAAATGAATGCAAACAAGTTTACGTCATAGACAATACACTTATCAACATTATTTTGCAATAGACCAAGTTCACCAAAATTCATACATACAAAACTGACAAGGAAATACTTCATGAGAATTATTTCACCACATGTAAAAAGGTTTAACACGACAGCAAATTACAACATGCCACTTATTAATTACAAAATTCATTGACTTTGACTGATCCGTATAAAATTATTTATTCTCTATATATAATAGAAGAAAAATAACATCCATTAGATGGATTTTCAAAACATATACTCAGTCAAATATTTTACACAAGAAAATTGCAATTAATAGTGACTCAAAAAAGTAGACGTTATCTATTTCTTATATTTGCTAGTATCTTTTCACAATCAACTAGTCTTAAACATTGTCATGGTTAAAAATCTTAACTAGATATAAACCTTCTCATTTAATCCATTCGAAGGTAATTAGAAGTGAGTCAACTAATTTGCATTTGCTCATATAGAGACCATACAAATTATCTTACTCTCGAAGCATCCTTAAATTTCAAACACGCACTTGATAGTCATTAAAAGCAATTTTTAATTACTTTTCACTATCCTTAGCAATTTTAAATTTAATACTTCTTCTAAATTCATCTAACTTGCAAAGTTAGAACTTCATGGATTTACCCCCACATTTGACATCTTTGCATGATAACATAAAGATCAAATGTAAGAGTGAGACCGGTATCAACTCTAATTATATGAGAGGAACTTCTTCTTAGAACATAGCATAGGAGAAAATTCACATGTTAGCCAATATACCAAGGATTTTAGAATTAAAATCTTTCAAGTACATTGCTATCACCCATCCTAAAAGGTTTTACTAATAGTAGTATTTCTTACAATTTTAGCTTTTATCTTTTTATGTGAAATACGTACTCGCGAGAAGTACCCCCACATTGCAAAAGATAGTCAAGCTAAAACATCATCTTTTCAAAGTTTGAGTTACTACCACTCAAATACTTGAGATATATCCTTTCCGGAATAAGGCAAGCCAAATTCAAAGATTCTCTTAAAGTATTACTTTGGTAATTTCAAACTTTAAAGACAAACTACTACTGTAACCCTTTAAGTAGCAATTTTCTCATGCACCATCTCATAATAATTCTGAGTAATTGGAAAAGTCTTACTATGAACTGATTCAAAGGCTTTTGAACAGATTCACATCAAAGTTAGACTTGCATCCGCTTCATGAGATTATAATCAATATAAGTTCCTTATTAGTTTTAACTGAGCTTTATAACAAAAACTTTATTTAGCACTTTAATTTACAATTAAATAGCTATAGAGAGGTCTAAGCTTGCAACCAATAAAGTGACAGCATATTTTACATGTCAAGTATCGTACTATTAATAGTCACACAAATTAGCTAACAATGAGCAAGGTGATTCAATTCCATAAGAGAACACGTTCTCTTAACTAAGTTACAATTCACCTATTCATAGAAATTTGAGACTTTCAATTAATAGCATCATATACCAATTTAAATTACTTATCCGTGATGGAAACATAATTTAAATCATATAAGGATCATAACCCAATTTAAATTAACTAAACATGATGAGACACAATTTAAATTATCTAGGTCATTATAACCAAATTTAAATTAATCATCCATGATAGATACATAATTTAAAACCTTTATGGTTAACCTGCCGTTCACAAACGATTTAGCCATCAAATCGAGATAATTAAACTTTATTCTCAGATAAATATCACATTCAACTACTAAGTTAATCACAGGCATCAGACAAGTACTGCAAGACAGCAAAATACAACTTCACAAGAAAAGCAACATTTGTTTTTCTTTACCCAACCATTCAAAATATTCTACAATTGAATATGATTCATTTCAGAGATTTTATGTCACTTAGAAATATAGTGATGCACTTACTACATTACACGAATGAGCACTAAAAACACTTTTAGATTCACACATTCGTTTATGAGTCCTGCAACAACACTTGATATTTCTCATTGTCCTTAATCTTCAATTTCAAGTTGTAAATATATGAAAGTGTTTGACTTCAAAGAGGTGCACTCTTACTCATATATTTACTAACTACTTAAGCGACTCATAAGTAATTATAAATTTTTGGGACTAGTAAAGTGAACTACAGCTTTTCAGTTCCGTCTCATGTATTTTACTTTGTCACTTTCCTTATCAAGATAATTAACATTAGGTTGAATAAAGCTACAAGAACGTTATTGTACAGCTCTAATTATCAATACTACAAAGGTGTCATACACTGAATATTCCAATTTAATGGAATAATCTCAATCAATATGACTGTATCGAATTTTCCCCAAAATTCTCTTGAAGTATTTATTAGAGTACAACAAGAATGATCAAGACTTCTCTCATCCGCTTATTCAGTTATTGATTTTCTCAAGTAAATGAAATCATAACACGAAATTAGATAAATAGTACTTTTCATAATAACATCGTTAATATAGTACTAATTTTCTAACTCATCAATTAGTGCGTTTAAATAATACTTCCCAAAAGATTTGGGTGTATCCGAAATCTCATTCAACAAGGTTGAAACCAACGATTTTTCCGAACATTCAAATAACTTTTAGATCAATCAATAAATATACAAATGGTATTAGATCAGTTTTATGATCATGATCTAAATAACTCAAAACTTGATCTCAATCAGCATGATGATCCAAGAGATATTTTGTTCATATATAAAAATTAGTAGGATTCAGATTTCATGAACCTTTACAACTAATTTTTTTTTACTACAACAGCACAAAATTAACAATCTAGAGCACCAATTATAAAATTTTCTTTGATTAGCCCAATTATTTACTTGCACTAATTTTCACCGTTTCATATTACCTAGAACCATCAATTACAAGCATAAGAGATTTGACCACATATAATAATCATTACAATTTAACATATTCTTCAAATATATTAAATTACTTGTACAAAGAATTAATCTTTCAAGTTCAATGATTATACGGACAAGTCTGGATCATATCGAATCAACTACAATCAACAAATAACACGATTACTATTTTCTCTTAGACTGTTGGAATATAAATTGCACAACAAGCAGATTAAGCAAATAATCACATAGGGGCAATCATGCATTTGACAGTTTATTGTAGCGATTGCAGTGAATCAACACATAGTAACACAAGCATCTAAAACCAACTTTACAAAGTAAGAAATCAGAGAGATTTAGAAAAACTTATCGGGTAGATCGAGTCGCCTTAGAAAGACTGTCCTAAGAGAAAATATTGCCCCCAATTGGTGCAACTCAGGTACAGGCAAATTCCTCCGAGGATAAAACGATCTCGGATTACGTACCAAGAAAACTTTGCACACAGGTATGTAATCACCGGCGGTCCTATCTCAGTCGCCTTGAATCTCACGAACAAATCTCTAAGAACGGGGAGTAATCAAACAATGAAAGAAACTAGAGAAAAATAATTTTCTCATTTATCTCTCATGCTATCTCACGGCTAGAGAAAGTTAGAATATATACATATGGTAATTTTAGGATTTTAAAGTCTTAATTTGACCTAAAGACCCGCTGCAATTCGGCCCAGGAGGAGACCAACCCGTCACATGCGCGACCGCCCTGGGTTCTTGCGCGACCGCGCTAACGGCCAGAACAATTGGCGAGGTCACGGCATTCAAGCGCGGCCGCCCTTGGCCTAAGCGCGGCCGCCCTCCTTGACAATAACTCCGACGGATTTTCCTCCTTGGCCAAATTCAGTCCACAACCACGACAATCCAAGATCATAGATCTATGGACTTCATACCACATGAATCAAAATTCCAACAAGTATGCCACTAATCTACTACCGAGTATAACTTATAACTCAATATATGACCATTTCAAACATTTTCAATTTGTTCATCTCGATTGGCTTATAATTGAGCAACTAAACTCGCCAGCTATTATGCAATAAAACTAGATCCTAATTCATATAATTAAGACTCATGTAGCTTAAACAAAAGACTTGTGTTCGAATTTAAGCATGCACATATGATTTGTATAGTTAAATGTTGAAAGAGAAGTAGAATACACCTGAAAAACTTGAGCCGGGGGAGTTAATGAACGTGTAAGTGGAATATATATGTCTGCCTGTCTCCGCTGATGCCAACTAAAAAGAGAGTCAAGAAACTTGACATCCTTTTCTTAGATGGCATCCAGGGAGCCAGGCAGATCCCACAAATTCATATCCCTTCATTAATCTCTTTACATCTTTCTTCTTATCCTACACAAAATCAATTTTCAAAAACAATGTAAACTGTCAGTATACTCGACTTTTTTTCAGACTCCACGCAATACTGGTAGCTATTGTAGCACCCGTGTTTAATATTGCCCTAAAAGTTGCTCTAAGATGTCTAGAAGCCACATCCCCCCCCCCCTCTCTCTCACACACACGCACGCACCCAAAGGTAGAGTTTGCTAAGTGCTCTCCCTGTCAAAATATGCTTATGATATTGATCCAATGAGTTTGGGTTTGAATAGGGAATAAGGGTATTTAAAGGAGGCAATGAAAATGAGAGACAACAGATAATCCAACTACAAGTGTTTAGACGGAGATAGGCGGCATTCATTTATGTGTTGTTATCCTTATTATTTACGTACTTTTTGAATAAAAAATTAGATTCCTGGCAGTTTATTAATGATAATGGAAATTGAATTGGTAGAGATAAAGGATTGGATTCAGGTTAAGGTTAAGCAAGAACTAGGAGGACAAGGACAAAGCCACTGGAAGAGACAAGGACAGTCTTGATGTGTTAGGGTTTGACGGATTTTCTTACGGCCGTTCATCTTTAACAAATATTTTTTTTTAAATTAATTAAATTATTTTTTGGATCTGGATGTGGATAGAGCTGTTCAAGGTTGTAATCAATTGGATTCATTAGTACTGGATTTTCACTCGAGTGTATAGAATTGAATTAAAGTCCTGAGGGAAAATCAATACTACTTCGTCTCACTAAAAATTACATTTTTTTTTTTTGGAAATGCTGCGTCATGAGTTGGTCTTATAAAAAACGCGTTTTTTCCTGAGCTTAGGAAAAACATGTTTTACACTGGCACTTCATAACACTAACGCTGACACTTTTTTACACTGGCACTTTGTTACACTAACACTGACACTTTTTACACTGACACTTAATATACATGCACTGATACTTTTTTACACTGACACTTTATTATACTAACACTGACACTTTGTTAAACTGGCACTGGCACTTTGTTATATATGCACTGGCACTTGTTTTACATGTATCGGCACTTTGTTACACTGGCACTGACACTTTTTTACACTGACACTTTGTTATACATGCACTGGCACTTTGTTAAACTGGCACTGACATTGACGGGAAAAACAAAACACGTTTTTCCTAAATGTAAAAAAAAAACGCGTTTTTTCTGAGATTTTGACCTCCGTCATATATTTAATATGAAATTAAGAAAAAATTGTAACTAATGCTCCCAATGATCCCAAGGTCAAAAAAGAAAAAGAAAAAGAAAAAGAAAAAAGTCTAAAAAATATTCCTTTCCTTATGATTGCTCCCAATTGTTTTTAGCATAAAAAAAAATAAAAAAAAAAAAAAATTGGGAAAACCTGTTTCTCCATAAGTTATAAAAAAAATTCTGTTTTTAAATATATCGACTTGGTGTTTTAAAGCCTAAACTCACTGTTTTAAAGTCTAAACTCGCTATTTTATTTTCTAGCTTAAACTCACTGTTTTAACGTTTAAACTCGCTATTTTATTTTCTAGGTATTTTAAGATTTAAACTCAATGTTTTAAGGTCTAAACTCGATATTTTTAAGGATGAAAATTGGTTTTTTATAACTTATGGATAAACAGGTTTCCCCTAAACTTACTCAAAAAAAAAAAAAAAAAAGAAAAGAAAAAGGAAGAACTCTCAAATCTTTTCTCCTTTTAAATCATTCCGAAACTGGAAAAATTGGGAGGAGAAGAATTCAAAGCTGAAAAAAAAATGGATGTTATATTTCCTCCCATTTTATCCAAAAACTCGAAAGAATGAGAAGGGAAAGTTCAAAGTTTCGTACCCCTTCCTTCCTAACTAACTCACGACCACAAACAAAAAAGATACTCTTTCCGTTTCAGATCAAGAGTTCCTTTCCTTAAATGACAAGTTTTTGAATATATTTATACCCTTACAATTTAATATATTTACAAAAAAATCATTCATTATATCCTTATAAAGTTAACATATTTATAAAAAAAGCAATCATTAACTTACTATTCCTCTCACTCATTCTCTCTCCTATTAAAAAATCAATCATTAACTACTATTCCCTACCTCATATTACAAAAAAATCATTCATTATACCCTTATAAAGTTAACATATTTACAAAAAAACCAATCATTAACTATTATTTCTTATCCCACATTTAACTTTTATTCATTTTTTAAAAAAATTCTTAAAAAGCGTGAAATCCCTCCCGAGGACCCTTGGTCTGGGACGGAGAGAGTATTAAATTTCCTCATCGTCCTTCCTTCCTTCCTAGTTCCCTCCCCTCCCCTTTCCTCTCATCCTTTTCTTTTTCTCTTTTATAAACTTCGAAGCAGACCTTAAGTGTCGTAATTATTAGAAATGCTTATTCATAAAATGACTCTTTTGATTGGCTCGTAAATTTAGTTAACAAAAATGAATGAGTATTAGATAAATCATATACTAATATTAAAAAGAGACAAAATCACATGTATCACTTTTATATACCACATTGTAAACCACATTGTGTCATTGCCATCAACATGATATCGTCAGTAATGAATAATCGTTGAATCATTAGTAATACACGATGTGGTTAATAAAATTGGCACCAATGATTTCTTCTCTATAGATACAAATTAATGCATATAACTATTAGATGATGTTTGTCTTGGATGTATTTGAACCGCTTATTTCGATTTTGATTCGCCCCGTTTAATCGTATCTAGTATTTTCTTTGCTTCGAAATAAATGTTGCACTTTGATTTATTTGGTCAGTTAAGTTAAACTTTGACCAATAAAAATATTATTCATAAATATTTTTAAATTTTCATAAAAGTAAATCGTTTATGCAAAAATCTTGTAAAAATGCGTTTTTGGTTAAGCTTAACAAAAAACGTGTTTTTCACCCGCGTTTCATTTAACGAATGATTCATACACACGTTTTTTCGATCCGGTTCTCTGCTATCTTTTTTACGCGTATAACCAAAAATTTTGAATTACTTTCGTCATTTGCGCTCTTCAATTTGATTTTTTGTAGTTGTTATTCAAGAATTTCGTTTATTTTTCATCAATTTTCACCAATTTTTAGTTGTTTTACGAAATTATAACAGGCTAAACCAAAGAAATCAGGAGCAAGCATCGGAACGAAGGTATGATTTTTGAAAATGTATTATACTTGATTTTACTTCTTCTCCGACATGTTTTCATTCGTATTTTTCTTCAATTTCCACCTATATATTGTTATGGATTGATGTACTGACACCTTATAATCGTGACACTGGCACTCTAAAAAACACAAGCTATGGCTTTTTGGAAATAAGAAATTGCACTGGCACTACAGAAACAGTTGCATTGGCACATTTATTTACAAACATAAGCAAATGTTGGCACAATTGAAATTCTAACACTGACACTTTGAAACACTGATTCTGGTTTGTTGATACACTGATGCTGGCACTTTGAAACTCTAATACGGGCACTTTTGAAACTCTGATGCTTGCAATTTGAAAATATAATGCTGGCACTTTTGAATCTCTAACACCGGCATTTTTGAAAAACTGTTTCTGGCACTTTAATAGACTGATGTTGGCACTTTGAAACACTGATGTTGGCACTTTGAAAATCTGATGCTGGCGATTTGTAATACTGATGCTGGCACTTAGAAAATATTATTCTGGCACAATAGAATCAGTTGCACTGGCACATTTACTTATAAACACTTGCAAACACAAGCAAATGTTGACACTATTAAAACTCTAACAATGGCACTTTTAACACTGATGCTGACACTTTGATACACTGATGATGGCACTTTCAAACACTAATGCTGACACATATAATAACAAACACTGGCACTTCAGAAAAATAACAAACAAATATTGCACTACAAAATCAGTGAATGTTAACACTGACACATATAATGAGAAACTCTGCACTTCAGAAAAATAATACTGGCACTTCAAAAAACACTTACTGGTACTTCAAACAACAAACAATGGAACTACAAAATTGTACTGACATTATATAAAAAAAACACTGGCATTATAAAATTAGCTTACCTGTTTCGTGATTATCATCAACTACTTGAGGAATTTGATCAATTACAATGGTATTATCTGCAGTAATTCAATTATAATGTTAATTAATCAATTTTCATGAGTGTACTAGCACTTCGAGTAATGAAGACTTCGAATAATTACCAGTTTCATCTTCAAAATCATGTAATCTCATCTTAACCTAATAAAAAATCGCCTTGATTGAATGAAACAATTAGGAATGATTGTAAATATCTCGATTGATAATCTATAATGAAAAACTAAAATAAATAAAAAGAATGATAGAAAAAGAGAAACAAAGGTACGTAAAAAAGGAAAAATAAATAAAAATAACCCTTCTACTTTCCACCACGAGCCACTTTCCCGTCACCCATCTCCCATGTCCCATTCCCGTCGCCTCTCACACCTTCCTTTTCTACAGCCATTTCCCCTCCCTCTCCATCCCTTCCATTTCACTTGCTCCCTCTACTGCCATCTAACCACCTCCAACAACTTTGGCAAGTAATTAGCTCACATCTGATTCTCCTTCACTCATATTTTTTTTATTTTTTATGAGAGATTATTTGGATTTCTAATAAAAAATGAAATAGGTGTTTAATTCGGTTTATGGTAATGGTGGTTTAGCGGTGGTAGTTTGGTGGTGGTTTAGGGGCGATAGTTTGGTGGTGGCGGTGGTGCTGGAGGCCTGGGGATAGCATGGGACTGGCATATGGTGCTGACTTGAGTATGGTTAGAATGACATTTATGCCCTTAAAACTTGGAGTCAAAAGTCGTACATACCCTTCACATGACATGCAAATGACCACTTTCGTTAAATTTATAACATTTGTAAGGTTTTAGGGGGCAAAGTGAAATAATTTTAACATGAGACCATTTAACAATTGCTCGAGTAAACTTCTTTAGGATTTCAATACCCGTTGATTCAGCTATCCCCCACGTATTATCAAATAGATCCGCAACAGTACCATATGCAAGTTGTTTAAGGGCACAGGCAACTTTCTGCATCGTGGAAAATCCGGGTCGACCGGTGGCATCACATTTTTTAATGAAATAATCATTGTGGTTGGAAATGACACACATTATCTTTTCAAAGACATGTTTATGCATTCTGAAATGACGTCGGAATGTATCAGGTGCATACATACACGGATTTGCAAAGTATTGCTCATGTAAAAGTGCATTTGCACTTTCTCTGTGACGACGTATATAATTACGACCGTCCACTGAACCACCCCATTTGGACGATTCTTCCTCCTCTTGAATTGCATGACTAGCAGTGATCAAAGCAATTGTTTTGCCAGAACGGCGACGCCTATCCTCATCATCTTGATCACGCTTCACCAACATTTTTCGTAGGAAGCTCATCAGAAAATCAAATTTTTTGGAATAATTCTTGTGAAGTTGAAAAATGGTAGTGAAGAGTATTGATCTGAGCTACCTAATTTAAAGGATGATAAAGTTTTTTGATAAGATTTCTGATAATGATTTTATCTTATTTGTAATTTACCAAGCCAATGAAAATATGCCACATGTCAATGATAAGATATTTGTTTTTTTTTTATTTAATTCAGTTATCATCTTATCAAATGTAATCTATCGAGCCAATGAAAATATGCCACATGTCAATGATAAGATATTTGTTTTTTTTTATTTAATTCAGTTATCATCTTATCAAATGTAATCTAGCTAGCCAATGAAAACATGCCACGGGTGAAAATAGATTATTATTATTTTTTTAAATGATTAATTATTATATAAAATTATTTATTTTAATTATTAAACATTTTAATTAAATAAAATATTTTAAATGTGAAAGAAATAAAAATTTAATTTTTGGTACCTTTCCTTAACTCCACCATTGAAAATAAATATTTGATACCCCATGATTAGTGGTTGAAAGGTACCAAAATTTGATTTTGGTACCTTTCCTTAACTCCTACCACTACTAGAAACAGCTTATTTACCCACGGAATATTCCGTGGGTAATCATGGAATTCCGTGGGTAATCTTTATTTACCCACGGAAATTGTCCGTAGGACGTCCGTGGGTAAATTTTTGTGAGTAATACCCACGGAAATTTCCGTGGGTAATACCCACGGAAATTCCGTCAATAACCAAACATATCCGTCGGAAATAAAATAAAATACCCACGGAATTTTTTTTAAAAAATTCTGATAAAATTACCCACGGATATTTCCGTGGGTAATTTTCATTTTTTATTTCAATTCTGATCAAATTACCCACGGAATATTCCGTGAGTAATTGAGAATAAATTACCCACGGAATATTCCGTGGGTAATTTTCATAACTACCCACGGAATTGTCCGTGGGTAATATTAAAATAAAAATTTAATATTAAGCTGCTCTTTTTACCCACGGAAAATTTCGTGGATAATTTGAAAAATTACCCACGGAATATTCCGTGGGTAATTTATACTCAATTACCCACGGAATATTCCGTGGGTAATTTTATCATAAGTGAAAAAAAATTGAATATTACCCACGAAAATTTCCGTGGGTAATTTTATCAGAATTGAAAAAAAATATTTGAAAATTTAAAAAAACACCTATAAAAGCCAAAATCCAATACTTATATAACATTCACACCATCCATACAAACAATACACACAATTCTTAAACAATGCCTTCCAAACCACAAATAAAATATTAACACGTACAAATCTCTAAATAACATAACATATTACAAACCAAAAAAAAAAGTCTAGTAGTTAAGTTGCCACTCCAAACCAAATAAAAATAAGTCAAATTCAACTTTTACGATCGTTACCACCACGACCACCCCTACGCCCACTTCCACTCAAAGTTCCATTCGAATTTAGATATGGTCCAATAGAAGAGTTAAGTTATTACCACTAGGAGGTTGTTGTTGATGTAGTTGTTGTTGGAGCATAGATCTCATCATTTCTTGCATTTGTTGCTGCATCTCTTGCCGCATTTTTTCCTTCTCTTGCCGCATCTCTTCCTTCTCTTTTTCCTTCTCTTGCCGCATCTCTTCCTTCTCTTGCTGCATTTGTTCCTTTTCTTGCCGCAATCGTTCCTCCATTCGCTCTTCCATTTCCTTAACCTGGGTGTTTACACGAGTGTCAACTTGGGTGTTTAGTGTCTCAGTCAGGCTTGCTATAATCTCATCCTTTTGTCTCATTTGAGCATCATAGTCCACACTGCTGGATGAAGAAAAAGACTGCGAAGAACGGCTGCTTAATGGCAAGTCAAAGAAAGCAGCTCCATGATTTCCGAATCCGGGCAATTGATCACCTTTTTGTCGCCCGTGATGAATGGTAATGGTCTTCCAAAGTCCTGCTCGAAATGGAGGCAGTCCGGTGCTTAATGGCAAGTCAAAGAACGGCTGCTTTATATCAGTTTACCCACGTAATTATCGGATTATCCACGAAAATTTCTGTGGGTAATACCCACGGAAACTATTCCGTGGGTATTACCCACGGAATAAATTCCGTGGGTAATTAATACTAATTACCCATGAAAATTCCGTCGAAAATACCCACGGAATCTATTCCGTGGGTAATGAAGACATTTACCCACGGAATTTCCGTGGGAAATTTTTGTTTTTTTGTTTTACTTTGACTTTTTTAAACCGTGGGTAATTAGGTTTTTCCGTGGGTAATACCGTGGGTAATACCCACGGAATATTCCGTGGGTAATATTCCGTGAGTAATCGGACAGTTTCTAGTAGTGTACCATTGGAGTTGCCCTTATAATTGAGCAACTAAACTCGCCAGCTATTATGCAATAAAACTTGATCCTAATTCATATAATTAAGACTCATGTAGCTTAAATAAAAGACTTGTGTTCGAATTTAAGCATGCACATATGATTTGTATAGTTAAATGTTGAAAGAGGAGAAGTAGAATACACCTGAAAAACTTGAGCCGGGGGAGTTAATGAATGTGTGAGTGGTATATATATGTCTGCCTGTCTCCTCTGATGCCAACTAAAAAGAGAGTCAAGAAACTTGACATCCTTTTCTTAGATGGCATCCAGGGAGCCAGGCAGAGCCCACAAATTCATCTCCCTTCATTAATCGCTTTACATCTTTCTTCTTATCCTACACAAAATCAATTTTCAAAAATAATATAAACTGTCAGTATACTTGACTTTTTTTCAGACTCCACGCATACTGATAGCTATTGAAGCACCGGTGTTTAATATTGCCCTAAAAGTGGCTCTAAGATGTCTAGAAGCCATATTCCCCCCCTCTCTCTCTCTCTCACACACACGCACTCAAAGGTAGAGTTTGCCAAGTGCTCTCCCTGTCAAAATATGCTTATGATATTGATCCAATGAGTTTGGGTGGAATATTGAATAGGGAATAAGGGTATTTAAAGGAGGCAATGAAAATGAGAGACAACAGATAATCCAACTACAAAGTGTTTAGACGGAGATAGGCGGCATTCATTTATGTGTTATCCTTATTAATTTACGTACTTTTTGAATCAAAAATTACATCCCTTGGCTGTAGTATCTGCTGGTTGCTACATCAACGTGGCGCTTTCTCCAAACTACCTATAAGCTAGTTTATGTTAGAGACATTATTCCACGTTTGAGAATCGATAAATCTTGCTTTTAATATATAAATATTATGGGCTAATTTCTTTAGTACTAATTGGTTTTAATGTGAAAGCTCAAACTTTAAGATTGTATCAAAGCAAACCCATTACACGTGCAGGCTCAACGGCGCACGATATTGCTTCATGCCTCCCGATTAATAAATCTACATTATAAGTCTTTGTAAAGCCTGACTACCTTGCTTATAACATATAAAGATCATGAGCCGCCTTGACAAAACCCGGCTACCTTAAATATAACATATAAAGATCCTGTACAATTTCACCCTTAACATCAATTGATTTTAATGTGTAACCTCGTACTTACTTTTACTTTAAGAAGAGTTAATACTACTTCCTTAATTAGTACTTAATCGGCATAATTTCTGCAAACCCGAGGTGTAACATCCTTCCTCTGTTTGTTTTGAAGAAATAGTCCCATTTTGATTTTTGACAAATCAAATACTACCTTTATTTTCGGCCGAAAAATAATTTTATTTCAATTTCGGTAGTCAATTCAACTTAACCTTAATCATAATTATATGAAAAATTAATACTTTTCATATTTTTATTTATTATAAAGAAAAAGAATAAATTCTATTTTTTTATATAGGGTATCCAAAAATGTAACTCGCCACTAAATTTATCAAATAAATTAAAATTTATTAAGATAGTATATTAATGATAATGGAAATTGAAATTGAATTGGTAGAGATAAAGGATTGGATTCAGGTTAAGCAAAGAACTAGGAGGACAAGGACAAAGCCACTGGAAGAGACAAGGACAGTCTTCATGTGTTAGGGTTTGACGGATTTTCTTAAGGCCGTTCATCTTTAACATATTTTTTTAAATTAATTAAATTATTTTTTCGATCTGGATGTGGATAGAGCTGTTCAAGGTTGTAATCATGTGGATTCATTAGTATTCGCTGGAGATGGCAATTTTGGGTCGTGGCACGTGGGCGGCCCGCCTGACCAGTGGCCATCGTCCGTTTGGTCCGCGTCCGTTCAGCTCGTGATCCGTTATTCGCTTGGCCCGTTTTGTATACGAGACGGATCTGGACCATGAAGGTCCGCATGGATCGATCTTTGGCCCGCAAATCAGAAGATTCGTTTGGTCCGTGACCCGTTTGGCCCTTTGCAATGAAGTCTGCACGGACCTGTTTGTATAAATGTCTAAAAAATAAAAATATATAAAGGATAGTCCGTCCTCTCTTTTCTTTTATATACTTTAAATTGTTTAGTTTTTTTCTATCTTTTTTTATATACATTTTTTAAAAAAAATATCAGTAATAAAAAAAAGTCTAAAATATTATTTCCTAGTCAATAAAAAGTTAATAAAAAACAAAATAAATTAAGGATAATCCATTCTTCTTTTCTTTTATATACTTTAAATTATTTAGTTTTTTTCTATCTTTTTTATATACCTTTTTTTGAAAAAAAATATCAGTAATAAAAAAGTCTTAAAATATTATTTCCTAGTCAATAAAAAACTAATAAAAAATATAAATAAATAAAGGGTAGTCCGTCCCTCTTTTATTTTATGTACTTTCATTTGTTTAGTTTTTTTTTCTTTTTTTATATATCTATTTGTAAAAAAAATATCAGTAATAAAAAAGTCTAAAATATTATTTCCTATTCACCAAAAAATTTTAAAAATAAAATAAAAATGAAGGGTAGTCCGTCCATCCCTCTTTTCTTTTATATACTTTCATTTGTTTAGTTTTTTTTTCTATCTTTTTTTTATATATAAAACAACTAATTTTCTTATGTCTAAGTGATTTTATATTTTAAAAAATAGTTTATTAAATACTAAATTACTTTTTATTTTTTCTTTATTTTTTGAATTTTTTTTAAAAAAATAAAAAAATAGGAAAACCCATTTGGCCTGTAGATCTTCATATTCGAGCAAAACGGGCGGGCTTGGACATGGATAATGGGTTGGGCCGGGTTTAGAACCATTTCATCAGACAGGCTGACGAGCTTCAACCCGTCCACTCACGGGTTGGTCAGCACGAATCGAACCGGGATGGGCCAGCCCGTTTGGCAATCACCAGTATTCAGGGGCGTATGTAGCTTGGCGCAAGGGTGGGCAATTTGCACACCATCGCTTTTCCAAAAAAATTACTGAGTTATTAAAAAAAATAGAGGTGCAAAGTGTATTAATTGAAAGGTAAGGAATGCAAAGTGTAAAGCAGAAAGTCAAAAACCCTTCTTCTTAAGCTATTTCTTTCTTTCATTCAACGCAAACAGACCAAAAAAGACGCAAATAGACAAAAAAAAAAGACTCGATTCCGACCGCTGCAGTCTAGACTCGATTCCGACCGGCGACTTCCTTCTAGCGCCGACACACTCACACACAGCCTGGTTGGAACTTGGTGGTGCTTCTCTCTGTGGTACAATGGATTAACAAATGTCTCAAAAAGGTAATTTTTTTAATTCAATTTTAGGATTTTAAAAGTTGAATTGATGATTTGGGGAGATTTGATTTTTTATTATTTTTTGATTGATAGGTAAACAGTCTAAACTTGATGGATTCTTCTCCAAACGCCCTCGATGTGTGTGAGCACCCCAACCCGGGACCTAAGCGTATCCCGAGCTTGAGGAGCCCAACTAGGAAATCTCCTCTCTAAATTTTAAAAACTTTTATTTTCCTTTTAAAAGAAAAACCCATTTTCAAATACCAAATTAAACCAACTAATAATATCACCACTCCACAACTTCCATAAACCATAAAATGATTCCTTACATCGAAACTCATACTTAACTTTGTTTTACAAAAGAGTTTATACACATCTTCTCAAAAGAGTTTTACTAAATAAATACACCCAGACAACCAACTTATACACTTAACCTGACAAGTCCCCAAAAGCAAAAGTCCACAATTTAACCCCGGCCTCACTGGTTCCAGCCACTGTCTCGGACAATCTAAAACAAGAAAAGGGAAGGGGTGAGAATAAATCTCAATGAGCTATTATGAATGCGGCAAGATGCCAAACAAGATGCAACACATAGCATGGTAGCACATAACACATTATAAAAGCGGTAAACACCTTACGTTACCTCATTTTACCTTTTCCCGTCACGAACAATAAGTCGTACAACGTGGGAGTAAAACTCCACTCTTTGGTGAATTGCCTCCAGCACATTCACCTCTTATAGGACTCATACTCCAGAGATCCATATAAGAAAAGATACCTATAATAGAGTATCCAACAATAATATCGCTAACTGTAAAGCTTTAGGCTTAATACGAAGCATTCCCCGTACACCAATGCAACAGTGTCTGTAAAGCCTTTTGGGTCAATACGATCGTTAGCACACCCACTCTGCGGCCACAGAGGGACGGTCCCAGTATGATGAACCTTCAATCACTTATAGAACAAATCCATAATTGATTGAATTCCATTACACCCCCGAATATCAACATGTTCAAGCACAATATAGATACTTGAAACATAATCCACAAAAAGGGATAATCAAATAACAACATGGTAATGTATACTCATGAAATCAATACCATAGTGCAACAACCATTTAGTACACTATGCATCATAATATAACAACATGGTAATGTATACTCATGCTAATCAATACCATCAATGAATATAAATTCAAGTAAGGTAACCATATAATCAAATAATCCACACTTGGGATGCAATGTAACAACAAGTCAAATATTCCACACTTGGGATGCACATAACAGTATGTCTAATAGTCCATACTTAGAATATTATGATAACCATATAATCAATAATTCCACAACTTGGAATAACAATGCCACAAGGTGAGACATACCCATTACTAACTAGCTCAATAGTGAACCTATAGCTTCTATACTATTGCAACTACTCACCAAAGATATGGAGTAAGTAAGGCCACTATGTATCATAAACCATTCCTACATTTTCATTATACAACCTCGAATAACCTTAATAAAAGTTCAAGATCTATTTCCCAAGTTGGAACTATTTTGGTGAAGTACTAATCAAACTTAACAATTGTTTCCCGGACAATGATCCATATTACAAGGTCCCGATAGAGATTCAAGTTAAATTATTAAGTTGTAGTCACAATGCTTAAGTAGCCCAAGTTCTACTTTAATCTAAGTTGAGAAGAGTTGATTAATGTCCGAAAGTGATTAGGTTCCATTAATTTATAGTGGTTAGGATTCTCAATCCATCCTACAAGATCATTATACATTAAGACAAGGCCTCTATGAAGGTTCAAGCTCAATTTACTAAGTGGGAGTCACAATCTATAAGGGACCAAACAAGGTTGCTACACAAATTCGATTGATTCAAAGTTCGGTTTCACGGGGTCTTGGGCGACCGCCCATACCTCTTGGGCGACCGCCCAAGAGGGTTTTTCAAGCAATATAGTTTACGGACACATGGGCGGCCGCTGCGTGTCCCTTTGGGCGACCGCCCAAGTGCCTGGGCCGAGAAATTCCTAAGTTTCCTTTTTGTCTCTTACCATTTTTTCTTTCCTTTACCATACTTCTTATACTCATGAACACCAAGAATTTTCTAATTCAACAAGGTTATCATAAAATCATATAAACCCAAAATAAGTGATTCTAAATTATTTATCATTATAACCTTCACCCATTTCAAATCCTCTAGGTTATCTTCCAAGATCACAAACTTCATTCTATTCCATTTACTACCCATTCAACTCCTATAAAATTCCCAAAGCATGAACCCAACATCAAAGAACAAGGAGAACATTAAGGAGAATATGAACAAGTAAGAGAAGGGAAATCATAACAACTCACCTTAGCTAGAACAAGATGAAATGAAGCTTTTCTAGGCTTGATCAATTCCTTGAGATGAACCACTCACAAATGGACACTTGGATTTGGAAATGGTTGAGGAATGAACTTGGTATGAACTCTTGGAATGGGAGGCTTTCACCAAGCTTCCATGGAAAGTGAAGAGAAGAGAAAGAAGTAAGAGAAATGAGGAAGGAGATGAAAATGATGAGAAAAGGAGGAGGGAGGTCGAATGGTTGAGGGAGCATGGGAAGGGGTATGGGTGTTGTTGACAAATGAGGAGGATGGGGAGTGATTTAGGGAAAGGGTCCCCCCCCACAACTATCCTACCTAGGCTTTCACCAAAAGCCACTTTCATTTAAATTTTTCCCAATGTATTTAAATTAAAATTCTCCTACTCAAATATTTATTCTTCATACTTAATTCCTCCTTCCCTATTTTATTCATGTTTTTATTATTATATTTCTTTTTGAACATTAATTTATTTTCCTATCATTTATCCTAATATAAGAATTCGAGTATATAAAAATGGACACATAATATTAACAGTAATATTAAAGCACACAATATGATATTAAAATTAGTGCCTAGGGTTAGGGTCGTTACATTCACTCCTCCTTAAAGAAAATTCGTCCCGAATTTTAAACTTGATTACCTTAATGATCACTAACAAAGGCTACTTCTCCAAGCATTTCAAATTACAACCTTCAAATATTTTCCTAAATGTCATGATTCTTATATACCTTCTCACAATCCAAACACTCTAGAATTAAATCCCGGAGTCGAAATCCTAATAACTCTCAACGTTTTTCCTACCTAATTCAAATCTGCCTAAGCATCCTTAATTGAAGAATTCCACACGTACGAAGGATCATAAATAAATTTTCTCATACCAATCTTTAGATAATACCCATTCAATGCTAGACTAAACTGCTATTATACTAAACTCCCTTAAGATTAATAGAACTTCTCCAGTTGAAAAGAAATTCAACACACAATCTATTCTTCAAAATTCTGGATAATCTCCTCATCTTGTGACTATCCTCTAATCCTATTAAATTCTGAATCACCGTTGGACTTCCTTTAAAGTCTCCACATTCTATGGGCCTATCCTGACTAATTGCAACAATGTCTTGCCTTAATACTCAAAGGATACGCTTGACGACACATAAATCTTTCGGCTAATCGCATTCGAACTCACAATAACTTTTACGGATAATATAAAATGACGCGACTAAAATCTTTTAATAGTTCCAACCATCTCTTAGGCTTATAGATCTCTCCCCCTCGAATAACTAAATTCTCCAAACTCATAGGGTCGGTCACAAATCCCAAAAAGGAAACTTCAAGAAAATAGGATTCTTACTTAGATAACGCAACACAATTGTAGTCACTCTTACGTAAGGAATAAGAAAATTTCCGCTCTATCTAAGTTAACTTCCTCAAAGCATACGCTATCACTTTCACATTTCTCATAATTTTACAACCAATTCTTCCTCTAATACGCACTTAAAATTCACAAAGTTCTCACATTCACTAGGTAAGGTAAGGATCGGATCTATAGTTAATCTTTTCTCCATTTCTACCAATATTATTCACTCTTATTACATCTTACACCATTGACGTCCTTCCGAGTTATCTAAACCAACGATTTTATAATTCTCGAGAATTCCTTAAAAATTCCTTTTGTAGCACTTTGCCAACCTCAAAGATTACGGACAAAATCCTCGTAAGATTCATGGTAACTTCCAAGCTTAAAACTATAGAACCCCAAATTTTGAAAACTTCTCGAGCCAACTCACACTAGCTAACTTTGCATACAAGTACTTCTCACCAAGGATTATTAACCCTATCCTCCAATGATTTTCATGATCCTCTCGGAACTTTAATTAACAAAGAGACCCTCAATTCTAATTACCATAAAGCCATCAAAATAAGGCTTAAAAATTCTGCTTATCATACTTAGAATCAACACATGCGATACCTTGATGGAAATACAATTACCATCTACTCATAACTAGCACGAAAATTTTCCGGAAAGACTTCTTATGCAAGTCTAACACCAACCAAATACCTTTTTTCACTTTTTAACCAACATTTTTCTGGCTTAAACACATATATAACAAGAATACCATATAAAGGTTTATCTATATCAAATACCAATATAATCAAATTGGGTATAGAAAAGAAGACTCATTTCTTATGATAGTCTACCAATGCATAATAACTACTTAACCCTCCAGGTCAAGTATATCTCATTTTTACAAATTGGTAATCATACCAAATCAACTGGCAATAGATGCTCAGTCATGACCACATCACTATCGTGGTAAATCAAGGAAGGTTCGAGGTATCCTCTCATAAGAGCAGAATCCTCTAACAATAAAACAATATCTCAAACAATGTATGTCGGCATGTAAGCAAAATGTGATGCCAAACATAAATGATATGCAACAGGATCTATAAAATATGACCCCTACTACTGAGACAGGGAGTATACCTCTAGTAACCTCTGAGGAAGCTATCTCTCCTAGGTTCGAAACATGTACTCGACCATAGACCTTCTCTTTCGGTTCTCCTTCGCTATCTCTTTTGGTACCACCTCTTTGTCGTCCACCCCGACCGCTCGCTTGAAACTCGTCCCTGAAGAAACTTTGGACAATTCCTCCTAAAGTGTCCCATTTCTCCACACTTAATACACTTACCTTGTTTACTCCAACAATGATCTTCGGTATGCCCAATCTTCTTGCAAAATTTACAATTCATCCCATACTGTTTGGATTTTGGCCTAGATGAAGAAGCTACAACAAACTCTCCTCTCACACTTCCTGAAGTTAAGGTCCTTGGCTGTCCTCTAATGATTTTGGATCCTTGTCCTATATACTTTGGCTTGTTTCCAATTCCCCTTCCGGATCTTCCACTATTTTCCTCAATGTCCTTTTCGATCTTATATGCCCTATCTATGACTGTCTGATAATCGATGAAACTTTCAATCCATAATTTCTTCCTAAACTCACTCCTCAAACCTGTTACAAACTTCTGAACCCTTTTCACTTCATGCGATACCAAATGAGGGCAACACTTAGCTAATTCCTCAAACCGGACCGAATACTGATTCACCGTCATGTTCCCTTGTTTTAGTCTTAAGAATTCAAGCTCCTTCTTATCCCTTGTAACCATGGAAATGAAATAGTCCTCGAACTGTTGAGTGAAATTATCCCAAGTCTGGGGCGTATGATCCCGCTCCCAACTTTCCTTCACAATCTGCCACCACTGATCAGCTAGACCATCAAGTTTGAAAACGACATACCTAACTTTCTCTTTGTTGGGACTTTCTATAACCTCGAAAATCCTATTCATTTCTGCTAACCATTTTTCTGCCTTTAACGGATTCGGATCTCCGTAAAAGCTCGGTGGGTTCATCTTCATAAATCTTTCTAATCCATCACTTTGGTATCCCTCAGGTTGATTCGGAACTGATCCTCTAGTCTCCATATTATGTACAAACATCCTGAACAATTTCATCATCTCTTCATCCTGATTTCCACCTATACCCATATCTCCTTCATTTTCTAGAACCTTTCGCCGATCATCATTGCTTCCGGCCATTAGAACGAACTCCTGCATTAAACACTCGACGTTAATTACCACACATTCCCACTTAGTCTAGACATCTACCCTTGACCTCTAAACTAAGATTTGATACCAACTGTGAGCACCCCAACCCGGGACCTAAGCGTATCCCGAGCTTGAGGAGCCCAACTAGGAAATCTCCTCTCTAAATTTTAAAAACTTTTATTTTCCTTTTAAAAGAAAAACCCATTTTCAAATACCAAATTAAACCAACTAATAATATCACCACTCCACAACTTTCATAAACCATAAAATGATTCCTTACATCGAAACTCATACTTAACTTTGTTTTACAAAAGAGTTTATACACATCTTCTCAAAAGAGTTTTACTAAATAAATACACCCAGACAACCAACTTATACACTTAACCTGACAAGTCCCCAAAAGCAAAAGTCCACAATTTAACCCCAGGCCTCATTTGGTTCCGGTCACTGTCTCGGCACAATCTAAAACAGTAAAAGGGAAGGGGTGAGAATAAATCTCAATGAGCTATTATGAATGCAGCAAGATGCCAAACAAGATGCAACACATAGCATGGTAGCACATAACACATTATAAAAGCGGTAAACACCTTACGTTACCTCATTTTACCTTTTTCCCGTCTGAACAATAAGTCGTACAACGTGGGAGTAAAACTCCACTCTTTGGTGAATTGCCTCCAGCACATTCACCTCTTATAGGACTCATACTCCAGAGATCCATATAAGAAAAGATACCTATAATAGAGTATCCAACAATAATATCGCTAACTTTAAAGCTTTAGGCTTAATACAGAAGCATTCCCCCCGTACACCAATTGCAACAGGTCTGTAAAGCCTTTTGGGTCAATACGATCGTTAGCACACCCACTGTGGCCACAGAGGGGACGGTCCCAGGTATGATGAACCTTCAATCACTTATAGAACAAATCCATAATTGATTGAATTCCATTATACCCCCGAATATCAACATGTTCAAGCACAATATAGATACTTGAAACATAATCCACAAAAAGGGATAATCAAATAACAACATGGTAATGTATACTCATGAAATCAATACCATAGTGCAACAACCATTTAGTACACTATGCATCATAATATAACAACATGGTAATGTATACTCATGCTAATCAATACCATCAATGAATATAAATTCAAGTAAGGTAACCATATAACCAAATAATCCACACTTGGGATGCAATGTAACAACAAGTCAAATATTCCACACTTGGGATGCACATAGAGTATGTCTAATAGTCCATTACTTAGAATATTATGATAACCATATAATCAATAATTCCACAACTTGGAATAACAATGCCACAAGGTGAGACATACCCATTACTAACTAGCTCAATAGTGAACCTATAGCTTCTATACTATTGCAACTACTCACCAAAGATATGGAGTAAGTAAGGCCACTATGTATCATAAACCATTCCTACATTTTCATTATACAACCTCGAATAACCTTAATAAAAGTTCAAGATCTATTTCCCAAGTTGGAACTATTTTGGTGAAGTACTAATCAAACTTAACAATTGTTTCCCGGACAATGATCCATATTACAAGGTCCCGATAGAGATTCAAGTTAAATTATTAAGTTGTAGTCACAATGCTTAAGTAGCCCAAGTTCTACTTTAATCTAAGTTGAGAAGAGTTGATTAATGTCCGAAAGTGATTAGGTTCCATTAATTTATAGTGGTTAGGATTCTCAATCCATCCTACAAGATCATTATACATTAAGACAAGGCCTCTATGAAGGTTCAAGCTCAATTTACTAAGTGGGAGTCACAATCTATAAGGGACCAAACAAGGTTGCTACACAAATTCTGATTCAGATTCAAAGTTCGGTTTCTGGGGTCTTGGGCGGCCGCCCATACCTCTTGGGCGACCGCCCAAGAGGGTTTTTCAAGCAATATAGTTTACGGACACATGGGCGGCCGCTCGTGCCCCTTTGGGCGACCGCCCAAGTGCACAGGCCAGAAATTCCTAAGTTTCCCTTTTTGTCTCTTACCATTTTTTCTTTCCTTTACCATACTTCTTATACTCATGAACACCAAGAATTTTCTAATTCAACAAGGTTATCATAAAATCATATAAACCCAAAATAAGTGATTCTAAATTATTTATCATTATAACCTTCACCCATTTCAAATCCTCTAGGTTATCTTCCAAGATCACAAACTTCATTCTATTCCATTTACTACCCATTCAACTCCTATAAAATTCCCAAAGCATGAACCCAACATCAAAGAACAAGGAGAACATTAAGGAGAATATGAACAAGTAAGAAGGGAAATCATAACAACTCACCTTAGCTAGAACAAGATGAAATGAAGCTTTTCTAGGCTTGATCAATTCCTTGAGATGAACCACTCACAAATGGACACTTGGATTTGGAAATGGTTGAGGAATGAACTTGGTATGAACTCTTGGAATGGGAGGCTTTCACCAAGCTTCCATGGAAAGTGAAGAGAAGAGAAAGAAGTAAGAGAAATGAGGAAGGAGATGAAAATGATGAGAAAAGGAGGAGGGAGGTCGAATGGTTGAGGGAGCATGGGAAGGGGTATGGGTGTTGTTGACAAATGAGGAGGATGGGGAGTGATTTAGGGAAAGGGTCCCCCCCCCCCACAACTATCCTACCTAGGCTTTCACCAAAAGCCACTTTCATTTAAATTTTTCCCAATGTATTTAAATTAAAATTCTCCTACTCAAATATTTATTCTTCATACTTAATTCCTCCTTCCCTATTTTATTCATGTTTTTATTATTATATTTCTTTTTGAACATTAATTTATTTTCCTATCATTTATCCTAATATAAGAATTCGAGTATATAAAAATGGACACATAATATTAACAGTAATATTAAAGGCACACAATATGATATTAAAATTAGTGCCTAGGGTTAGGGTCGTTACATTCACTCCTCCTTAAAGAAAATTCGTCCCGAATTTTAAACTTGATTACCTTAATGATCACTAACAAAGGCTACTTCTCCAAGCATTTCAAATTACAACCTTCAAATATTTTCCTAAATGTCATGATTCTTATATACCTTCTCACAATCCAAACACTCTAGAATTAAATCCCGGAGTCGAAATCCTAATAACTCTCAACGTTTTTCCTACCTAATTCAAATGCCTAAGCATCCTTAATTGAAGAATTCCACACGTACGAAGGATCATAAATAAATTTTCTCATACCAATCTTTAGATAATACCCATTCAATGCTAGACTAAAGCGCTATTATACTAAACTCCCTTAAGATTAATAGAACTTCTCCAGTTGAAAAGAAATTCAACACACAATCTATTCTTCAAAATTACTGGATAATCTCCTCATCTTGTGACTATCCTCTAATCCTATTAAATTCGAATCACCGTTGGACTTCCTTTAAAGTCTCCACATTCTATGGGCCTATCCTGACTAATTGCAACAATGTCTCGCCTTAATACTCAAAGGATACGCTTGACGACACATAAATCTTTCGGCTAATCGCATTCGAACTCACAATAACTTTTACGGATAATATAAAATGACGCGACTAAAATCTTTTAATAGTTCCAACCATCTCTTAGGCTTATAGATCTCTCCCTCGAATAACTAAATTCTCCAAACTCATAGATTCGGTCACAAATCCCAAAAGGAAACTTCAAGAAAATAGGATTCTTACTTAGATAACGCAACACAATTGTAGTCACTCTTACGTAAGGAATAAGAAAATTTCCGCTCTATCTAAGTTAACTTCCTCAAAGCATACGCTATCACTTTCACATTTCTCATAATTTTACAACCAATTCTTCCTCTAATACGCACTTAAAATTCACAAAGTTCTCACATTCACTAGGTAAGGTAAGGATCGGATCTATAGTTAATCTTTTCTCCATTTCTACCAATATTATTCACTCTTATTACATCTTACACCATTGACGTCCTTCCGAGTTATCTAAACCAACGATTTTTATAATTCTCGAGAATTCCTTAAAAATTCCTTTTGTAGCACTTTGCCAACCTCAAAGATTACGGACAAAATCCTCGTAAGATTCATGGTAACTTCCAAGCTTAAAACTATAGAACCCCAAATTTTGAAAACTTCTCGAGCCAACTCACACTAGCTAACTTTGCATACAAGTACTTCTCACCAAGGATTATTAACCCTATCCTCCAATGATTTTCATGATCCTCTCGGAACTTTAATTAACAAAGAGACCCTCAATTCTAATTACCATAAAGCCATCAAAATAAGGCTTAAAAATTCTGCTTATCATACTTAGAATCAACACATGCGATACCTTGATGGAAATACAATTACCATCTACTCACAACTAGCACGAAAATTTTCCGGAAAGACTTCTTATGCAAGTCTAACACCAACCAAATACCTTTTTTCACTTTTTAACCAACATTTTTCTGGCTTAAACACATATATAACAAGAATACCATATAAAGGTTTATCTATATCAAATACCAATATAATCAAATTGGGTATAGAAAAGAAGACTCATTTCTTATGATAGTCTACCAATGCATAATAACTACTTAACCCTCCAGGTCAAGTATATCTCATTTTTACAAATTGGTAATCATACCAAATCAACTGGCAATAGATGCTCAGTCATGACCACATCACTATCGTGGTAAATCAAGGAAGGTTCGAGGTATCCTCTCATAAGAGCAGAATCCTCTAACAATAAAACAATATCTCAAACAGTCACACATAAGCAAAATGTGATGCCAAACATAAATGATATGCAACAGGATCTATAAAATATGACCCCTACTACTGAGACAGGGAGTATACCTCTAGTAACCTCTGAGGAAGCTATCTCTCCTAGGTTCGAAACATGTACTCGACCATAGACCTTCTCTTTCGGTTCTCCTTCGCTATCTCTTTTGGTACCACCTCTTTGTCGTCCACCCGCCGACCGTCGCTTGAAACTCGTCCTGAAGAAACTTTGGACAATTCCTCCTAAAGTGTCCCATTTCTCCACACTTAATACACTTACCTTGTTTACTCCAACAATGATCTTCGGTATGCCCAATCTTCTTGCAAAATTTACAATTCATCCCATCTTGTTTGGATTTTGGCCTAGATGAAGAAGCTACAACAAACTCTCCTCTCACACTTCACTGAAGTTAAGGTCCTTGGCTGTCCTCTAATGATTTTGGATCCTTGTCCTATATACTTTGGCTTGTTTCCAATTCCCCTTAGGATCTTCCACTATTTTCCTCAATGTCCTTTTCGATCTTATATGCCCTATCTATGACTGTCTGATAATCGATGAAACTTTCAATCCATAATTTCTTCCTAAACTCACTCCTCAAACCTGTTACAAACTTCTGAACCCTTTTCACTTCATGCGATACCAAATGAGGGCAACACTTAGCTAATTCCTCAAACCGGACCGAATGCGATTCACCGTCATGTTCCCTTGTTTTAGTCTTAAGAATTCAAGCTCCTTCTTATCCCTTGTAACCATGGAAATGAAATAGTCCTCGAACTGTTGAGTGAAATTATCCCAAGTCTGGGGCGTATGATCCCGCTCCCAACTTTCCTTCACAATCTGCCACCACTGATCAGCTAGACCATCAAGTTTGAAAACGATATACCTAACTTTCTCTTTGTTGGGACTTTCTATAACCTCGAAAATCCTATTCATTTCTGCTAACCATTTTTCTGCCTTTAACGGATTCGGATCTCCGTAAAAGCTCGGTGGGTTCATCTTCATAAATCTTTCTAATCCATCACTTTGGTATCCCTCAGGTTGATTCGGAACTGATCCTCTAGTCTCCATATTATGTACAAACATCCTGAACAATTTCATCATCTCTTCATCCTGATTTCCACCTATACCCATATCTCCTTCATTTTCTAGAACCTTTCGCCGATCATCATTGCTTCCGGCCATTAGAACGAACTCCTGCATTAAACACTCGACGTTAATTACCACACATTCCCACTTAGTCTAGACATCTACCCTTGACCTCTAAACTAAGCTTTGATACCAACTGTGAGCACCCCAACCCGGGACCTAAGCGTATCCCGAGCTTGAGGAGCCCAACTAGGAAATCTCCTCTCTAAATTTTAAAAACTTTTATTTTCCTTTTAAAAGAAAAACCCATTTTCAAATACCAAATTAAACCAACTAATAATATCACCACTCCACAACTTTCATAAACCATAAAATGATTCCTTACATCGAAACTCATACTTAACTTTGTTTTACAAAAGAGTTTATACACATCTTCTCAAAAGAGTTTTACTAAATAAATACACCCAGACAACCAACTTATACACTTAACCTGACAAGTCCCCAAAAGCAAAAGTCCACAATTTAACCCCGGCCTCACTGGTTCCAGTCACCTGTCTCAGCACAATCTAAAACAGTAAAAGGGAAGGGGTGAGAATAAATCTCAATGAGCTATTATGAATGCAGCAAGATGCCAAACAAGATGCAACACATAGCATGGTAGCACATAACACATTATAAAAGCGGTAAACACCTTACGTTACCTCATTTTACCTTTTTCCCGTCTGAACAATAAGTGCGTACAACGTGGGAGTAAAACTCCACTCTTTGGTGAATTGCCTCCGGCACATTCACCTCTTATAGGACTCATACTCCAGAGATCCATATAAGAAAAGATACCTATAATAGAGTATCCAACAATAATATCGCTAACTGTAAAGCTTTAGGCTTAATACAGAAGCATTCCCCCCGTACACCAATTGCAACAGGTCTGTAAAGCCTTTTGGGTCAATACAGTCGTTAGCACACCCACTCTGTGGCCACAGAGGGGACGGTCCCAGGTATGATGAACCTTCAATCACTTATAGAACAAATCCATAATTGATTGAATTCCATTATACCCCCGAATATCAACATGTTCAAGCACAATATAGATACTTGAAACATAATCCACAAAAAGGGATAATCAAATAACAACATGGTAATGTATACTCATGAAATCAATACCATAGTGCAACAACCATTTAGTACACTATGCATCATAATATAACAACATGGTAATGTATACTCATGCTAATCAATACCATCAATGAATATAAATTCAAGTAAGGTAACCATATAACCAAATAATCCACACTTGGGATGCAATGTAACAACAAGTCAAATATTCCACACTTGGGATGCACATAACAGTATGTCTAATAGTCCATACTTAGAATATTATGATAACCATATAATCAATAATTCCACAACTTGGAATAACAATGCCACAAGGTGAGACATACCCATTACTAACTAGCTCAATAGTGAACCTATAGCTTCTATACTATTGCAACTACTCACCAAAGATATGGAGTAAGTAAGGCCACTATGTATCATAAACCATTCCTACATTTTCATTATACAACCTCGAATAACCTTAATAAAAGTTCAAGATCTATTTCCCAAGTTGAAACTATTTTGGTGAAGTACTAATCAAACTTAACAATTGTTTCCCGGACAATGATCCATATTACAAGGTCCCGATAGAGATTCAAGTTAAATTATTAAGTTGTAGTCACAATGCTTAAGTAGCCCAAGTTCTACTTTAATCTAAGTTGAGAAGAGTTGATTAATGTCCGAAAGTGATTAGGTTCCATTAATTTATAGTGGTTAGGATTCTCAATCCATCCTACAAGATCATTATACATTAAGACAAGGCCTCTATGAAGGTTCAAGCTCAATTTACTAAGTGGGAGTCACAATCTATAAGGGACCAAACAAGGTTGCTACACAAATTCTGGTTCAGATTCAAAGTTCAGTTTCCTGGGGTCTTGGGCGACCGCCCATACCTCTTGGGCGACCGCCCAAGAGGGTTTTTCAAGCAATATAGTTTCTGGACACATGGGCGGCCGCTCATGCCCCTTTGGGCGACCGCCCAAGTGCCTGGGCCAGAAATTCCTAAGTTTCCCTTTTTGTCTCTTACCATTTTTTTCTTTCCTTTACCATACTTCTTATACTCATGAACACCAAGAATTTTCTAATTCAACAAGGTTATCATAAAATCATATAAACCCAAAATAAGTGATTCTAAATTATTTATCATTATAACCTTCACCCATTTCAAATCCTCTAGGTTATCTTCCAAGATCACAAACTTCATTCTATTCCATTTACTACCCATTCAACTCCTATAAAATTCCCAAAGCATGAACCCAACATCAAAGAACAAGGAGAACATTAAGGAGAATATGAACAAGTAAGAGAAGGGAAATCATAACAACTCACCTTAGCTAGAACAAGATGAAATGAAGCTTTTCTAGGCTTGATCAATTCCTTGAGATGAACCACTCACAAAAGGACACTTGGATTTGGAAATGGTTGAGGAATGAACTTGGTATGAACTCTTGGAATGGGAGGCTTTCACCAAGCTTCCATGGAAAGTGAAGAGAAGAGAAAGAAGTAAGAGAAATGAGGAAGGAGATGAAAATGATGAGAAAAGGAGGAGGGAGGTCGAATGGTTGAGGGAGCATGGGAAGGGGTATGGGTGTTGTTGACAAATGAGGAGGATGGGGAGTGATTTAGGGAAAGGGTCCCCCCCCCACAACTATCCTACCTAGGCTTTCACCAAAAGCCACTTTCATTTAAATTTTTCCCAATGTATTTAAATTAAAATTCTCCTACTCAAATATTTATTCTTCATACTTAATTCCTCCTTCCCTATTTTATTCATGTTTTTATTATTATATTTCTTTTTGAACATTAATTTATTTTCCTATCATTTATCCTAATATAAGAATTCGAGTATATAAAAATGGACACATAATATTAACAGTAATATTAAAGGCACACAATATGATATTAAAATTAGTGCCTAGGGTTAGGGTCGTTACAATGTGAGCCATCGACTCCAATTGATACTAATATTGTCAATGTTGAAAGGGTTCAACAAGAAATTGGACAAGGTACTTCTCAACCTCAAGTAAATGTTGATAAATCTTTTAAATATGAGGTTGATCCGGGTTTGAGAAAACCATTCTCTCGCATTGCTAAAAATTCTAAGGATCTTGAAATAATTCGTAGAGCCAACTTACTTAAAGGCCCTTGTCGACCACGCCTTGAGAATTTTCCTCAAACCATGATTTATAAAGTTTTACGTCAGTTTAATGTTGATTGGTATGAAGAGTTTGATTGGTTGGAATATAGTGAGAGTAAAGATGCGGCATATTATTTTTATTGCTATCTTTTTAAGCCTTTACATGGAGATCAAGGAGGGGGTGGTACGTTTGTAAGTGAAGGTTATATGAATTGGAACAAGAAGGAGAATTTTAGGAAACATATGGGAAACCATGATAGTATTCATAATCATTGCTATATGGCTACTCAAGATTTATTAAATACGAAAGTTCATATTGATGTTCTGATAAAAAACAAGACCAAGGAGAGTAAGAAGGACTATTACATTCGATTGCGGACTTCGGTAAAGGCTGTTAGATACTTATTAAGCAAGAACTTGCTTTTCGGGGTCATGATGAGTCCAAGAGTTTGTTAATGAAGGGAAACTTTTATCATCTTTTAGAGCTTATGGGTGAAGACAATGTAGAAGTTAAAAGAGTAATATTAGATAGTGCTCCGAGAAATTGCATTCTGAAATATCCAACAATCCAAAATGAAATTATTTCCGCCTTTGCTCATTTTGTCTCGAAAACGATTGTTTGTGATATTGGGGATGAATTCTTTGCTTTGTTAGTTGATGAGGCTCATGATGTCTCGATCAAAGAACAAATGGAAGTTGCATTACGTTATGTGAATCATGAAGGAAAGATCATGGAGCATTTTCTTGGCATTGTTCGTGTTCCAAACACTACGGCACGTTGCCTAAAAGCCTCCCTTGAGTCTCTTCTTTCAACATTTGGCTTGAGCTTGTCTAGTGTACGTTGGCAAGGTTATGATGGGGCTAGTAATATGCAAGGGGAGTTTAATGGTCTTAAGAGTTTAATCTTGAAAGAAAATAAATGTGGTTTTCATGTTTATTGCTTTACTCACCAACTTCAACTAGCTCTTGTGCAAATTACAAAGAAGAATATGAAACTTTCCAAATTTTTTGGATTCCTTTCATCATTGGCAAACATTGTTGGTGGTTCTTGTAAACGTCAAGAGTTGCTTAGAGATAAACAATTTGAAAAGCTTATGGAGAGGGTGTCTTTTGGTGATCTTGAAACCGGCCAAGGTTTGAATCAATAAGCCACTTTAAAAAGGCCCGGGGATACACGTTGGAACTATTATTATTTTACATTTGTGAGTTTGATTAATTTGTTCTCTTCGGTGGTTGGTGTGTTAGAGCATTTACAAGTAAGTGGTGAAGATGCGGCTCATAGTGGTCAAGCTACGACTCTTTTGAGAAATATATGCTGCTTTGAGTTTGCTTTTGTGTTGCATTTGATGAAATCGGTTTTGAGAATCACTCTTGATTTATCACTAGCATTACAAAGGAAGGATCAAGATCTTGTAAATGCCATGAAGCTTGTTAAAATAGCCAAAGAGAGATTACAAGAATTGAGAGAACATGGTTGGGAGAACTTGGTGAAAGAAACTACAAGCTTTTGTGATGAGAATGATATTTTGGTACCAAGTATGAATGATAATTTCATAATTTATTCGAGGGATGGAAGAGTTTGTAGGACAGGTGTTCAAGTGAGCAACTTGATTCATTATCGGGTTGAATTGTTCTATGTGGTGATAGATTCTCAACTTTCAGAGTTGAATGACCATTTTGATAACACTAATATGGAGTTGCTCGGCCTAATAGCTTGTCTTGATCCAATTGACTCGTTTGCCGCATTTGACAAGAAAGCTTTGATTAAGTTGGCCATGTTTTATCCACACGAGTTTGATCATTTCGCTCTTGATGCGCTTGATAGTCAACTTGAGACTTATATTAGAGATGTTAGAGATTATGATGACTTCTCATTTGTTGTTGGAATGAGTGATCTTGCTCAGAAGTTGGTTGCAAAGAAAAAGCATAGGACTTATCCGTTGGTATATTTGTGATCAAATTGTCCTTAATTTTGCTCGTTGCAAATGCAACAGTCGAAAGAATATTTTCTGCAATGAATCTTGTGAAGTCGGAGTTGCGTAATCGTATAGGAGATGATATGCTAAATAATTCTTTAGTGTCTTATGTTGAAAAAGATATATTAGACAATGTAAATGTTGATTAAGTCATGAAGTACTTTCAGGAAATGTCATCGAGTCGAAAATCATTGTAATCTTTATTTTTATTTATAAATATGATGCATATTATTTTATGTTGCAAAATATTTTTTTTATTGCATCAAATGTTGCACACCCTAACTTGAAATCCTGAATACTCCACTGCCAGTATTTGCTTTTCACTCGAGTGTATAGAATTGAATTAAAGTCCTTAGGGCAAATGATTACTACTTCGTCTCACTAAAAATTATATTTCGTTTTGTATATGCTCCGTCTCACTAAAAAATACATTATATATTGAATATTAAATTAAGAAAAAATTATAACTAACGTACGAATCTGCTCCCAAGATCAAAAAAGAAAAAAGTCTTAAAAGTATTCCTTTCCTTATTGCTCCCAATTATTTTTTAGAAAAAAAAAGAAGGAAGAATTCTCAAATTTTTTCTTCTTTTAAATCATTCCGAAACCGGAAAGAATTGGGAGGAGAAGAATTCAAAGCTGAAAAAAATTTGTATGTTTTATTTCTTCTCATTTTATCCCAAAACTCGAGAGAATGAGAAGGGAAAGTTCGATGTTTCATACCCCTTCATTCCTAACTAACTCAGGAGCACGAACAAAAAAGATACTCCCTCTGTCTCACTTCAAGAGTCCTACTTTCCCTTTTGATCCGTCACAGACTAAGAGTCCCATTCTATAAATGACAAATTTTGAACAGTGTTTCAGACATTTATACCCTTATAATGTAAATATATTTATAAAAAAAAACCATTCATTATTAATAGAATATAATCCCTTGAGGGTTTATTCCAATCTCAATCAAGTATAAATACAATGCCTTTCCTATAAACTAGGATCTAATCAAATCTCATTGAATCACTCCTGAGATATTTACCTACCAGCTATAATATATACATATCAAACCATATCATTTATATTTACCTCAATATACACTCTATCATACCCCCGCAATCGTAGCGGGAGGAGGCCGGATGCTAAGACTGTCCCGAAAATCATTAAACAATACGCGCGGAAGCCCTTTATTGAAAATGTCAGCTAGTTGATAACGGGACGGAACATGATGCACACAAACTTTGCCTTTCTCGATTTTTTTCCCGAACAAACAGTATATTCAACTCAATATGTTTAGTGCGTTGATGCTGAACCGGATTACCCGATAAATAAATGGCACTAACATTATCACAGAAAACCATCGTGGCTTTGGAAATAGGAACTCGTAATTCAAGCAATAAATTTCAAAGCCAACATGACTCAGCCACAACATTGGCCACCCCTCTATACTCTGCCTCAGCACTAGAACGAGATAAAGTGGGTTGTCGCTTAGAAGACCACGAAATCAAATTTTGACCCAAGAAAACACAATAACAGGATGTAGAACGACGAGTATCGGGGCACCCAGCCCAATCCGCATCAGTGTATGCCGTGAGAGTAGTACACGGAGACTTATAGAGATGTAAACCAAGCTCCAAAGTCCCACGGACATACCGCAATATTCGCTTGAGGGCTGCCATATGTTCCTGTCGTGGATCCTGCATATGTAAGCAAACCTGCTGAACAGCATAATTTATATCCGGTCGTGTAAAAGTCAAGTATTGTAAAGCCCCTGCTAAGCTCCTGTAATGAGTTGGGTCTTACACAGGAGAACCAGCCGCACACCCAAGCTTTGCTTTTGTATCGGCTGGTGTAAGGGACGGCTTGCATGAAGTCATACCCGCCCGTTCCAAAATATCTTCGGCATATTTACAACAACAACAACAACAAAGCCTTAGTCCCAAAATAATTTGGGGTCGACTAACATGAATCCTCATATGTCATCGTGTAAAAAGGTTGTTGAAAAAAAATAATAAATAAATCAAAAAAATCAAAAGTAAAAAATAAAAAAATCAACCCTCCACATAGGTTTTTGCCCTCCATTTCGGACTCTTCAACGTCATACTTTCATCAACTCCAAGTAAACTCATATCATTTTCAATCACTTTAATTCGAGTTTGTTTTGGTCTTCCCCTACTGTAAGTACCCAAATCTGGCTCATGCCTTCCGGTTAAATTTCTCGACAATTTCGGTAAGTTTCCCGGTAATTCCCCGGACCTTCCTAGTGTTCCGGAAATATTCCGGAACTGTTCCAAAACAAATAAGGGCTGAAAGGGAAGCTTCCCAATTAAGAAACACGTTTTTCTTAATTGGGAGGAAAGTTCTAGAATTTGCCACCTTGCATGTTTCTAGAAATGCTGAGTCACAAGGGATAATGTCGCACGACTGCATTAGCTCAAGGTCTCTGGCCGCACGGCTTCATTAGCCTTATCCAGACTGCCTATAAATAGAGCCCTCCTCTACCCATTTTAACAACAAGAACAACACCATCACACACATATAATACGAAGAAAATCCTCCCAAGAGCTGCTGGAAGTCCAAGAAGGTGAAGAAGAAGGCCAAGAAGTCACCTCCCTCCTCCTTGAAGATCCCAAGATCAAGTCCTCCTCCTAGCTCCGTCCAAAGAAGAAGAGGAAGCCATTGATAACCTCGTACACCCTAACCTTGCATCCTAATTGCTTTATGTGATCCTAATTGCTCATTGCGTTTCATATAATTGTTATTATCTTGTTTGGGACTTGGTAGATTAAAGATCATATCTTTATACCCTCTTTTCCCCTTTGCATGCATTAGGCATCCCTTGCCATTAAAGATGTAATCTTTTGAATCAAAGGTGCATCCTTTGCACCTAAAAACCCCATTTTTACATAAAAACATCATCTTCATGCATCCTTTGCATATAAAAATCCAATTTTTATGATAAAAATGCATCCTTTGCATATGAAATCCTTTTTCAAGCATCCTATGCATTAAAGATCATATCTTTATCCCAAATTAGCATCCTATGCTTTTCAAAATACAATCTTCATGCATCCTTTGCATATTTAAATCCCAATTTCTTCATAAAAATGCATCCTTTGCATAAAAATCATGTATTTATGCATCCTTTGCCCATAAAGATCATTTCTTTAAATCAAATGCATCCTTTGCAACCCAAAAATGTCATCTTTTCACTAAAAATGTCATTTTTACATGCATTCCCCCATGTCCCCATTAGCAACCTTGGAACGGACCGGTGTAAAAGATCATATCCTTACATCGTTCCTTCCATAAAGGTTTCATAATTTCTTTAGAAAGGGACAACCTTGAACCATATATCTCCGATTATCACTTAAGATGAGTATGAAGCATCTATATGAGCTCGACCGTCTTAAAGTGTAGGATTGATGGGCTAAGGACCCTCCTTTTCTAAAGAACCTCATCTTTGACTATAAAGAGAGTCATTCTCTCGATCATGCAAGTCCCGAGGTTAAAAATGCAATGATCACAAGTCCAAGATGAGGACGGGATCATAATCCCGAATACATAAAATCCAAGAAATCCCGAGCGACAACCAATAAATGGTTTGTACGTCCGGAAGACGACTTGGGACATTCCCTCCCTTATTTTCAAACACATGCACACAAGAAAGCACGCAAGCAAGCACGATTAATGGGATCTTGGGAGACTTGCTCCGGCAAGGCACCTTGGGTGAACGACGATCCGTTCTTCCCAAGGAGTAACTTAACCTCCGAACCCATAAAACCTTTTTTTCAAAGTTTTGAGGTAATCAAAATGGCGTGGCAACTCCGTTTTTCAAATTAAACCGGATGTCTTCAAACTCGCGTGAATTTCCAATAAAAAAAAAATTTGGGGCACACATTCACAGTTTGGCGACTCCGCTGGGGACTATCCCAAAGGAGAAAAGATTTTATTTTCAAAACAAAAAAAAAATCGATACTCGGTATATAGGTGGAAACCACTTAACCTTCCTGTACACTCCCTGATGTGGGAGTTGGGATAACCAGCGGTTTAACAATCCCACGTACCAGTATCCCTTTTTGAAAAAAATTTTGAAAAAAATAAAAGAAAGCTTTTCCCTTTGAGCGGGTTAGACTCCCGTCGCTGATTTCATTAATCGTGCTTGCTTTCTTTACCTTGCACTGCATCATTTGCATCTTGGAATCTGTGCATACTTTGAACGGGAAACAACCCGGAAAAAAAATAGCAAAGGAGTGGAACCTGAAAAATTGATCCATGCAGTCGTACGGCTCAATCCTCCTTGGATTCTGACCGGGCGACCTCAGTGGCAATTCCACCAGGAAAAATCATGGTTAATCTGGCAGTCCTAGCAGCTTGGGGCTACTCAGCTCCACGACTGACTGGAGCTCCCAGAAAATATACGTGCTTACGTGCTGCATTTTCCCCGTCCCGAAAATCATTCCTTTAAAACACATTTCTGAAAATCTCTGTTTTAACTCAAAAAGGAATAATTTTAGGAGACCGCACACTACGCGCACCTGATATATCCTGTACACTTTGCACGCACGTCCTTCAAACCCGAGGGTGGTTCCAGCTGCAGTCACGGAGCCTTACGTTGCTCCCGGGCGCGCTCGGAATCATCCCAACCTCCCCATGGCAGCCAGTGTCGACCAATGCACAGTCCGTGTCACACATTTCAAAAAACCGTGACTTTTTGGTTGGTTTTTGGTCTAGTCCGTGTCATATAGCCCAGTTGCATACCCTCGTAAAGGTCAAGCCTTAGTTCATAACGGAAGAGGAACTCTGCCAAAATTCCGACAAGGAAAAATTGGCGAGATCTTGACTCCGACATTGACTTTGACCTTGACCCGCACGGAATGCGTAAGAGTCGAGACCGAGTCTTTGCCAACAAATCAAAAGATCTTTCGCTCAAGCGAAGTTCTGCCAAAATTCTGACAAGGAAAAATTGGCAAGATCTTGACCCGACATTGACTTCGATTCTGACTCACGCCCGGCGTATGCAACGAAGTTCAATGTGACACTGTATCATCCGACTTTTACCGCCCGACCCATGCCTATTATCTTCTCGGACATTACCGAAAGTCAAAACGTCATTCGCTCAAGCGAAATTACGCAAAATTCTATCAAGGCGAGAAAAGACGAGACTTTCCGGTGTGCCTTGACTATAATCCGCATCGCTCGTGCATTGAAAGTTCCTATGACCCGCTAGACCCGTTAGGAGCGTTCTTTACTCTCGGTCGGTGGGATCCGCGTGCCCTATAGGACCCTCGCCAGGCATCCACCTGGGAGGTCGAAATACAGGTGGAATACGAGGGGCTTATAGACGTAGTGACGGAACCCACCGATCCGGGATCTAGAGTAGTTGCGAAAAAGAAGGGCAAATCCCCTTTTCCAACCAAATAGATATTAATAAAAGACAACATTTTAAGTAAACTGGAAGATTCTAATTTGCATATTGCCTGAGCCTTTAGCCTAAACACCTACCCCGAGTCTAAACCTTTCCTATCCCTTTCCCGCAGCGAGAAAGAAGTGAGTGAGAACACCGGGTCAGCGACTTGTTAGCGCGAGAATTCTCGGAGCAGGTTCGCAGAATCCTCAGTTTGGTCAGTCCAGAGAGTCAGAATGTCCGATTCGACAGAGAACAGCACTGGTTTGGATAACCAGATGACTAGGGAAGAAGAGCTAGCCTATAGCCAATCCCCTCCTCCATCCACATATAATCCATTGCCAAAGACTGTCCCTTTTCAGTCTTCCCCAACATCCCAAGCCGTCAGGGTCCCGACACCCTTGCAGCCTTTGCATTCCCCCGTGGGACTCTTTCCCTCCTTTCAGCCTAATCCAAATCTCCTTACCCTGGAATCCCAGTACCACCCTGACCTCTCTAATTTCGTCAACGCCTGTGAATTTGCCTATCTCCCAGACAGTGGTAGTGAAGAATCAGTCGAAAATGAGAATAGGAATGGATGGATTTACAGTGATGATGACAGTTCAGTAGAAGGAATGGACTTGGAGTCAGCGGAAGTGAAACTCAAAGGGCAAGATGAGGTAGAAAACCACAGATCTAGAATAGGGGATGAAATCACTTCAAAGTGTATTTGCAGCCTGTGTGAAGGCTCGGAAAAGGAAAAGGATGCTAGCTTAGATGAGGCAGCATATGAGTCCTACATCCTAGAGTTCAATACTCCTTACAAAGACTTGGTCGGTGAATGGAGGGACTTAATTGAAGCCCTAGCTGAAAGAGGAAAGTGGGCTCCACCCGCCGATCTGGAAAACGTAAGCGTCGGCGAAGCCAAACTCTCATCGGGGAGAGTAGACTGCATTACGGTGTTAGTAGTCACTCCTGAAACACAGTGCGAAGAAGAATGTATGGATGCCCTGGAAAGAGTCTTAAGTCTCGAGGCGACCCCAGTCCCCTTTATGTCCCATGATGACAATGATGTTTTCTTGATAATCCCCAAGTCAGAGGAGGAGTCCAAGATACCTCTTATATGGCGTCAAGTATCCCGACCTGCTTTTGCCCTCATTGGTCATCAAAGTCAAGACGAAAGTTCCCACGGGAGTTCTTTGCGGTGATGCTTGATGAAGACACGGTCGAAGTGCCGGAAGGAACAGTAGAGGAGTGGTTAGCCCGAGAAGCCAAAAAGCCCGAGGAAAACCTTCCCGACGGAAGAACGAGAACCCGCCATGAGATTTGACCCCGAGAAATCCTTATTGATGATGAAATTTCCCACTTCGAGAAAATGTTTGGCCAACGTCAAAGATGCCGTCGAAGTGACCCCTAGAGAAAGAAGGGACATGCTTGACGGTGATGAGGAATGTGATCCCACTCTGTTGAAAAAATTGTTAGGTCCTAATGAGAAAGCCATTCGCCGGGCTCCAAACCCCGAAAGTGATAACTCCTGTTGCATGCCGACTTTGAAAAGTTTGAATGAGGCTGTGAAGGCTCTAAACGGAGAAGGTGAAGTTGAAACCAACTAATTGCCAAGCCAATCGAGAGTCGAACCCCGAGAAGGTCGAAAGCCGTTAACTTGGGATCGGGTTCGAAGCGGCCTACGCCTCCGGTAGTGCCGTTAATCGGATTAATCGGCGAAATTGGCCATACGCCCGGCAAAGAGCCCGCCTCGACTTTGAAAGAGCTAACGAGAATCCTCCGGTAGGAATAATGACCCGGGAAAATCTAATGTCTATGTGATGACTCGATGCAGACGAGATGAGTATTGAGCGGCCTAAGGGTGACAAAAGGAATGCCGTCTCGGAGCCAAAGACGAGATAAGAGGCCTAATAAGCCGGAAGTAGAAAATCCGGACTCTAACAAAGAGGATCCGAGTGTTGACTCGGTTGAAGTGTACCCAGGCCAATATCTCCTTGTGGTCCCTGTTAACCTCTTCATACCCTCATAAGTTGAAGCTAGAAGAAAGTTTGGCCAAGACCATGGTGCCCATAGATGTCACCCCGGATGAGGTCGTCCAAATGATTGGAAGTATCCATTACGGAAACATCATTACCTTCACGACTTGGACTGCCAAAGTATGGGGCTAGTCATAACGAACCTCTTTACATCACGGTCCAGTTAGAGGAGCGTCGATTGCCACGGGTATTAGTCGATGGAGGGTGCAATGAATGTCTTGCCGGCCAAGATGATGGACTTATTGGACTTGAAACCAATAGATTTGAAGCCTTCTAGTCGGACTATTAAGGCTTATGACTCACACCGCACGATCGGTTTTGGGGATTGCTACTCTCAAGTTGTGGTTCGGAAAAAGGTCATGGATGTTGATTTTCAAGTGATTGATATTCCGATTTCATTCTTGCTCTCTTGGGACGGCCTTGGATCCATCGAGATAAATGGGGTAGCCTCTACTTTGCATCGGTGCGTCAAATTTGATCAAATGATGGCACTATCACCACCATTTACGGAGACGGTGTCACGGTAGAAGGAACCCGGCCTTTGGAGATATCCCGATATTGGAAATCAAACATGATGATGAAGGGTTGGCATTGACGGGATTCTCTATAGCTCCTTCCAAAGCACAAGTGTGTTGCACCCGACCTCGCTACTACTTCCGATAAAATCCCTCTGCCATGAGAATGATGAGAAAAATGGGTTATCTTAGGGACTTGGATTGGGTAGAAGACTTCGAGTCGCAATACCATCATCGATGTAAAGGAACAGACTACCGAGATACGGCTTGGGGTACAAACCGAATTCTCGGAATGGCGAGAAAAGCTAAAGGGGTCCGGCTTCATCCCTACGGTTTATCCCTAACCCATTACTTTACAAAAGGCGGGACACAATACGATAAAAGTGATCACCGGATCTCCTTGCGAGAAAACCCTACGGAAAATCTTGAGAAAATGAGGGAAAGCCAGACCAACCTGTTCGAAGAATGTTCCTTGACTTGCCGGACATTCACAGGGCTACCACTACCGTTGAACGAGTATGTCTTCAAAGGGAACTCGGACGGCGTCAAAGAATCGGCATCCCGGGGTAATGGACTTCTCCGCCTTCGAGTTAGCTCTTCCGAAGATCGGCGGATAGAAGGCCGGTAGTGAAGACAGTGAGTGGGGCTTGCTACGGTTGTTTGATGAAGAAGCACGGATCCCAGATTTGATCGACTTCGGCTCGAGATGATGAGATAGTTGCCGTAATTGGAGATGGTGGTGAAAATCCTTTTGATCCCCGCACTTTGGTAACTAAGACATAGATGCCGTTGAAGAATTGGGAGACGTTCTCGGGGCCGATAGCCAGGCCGACGGCAAATGATCGCGGAGCTTGGATTGGTACCCCGTCCTTCTCAACCCGGTCGTGTCAAACACCACATTGTCCATACAATTGAGTCGGGAATCTTTGAATTCCAGTCCTCGAGTCATCCGAAGGCCTCACGCTGAGGACTATCAAATGTAATCGATGTCATCTTTCCCCTTATTTTGAATGAAATGACAGATCTTTACGAGTATCCTCTTATTGCCAACTTAACAAATGATAAATTAACTCAAAACTTAACAACGGTTAATAATGAATCATTTGAACAAGATGCAAACACACTAAATGAACAATACATTAAAGAAATCTTTAAGCGGGTTTCGAAAAAGAGGAAAACCGGGCCCAAGCTGCCGAGGAGGTTTTGACAAGTGTGAACTTGGGTGCTTGTCGAGGAACCTAAAGAGACACGAGATCGGAAACTTCTTCCGGGGGTTGAACGGGACGGGCGATCGATGCGCTCGAGAGAATACGTCGACGTGTTTGCATGGTCATACGGGGATATGCGGGGCTAGACGGTTCAATAGTAGAGCACGAGAATCCCTCTAGCACCGGATGCTAAGCCGGTAAAAAGCGAGAAATTGAGGAAGATCAAGCCGAGTGGTCTCTACGGGTCAAAGAAGAGATTGAGAAACTACGCGGGTAGGATTCATCGAGTCATCGAATATCCGACATGGTTATCCAATATTGTGACCGTCACCAAGGCCGATGGGAAGGTGCGGCTTGTGTGGATTTCCGAGATCTAAACAAGGCCAACCCCAAGGACGATTACCCTTTGCCAAACATAGACATCCTGGTGGACTCCACTGCCAACTACGAAGTCAAATCCTTCGTTGATGGCTTTGCAGGCTACAACCAGATCAAGATGGCCGAGGAAGACCAAGAAAAGACAGCCTTCACTACACCGTGGGGAACTTACTGTTATACAGTGATGCCATTTGGGCTTAAGAACGCCGAGGCTACTTACCAAAGGGCAACGACCGCGCTTTTTCATGACATGATCCACAAGGAGATTGAGGTCTATGTAGACGACATGATAATTCACTCCAAAGACGAGGATGGGCAGCACTTTGTTGACCTACAGAAGTTCTTTGAGAGGCTGAGACAACATTCCATGAGATTAAACCCTGCCAAATGCACCTTCGGAGTGACGAGGGGAAAAGTGCTTGGGTATATGGTCACGGAGCGAGGTATTGAAGTTGACCCCCAAAAGATCAAAGCCATTATGGATATGAGGCCACCTCGAACCCAGACAGAAGTCAAGAGCTTTATGGGAAAACTGCAGTACATCAGCCGTTTCGTCAATCAGTTGACCACTACGTGCGAGCCCATCTTCAAGCTCATGAAGAAGAACGTAGACACAGAATGGAACGAAGAATGCCGGGATGCTTTTGACCGGATTAAGGCATACTTGGTACATCCTCGGTGCTATGCCCCCACATAGACGAAACCTCTTACGCTCTATCTCACATCCTTGATACGGCGGTTGGGGCTATGCTTGCTCGGGAAAAGAAAGACTCTCGGGTAGAGAATGCCATTTACTTTGTCGGCCGAAGGCTGCGGGGAAGTGAGCTCAATTACTCGGCATGTGAAAAGACTGTGCGGGGTAGTGCAGGTAGTCGGCAAGTTGAAGCATTATATGCAAGCCCACCTGTGAATTTGGTCTCAAAAATGGACCCCATCAAATACATCTTTGATAAGCCTTCCCTCTCGATGCGTCTAGAAAAGTGGTCCTTCTTCTTAGCGGAATACGACATCAACTATGTGACCAGAAAGGCCATCAAGGGTCGAGCGTGGTCAGACCACCTGGCGAACTTCCCCGATAATGAGGACGAGAGGGCACGAACCCCAATTCCCGAGATGAAGGGATCTTTGCGGTCGAGCACGAAAACCGATGGCAATTATTCTTTGTGGAGCCGCTAACAAAGAGGAAACGGCATCGGGATGCTGCTGGTCGATCCGAAAGATGAGCATACACCCATAGCCCTCAAGTTGAACTTCCTGCCACGAACAATGTTGCCGAGTACGAAGCTTTGCATTCTTTGGTTTGGAAGCTGCCTTAGAAAGGAATGTCAAGGAGCTCGAAGTTTACGGAGGCTCGGCCACGATCATCAACCAGGTTTCCAACAAATGGAAGGCTGTGGACCCTAATCTGCGGCGGTATCATGCCCATATGGAGGAGTTGACTAGACGGTTCGGAGAAGTGACCTTCCACTACTTGCCAAGGGAAAAGAAACGGTCGCGAGATGCCCTAGCTACTCTAGCCTCATTGGTAGAGATCCCGAGGAAAAGCCATAAAACCCTTCAGAGTGGGTAGAAGAGAAGCCCCGGCCTATACATTTGTGAAGTAGACACAGGACCCGAGCCTATAAAGGAACCACTGGTACCATCAAATTTACCAGTTCCTCAAAGATGGAGAGTCGGCTTTCGAGACGAAGAAGGTAGACCAAAAGAAGGTGTCGAGCCAAGAGCTTGCAAGCCTTGAAAAGGTTGGCCTCCCATTATGTCATTCTAGGAGGCAACTTTGTACAAGAAGCGATACCAAGGAACACTCCTCTTGTGCGTCACTCAAGAAAGGGCCAAAGAGTTGATGGCCGAAGTCCACAATGGTCCCTGAGGTCCTCATATGAATGCCGAGCCACGATGCAAGTGATCCTCGAGAATGGGTTACTCTCTTGGATTTTCATGGAAGCGGTGTGTCCGGCACGTCCGAACATGTGACAAGTGCCGGCGGTTTGCCAACCTCAACCATCTCCCGCCTCATGACTGTCTTGCATGACGACTCCTTGGCCGTTTGCAACTTGGGGTATTGACGTGATAGGGAAAATAGCCCGAGCGGAAGCAATGGACACGAATTTGTGCTAGTAGCCATCGACTACTTCACCAAGTGGGTAGAGGCCAAGTCCTACAAGGTCCTCACTTCCAAGAAGGTTGCCCAGTTCATCAAAGAAAACATAATGTGCAGATATGGGGTGCCCAACGAGATCATTTCCGATAATGGGTCGCACTTTGAAGGGGCTGCGATAGGTTCTTTGTCGAGAATTCGAATCACTCGCCACAAGTCGTCTCCGTACGGACCTCGGACTAATGGAGCCGTGGAAGCTGCTAATAAGACGCTCGAACGGATCATCCGGAAGATGGCCACCCGTGGTCGTGATTGGCCCGAAAAGGCACTTGGCACTCTGGGGCTCTGAACGTCTGTCGGAAACGGCTACGGGAGAAACTCCTTTTGCCTTAACCTACGGGATGGAAGCGGTGTTACCGGTGGAGTTGGAAATCCCGTCATTAAGGGTCCTCTGGAAAACAGTGTCAATGAAGTAGAATGGTTGCGCGGCCGGCATGATGAGTTGGCCACTACTTGATGAAAGAAGGCTGAAAGCCATGGAACACACCCGAGCCTACCGGAGGCGGATGGCGGGCGTTTGACAAAAAGGTTAAGGCCGGAGACATCAAAGAGGGTGACTTAGTGTTGAAAGTGAAGCCCCCTACCGAGACAACCCCACGGGAAAATGGGAACCCGTTTGGATCGGCCCTTATGTGGTGCGAGAAGATACTATCGGGAGGAGCCATGAAGCTTGCGGACACAGACGGCAATCCCTTTGTCCACCCGGTCAACGGTGATAAGCTCAAAAGATACTATGTCTAAATAAAAAAAAAAAAAAAAAAAAAATCTTAGTGCAAAAAGAGTAATACCCGGCTAAATTTGAAAACCCCAAAAAGGGCGGTCTAGGCAAAAACGGGTTGCACATAAAAAAAATCTTAGTAAAAAGAGTAATACCCAAGCTAGTGAAAACCCCAAAAAGGGCGGTCTAGGCAAAACGAGGTTGCACATAAAAAAAAATCTTAGTGCAAAAAGAGTAATACCTAGCTAGGCTGAAAACCCCAAAAAGGGCGGTCTAGGCAAAAGACAGGGTTGCACATAAAAAAAAAAAGAGAAAAAAAAATATATATAGTTCACCAGAATGAACTACGAAGACCTGAGCCCCTTAGTCTTTCTTGTAAAAGGGGAACGTAGGCAGCCATATATGGTTCGGTCTAAACAATAAAATAAGGGCAATCAAGCTTCCATGAAGTGCGTCCTAAAAAAATAAAGGGTATTTCAGTTTTCATAAAACGGGTCCCAATCAATAAGACATTTAAATTTCCATGAAATGTGTCTTGATTAATTTCTAAGATAATATTTCTTGTTCATTACAAGTTAAAAACTTCTTGATGAGTTCAAGCACGGTCTACTCTTGACTCGCTAACACTTTCTACAAAGATCTAAAATACAAAAAATGCCTAAATGAACTAATGTGTTTGCAAAATGGCAATAAGGAAATCCTAAGAAAAGATCTGTCAGTCGTCATTCGCTGAGTCTTCTTTGGTCTTCTTCCCTTTACCTCGACCCCGTCGAGTTTTCTTTCTCTTCTTCTCTATAAGGTCGGTATCCCTCATCCCTATCTCTGGTATCCTCACTGGAGCCTCCACCAAACCCGTGTCAATAAGTTCCCTCTCTACACGAGCACGAGTCCGCACTTCCTCCCTCTGAGTCTCAGTCAAAGGAGCGACCTCGGACAATCTCTTGTATCGAGCCTCCATATCTCGGATCAGGTCACCCGACTGATTATGGCGACTCGCCTTAGCCTCAGTCTCCCTCAGAGTCCTACTCGAGTCACAGTCGGCCCCCAATAAAGCCTGACGTCTCTCCCCCAGAATGACCTGAGTCGCTCCCATCTCCCTCTCGTACCAGTCCAAGTAGACAGTGGTCAAGATGGTACTCTTCCTGCTCCTAAAGATAGCCCTGGGTGGGAAAACATTATATGTCCAAGCCCTCGAGAAGAATGAGAAGCTGGTTGGATCCCTCATATCCAATGGCACCACCTCCATGGTCCGGATGTCCTCCCAATCGCTCAATGGCTCCTGTAAAGCCCCGAACTGCCTGGATACCAAGCAGGGAATGTAGAAGGACGACCAGCGAGAACCACGGAACCCTCGCGGCATAAGACTCTGAAATATCCTCTTGATGCGCAATCTCCGGTGAGGTATCCACCAACGGATGTCCGAAGTGGATAGCCTATCCATCGTCGGCTCCGGCTACCACGGTCTGTTGCCTCGGTGCACCTCTCAGAAATCACCCAAGGGCAGTCGGCAAAGCCGCAAAGCCCGAGCCTCTCCTGCGGCCACAAAGTCGGCACAGACTCCCGAGACCTCATGAAATGGTCTCCCTAGCCATCCTGTCAATGCCATGAAGGGTCTCACCCAAAACCGGTGGGACAATGTCCTTCCCGGCCACTGCAATCTCGACCATGTCTAAGAGACCGCCATGACAGTCCCCGCGGACTCGGCGGTGAACAAAGCGAGAAAATATGCGAGAGAATGAAGGCATCCATAGCCACCGTGGTCGCAGCCATAGCCGGAGACCCAAACCTGCCCGGGATATCGAAAGGTCAATCTGTCAGGGGCTATCATTATCCTCGGCCTCTCCCGAGAGAAATCTGCAGAAAAGATGCAAGCTTTACCGCCACCGGCACGTCTCCGATCAGCGGAATAGATATAGCCTCAATCTCAGGACCCCCAATCAAGGCTCGGAAGTCTTCATGCGTTGGGACAATCTCGTTGTAAGAAAAGCAGTAAACGTGTCTCCAGACGTCCCAAAACCTTGCTGCTGCTCTCAAAAGGTCCCAATCGGGCGGGAGATCCCTCAAATGCCATAAAGATTTGATCTTGAAGGAAGAATCAAGCAGTCCCTTGTGAAATTGGAGGTTGTGCTTCACCCAAGACTGAAGATCGGACAGAAAACGGTCTCGCTTCCCCCTTTGCAATCTGACGGGCTTCTCCATCGCAAAATGACCTAAGATGGTGTCTTTAAGTCCAAAATGTGCTCTGGGAACAATTGGGACAAGTCTAAGTTGAAAATGAAATGAAATGGCCAAGCCTTGCTTTTATTCAGAAAATAACCAGTTCAGACAGAACTGTGAGCCGCACGGCTCCATTTGCCCTCAGGACCAAACCGCACGGCCTCATTTGCCATCTGCAGAAAAAAATCTGCAACAACCAAAGTTGCTGCCCAAGGGAGTTTTCACCCCACTTTCTCAACCAATACCTGTACAAAAACATGTTCAAAGGTCACCCAAGCATTTATACATCATCATATATCATTTTGGCCCAGTTTCAGCCCCAATTCCAAGCAAAAAACTGCCCCGAGGCTCAGATAATATGCAAATTTAAAAAGCATAAATTAGAAAAGTAAATAAAGCATTACTACAATGTCTTCGCCCCATCGGCGCCCAAATAAAGCAAAAAATAAACAAAGTGTGCATAAATTTTGTCCATTGTTTGTTTTGTTCCTAAATCCATTCTAGAGACCTCCTAGGCCTCCGATTCTTCTTCTTCTTCATCACTGCTTAGCTCGTAGACGCTAGCCTCCCTCATCAAGTCCTCCTGGTCGCTCACATCAGACAGATGGACATTATCGTGCCCGTACTCGGCCAGTGCTCCCGGAATGTCGGCATTGGGTCCCCGCCCCCGAGGCATGGCACTGGAAGAGTACTCCGAGGCCGATGAGGTAGACGCTGTGCCCCCGACATGCCTCCTCTTGCGCCCGGGCTCTGTGCGTCCGCCGCCTTTGAAGTGCGAGCCGGCTTCCTCGAAGGGACCGGCACATGTCTTTCCAGCCCCTGTTCCGCTCGACCAACTGGCATAGATCTGCGAGCCGGAACTGGAACCTGAGAAAAAGAGAAAAAAAATCTCAGAAAAAAAAATCTCAGAAAATTTTCAGAAAATCTCAGAATTGCAAAAAGCAAAGAAAGCTAAAAAAAGGGAAAGACCCTAAAAGTATACTTACAGTGTTGTCAGGCAGCAGGGTATACTGGGGCTCCCTAGTGTCGGGGACAGGAATCCTCATCCTCCTCGGTACTCCGTGGACCACATAAGACAGGTACGCAGGAGGGATCGGCGGGTCAGTAGGCTCATCCTCCCCATATCCCCGAGTGACCGCCGGCTTCATCGGCTTCGTGGCATCCTCGGGCGCTGCTCCACAAAAACGGCGTAGGGGTATCCATGTCAAAGTACTCCTCAGCGGCCACGCCGGCCTGGTATCTAGCGATCTCATTCGCCGCTAATCCTCGTGGCCGTAGCATCCGTGCTGGAGGATCATGGGGAGTAATGGCGTCTAATGGAGGGACATGGCCATGCTGCCTCGAGAAACGGTCCCCCAAATATATGACATCACATGTCAGCCCAGTAAGCCATCTCCTCTGCCTCGTCGCCTCAATGGCCTCTCCTAGCAAAATCTCTGGATACCTGCCCCAAGGGTAGAAGTCCACTCCGTCGTGTCCATCCCTATTGATGACCGGCCTCACCATCTTGTAATCAAAAGTAATCCGGGTCTTTTCCGTGAACTTATCCCTCGCATCTCCCCTCCAGCGGATCATAGCAGGGAAGATGGTGATATCGCTCTGTTGGTTCCAAGGAAAGAACCCGATCACCTCACAGAACCAGACCTGCATGTTCAAAACATCAAAAGGGTCATTTTTTTTCTTTCATAAAAGTCTCAAGACAGAAAGAGGAAAGAGAAAAGGAGAGGGACTACCTCGAGAGCAAAGGAAAAGCAGTCCATGAAGGCAGCTTTATTCCGGCTGTACATATCCAAAGAAAAGTAGAGCTCCGCCAATCCGACCTCTCCCCAAGAGACCGTCCCTATCCCATCTACATCCTCCAGAGAGTCGAGGAGGCAAGTCATGGCCAGCGTCCCAGAATTAGCAAAAATAGTGACCGACAGCATCAACCACACAAAAGCTCTAGCAAGCTGCTGGGCAGTCACCTCACTAACGGCAAAGTCCCGTATGCAGTTCTGGACTGCCACCTCGACATTCCGTGTCTCCATCCCTAGCCCCTTGGGAATCAACTCAAACCCGACCAAAGCTCGGAACTCCTCAGCTGTGATGTGGTCCCTCCAAGTCACAGGCCTCCCAGTGAATTGTAGGCCAGTGATAGCTGTGAAATCAGCGGGAGTCACTGTCAGCTCTCCCCAGCTCAGATGGAAGCTATGAGTGCTATCCCACCAAAACTCAGATAGGGCCTGGACTAAGCCCTTGCTCTTAGAGGTGATATGGATCCCCCTGCCGATAGCCTCAATGAAAAGATCTAGGCCGGTAGCCCGCACCAGCTGCTTGGGATTCACCCCATTCTTCTCAAAATCGGGCATCCTCTCCCAAAGCCTGACTGCTATCTCAGATGGCCCTCTAGACTTGTTCTCCTGTAGACAAGCACAGCAAAGAAATGAGTCAATCTTTCATCTCATTTCAAAAGCATGCATATATTCAAAAGGTGCACATGTTTTCAAAAAGAAAAGCATTCATAAATTTTTTCTAGCATCCTTTGCATCAAAAAAGCGTTTTTCATCACTTGAAAACACGTTATGTCAAGTCTCATTGCTTTCCTAAAGCACAAAATCCCAATTTTCAAAATTCTTTGCACATAAGCATTATTCTTTCAAAAAAATGGCATGCATGAATCCTTTTCATCTTCCAAAATCTTGTTTTCTCATTGATAATCAAAATTTTGACCTAGTTCTAGCACATGCAAGAACTCCATCTCACTTTAAACAATCATCATTCTTACTTTATTTCCGAGAAAAAAGTGGGTCATTCCCATTATTTTTAAATAAATTGCACATGCATGTTCTTAGCATCATAGGTTAAATCATCAATGTCTCAAAATCATTCAAAAATTCTAGGAAAACCCTAGAAAATTCCTAAAATTTGGGTCAAGCCCTAAATCAATCAAAATTCAATAAAAATCGACGGAATCGAGCCAAATAAGAACGCTTACCCCAACCGATCGCGGGTTCGTCGATTTGTGCTCTCTTCTCCCCGGATAAAGCTCCGATGGAGGCATAAGAAAGTCATACTTTCTCTCCGTTCGAATGAGCTCTTTCCTTCTCCTCCGAGCGGCTTCCGAGATGTTTCTTCTTGCTTGCCTTGGTATAGGATTGCCCTCCGGATCCATTCTTGATCAAAGGAAGCAAGGGAATTGAAGGATTTTCAAAATTTCTCTCCTCTCTCTCTCTTCCTCGGCTGAAATGGGCGGCAGTAATGCCCAATTGCCCGTTCAAATCTGTTTTAAATAATCTGGAAAAAACAGACTTCTAGCCGTACGGCTTCTTTTTCCCCCATCTCATGCCGGGCGGCCTCATTCGCTCTGAGCAGAAAATTACAATTTTACCCCTGGACTTTCCACTTGGGCCTACAATTTCCGTTATCCTTTAACTAAGATAACACCCTTTTCAGAAGATGTCCCTTATCTCCTAAGCAATTAAGCTTTCTTTCCAGTCGCCTCCGTTAATTCCGTTATAACAGGATAACGCTAGGTGACAACCTCCGAATTGTCGAAGTCCGAACTCAAGATACCTCTATCACGAATAGTGAAGTATGCTCGAGTTCTTCTTAACTTTAGATACCTCTATCACGAATAGTGAAGTATGCTAAAGTTCATCTAAACTTAAGATACCTCTATCACGAATAGTGAAGTATGCTTAAGTTCTCTCAACTTTAGCTACCTTTATCACGAATAGTGAAGTATGCTAAAGTTCATCTAAACTTAAGATACCTCTATCACGAATAGTGAAGTATGCTTAAGTTCTCTCAACTTTAGCTACCTCTACCCACTCGATAGTGACGTAAGCTCTAGTTTCATCAGGTGACAACCTCCATTAATTGTCAATCAGGTGACAACCTCCATTAATTGTCAATCAGGTGACAACCTCCATTAATTGTCAATCAGGTGACAACCTCCACTAATTGTCAATCAGGTGACAACCTCCATTAATTGTCAACCAGGTGACAGCCTCCATTAATTGTCAAAACTCTCAAGGATCCTAGACATCGTTCCTAACTATCTAGTGATGCTTGAACTACGATCAAGGCTTGATTCCTCCGGGATACGTAGGTAGCCTTTCATAAAAGGTCCAGCCATCCGACCACTTTGGTCACCCTGTTTCTTCGTCACTCCTCAGTGATGAAGTAACCCCTCATAGAGGTTTAGATATCTGACCACATCGGTCACTTCTAGCATATCCCCAGTAGGATCAATTGCTTGACCTCTTAGGTCATTTTCTTTTCTACTTCCCCAGCAAGAGACCAGTTTCTCTTCTCCATTCCCCAGCGGATCTATTCCGAACTACGGCCTGGCTTGATTCCCACTCGGGATACGTAGGTAGCCTTCCAGACTGCCTATAAATAGAGCCCTCCTCTACCCATTTTAACAACAAGAACAACACCATCACACACATATAATACGAAGGAAATCCTCCCAAGAGCTGCTGGAAGTCCAAGAAGGTGAAGAAGAAGGCCAAGAAGTCACCTCCCTCCTCCTTGAAGATCCCAAGATCAAGTCCTCCTCCTAGCTCCGTCCAAAGAAGAAGAGGAAGCCATTGGTAACCTCGCACACCCTAACCTTGCATCCTAATTTCTTTATGTGATCCTAATTGCTCATTGCATTTCATATAATTGTTATTATCTTGCTTGGGACTTGGTAGATTAAAGATCATATCTTTATACCCCCCTTTTCCCCTTTGCATGCATTAGGCATCCCTTGCCATTAAAGATGTAATCTTTTGAATCAAAGGTGCATCCTTTGCACCTAAAAACCCCATTTTTACATAAAAACATCATCTTCATGCATCCTTTACATATAAAAATCCAATCTTTATGATAAAAATGCATCCTTTGCATATGAAATCCTTTTTCAAGCATCCTATGCATTAAAGATCATATCTTTATCCCAAATTAGCATCCTATGCTTTTCAAAATACAATCTTCATGCATCCTTTGCATATTTAAATCCCAATTTCTTCATAAAAATGCATCCTTTGCATAAAAATCATGTCTTTATGCATCCTTTGCCCATAAAGATCATTTCTTTAAATCAAATGCATCCTTTGCAACCCAAAAATGTCATCTTTTCACTAAAAATGTCATTTTTACATGCATTCTCCCATGTCCCCATTAGCAACCTTGGAACGGACCGGTGTAAAAGATCCTATCCTTACATCGTTCCTTCCATAAAGGTTTCATAATTTCTTTAGAAAGGGACAACCTTGAACCCTATATCTCCGATTATCACTTAAGATGAGTATGAAACATCTATATGAGCTCGACCGTCTTAAAGTGTAGGATTGATGGGCTAAGGACCCTCCTTTTCTAAAGAACCTCATCTTTGACTATAAAGAGAGTCATTCTCTCGATCATGCAAGTCCCGAGGTTAAAAATGCAATGATCACAAGTCCAAGATGAGGACGGGATCATAATCCCGAATACATAAAATCCAAGAAATCCCGAGCGACAACCAATAAATGGTTTGTACGTCCGGAAGACGACTTGGGATATTCCCTCCCTTATTTTCAAACACATGCACACAAGAAAGCACGCAAGCAAGCACGATTAATGGGATCTTGGGAGACTTGCTCCGGCAAGGCACCTTGGGTGAACGACGATCCGTTCTTCCCAAGGAGTAACTTAACCTCCGAACCCATAAAACCTTTTTTTCAAAGTTTTGAGGTAATCAAAATGGCGTGGCGACTCTGTTTTTCAAATTAAACCGGATGTCTTCAAACTCGCGTGAATTTCCAATAAACAAAAAATTTGGGGCACACATTCACACCTACCCCTCGCCATTTTATCATTTCTCCACTGTTTCAGTCTACTAACCGGTGCATCACTCGGTTTTCTTCTCATATGTCTAAACCACCTTAGACGTTTTTTCCTCATTTTATCCTCAATGGGCGCAACTCCTACTTTACCTTTGATCATCTCATTCCCCAATCGATCATTTTTTGTATGACCGCACATCCATCGAAGCATACACATCTCCGCCACATTCATTTTATGCACGTGACACTGTTTCACGGCCCAACATTCGGTGCCGTTAAGTAGTGCTGGCCTAATTGTCGTGTTGTAGAATTTTTTCTTTAATCTATGGGGCTTGCCACGATCACATAGAAACCCTGTGACACTCTTCCACTTCAACCAACCTGCTTTAATCCTATGAGCCACATCTCCATCTAATTCTCCATCCTTTTGGATAATGGATCCAAGATAGCGAAAAAACTCAGAAGCTTTGACAATATTCCCGTCAAATGTGATCGCCCCTGCCTCCCTTCTTCCAACTCTGCTAAACTTACACTCCAAATATTCAGTCTTGCTCTTGCTCAGTCTAAAACCTCGAGATTCCAAAGTGTGTCTCCACAACTCCAATTTACATTCAACACCCTCTCTTGTCTCATCAATTAGCACAATATCATCTGCGAACAACATATACCTTGGTATATCATCTTGGATTGACCTCGTCAATTCGTCCATTATCAAAGCAAAAAGGAAGGGGTTAAATGCGGAACCTTGATGCACTCCAATATTTATAGGGAACTCTTCAGTCTTCCCAACACTAGTCTGTACACAAGTACTAACTCCATTATATATATCCTTGATAATATCAATATACTTCTTTGAAACACCCTTCTTTGCTAATGCCCACCAAAGTACCTCTCTTGGCACTTTATCATACGCCTTCTCCAAATCAATGAAAACCATATGCAAATCTTTCTTCTGATCCCGATATTTCTCCATGGTTTGTCTCATAAGATATATTGCCTCCATAGTCGATCTTTCCGGCATAAACCCAAATTGGTTATCCGAAATATCCACAATTTTTCTCAGCCTTTGTGCAGTCACTCTTTCCCAAAGTTTCATAGTATGGCTCATTAGTTTGATCCCCCGATAGTTGGCACAATCTTGGACATCACCTTTGTTCTTATACAAAGGGATCAGAGTACTCTTCCGCCACTCCAATGGCATTGTATTAATTCTTCATATCTTATTAAATAGCATTTTTAACCAATCTATTCCCCTCTCCCCTAAACATCTTCAAACCTCAATTAGTATTCCATCCGGTCCTACAGCTTTCTTCGATCCCATCTTCTTCATTGCCATTTCCACTTCAACCTTTTGAATTCTCCGCATAAAATCTCGATTAACCATACTCAAAAAGATATTTAAATCTCCAATATCCTGCTCTTGACCACCATTGAACAAGGTATCAAAGTATGAACTCCATCTCTCTTTTATCTCTTTATCCCCGACTAGAACTCTTTGGTCTACATCCTTCACCCATTTAACCATCTCAATATCTCATGTCCTCTTATCTCTCGTACGAGCGAGTCTGTAGATGTCCTTTTCCCCTTCTTTTGTATCCAACTTATCATAAAGTTCCTGATTCACCTTTGCTCTTGCGTCTCTTACTGCTTTCTTAGCATCTCTTCTAGCTTCCTTATACTTCTCATAGTTCTCGTCGCTCCTACATTTCTCCAATAATTTGTAGCAATCTCGCTTGCCCTTTATTGCGTGTTTCGTTCCACCATGATGTGTCCTTACTTGGTGGCACATTTCCTCTAGATTCTCCAAGGTCTTCTTTCGCCACCTCCTTTATGGCATGTTCCATCTTAGTCCAAGTCGAATCTATATCCTTATCCTCCATATTATCCGACCAAATATCGGTATCGATCATCTTATCTACAAATTTCTGTTGATTCTCCCCTTTAAGGCTCCACCACTTGATTCTAGGATCTACCTGTGGTTTTCTTTTCCTCGAAATTCTCTTACTTCGAAAATCAAGTACCACAAGTCTATGTTGAGTTGTTGTGCTCTCACCCGGAATAACCTTGCAATCTGTATAACTCTTTCTACAAACATTTCTTACTAAGAAGAAGTCAATCTGACTCGCATTACCTCCACTCCTATAGGATACCAAGTGAGATTCTCTCTTCTTGAACCAAGTGTTCATTATACTCAAGTCATATGCCAACGCAAAATCCAGTATACTATTTCCTGCTTCATTCTTCTCCCCAAAACTAAAACCTCCATGTATGCTCTCAAAGCCATGTCGACTAGACCCCACATGCCCGTTCAGATCACCCCTAATGACTAATTTCTCACCACTAGGTACTCTTTGCACTACCTCCTCCAAATCTTCCCAAAACATTTGTTTAATAGATGCATCCAACCCTACTTGTGGTGTATAGGCGGAAATAATAGTTATTATCTCCTCACTTAGCACAAGTTTAATGCCAATAATTCAATCACTCTTTGTGAGCACCCCAACCCCGAACCTAACGCGTGTCCCGAGCTTGGGAAGCCCAAACTAAGGAAACCCATCTTAAATTTTTTTTAAAAACTTTTTATTTCACCTTTAAAAGAAAACCAATTCTCAAACTTCCAAATTAATCTCAACTGATAATATCTCCACTTGGAGAAATTTCCAAAATGACTTCAATAAACCATAATCCATTAAATTACATCATAAACCCCCAAATACTTTGTTTTACAAAAGATTTTTATATACAACTTTATAAAGGAGTAATACTTAATAAAGACTCCAGACAACCTACTCATATACATAACCTGACAAGTCCCCAAAAGAAAAAGTCCAACTCTTATCCCCAGCCTCACTGGTTCAGGTCACCTGTCTCAGCACGATCTAAAACAGTAAAGGGGAAGGGGTGAGAATAAATCTCAATAAGCTATTATGAATACAGCAAGATGCCAAACAAGATGCAACACATAGCATGGTTACACATAACACATTATGAAAGCGGTAAGCACCTTACGTTACCTCATTTTACCTTTCCCGTCTGAACAATATTGTAAGTACCCAAATCTGGCTCATGCCTTCCGGTCAAGTTTCCCGGCAATTCCGGTAATTTTTTCGGCAATTCCTCGGATTTTCCTAGAGTTTCGGAACAATTCCGGAACTGTTCCAAACCACCTAAGGGGTGAAGGGACTGCTTGGAGATTAAGAAACACGTTTTTCTTAAATACCAAAAAACCTTCTAGAAGACTGCCACCTTGCATGTTTCTAGAAGGAACTGCATGTGGCTATTTATGTCGTGCGACATACCATGCCAGGGAAAATTCTAGAATCTTGCCACCTTGCATGTTTCTAGAAGAATCTGGAAGTGGCTACTTATGTCGTGCGACATAATAGGCCATGAAGACTTCTAGAAGCTTGCCACCTTGCATGTTTCTAGAAGGAAAACGGTTATGGCTTGTTATGTCGTGTGACATAATAAGCCCATGCAGGCAGCCTATAAATAGAGGCCTTCACCTCTCATTTTAAGCACCTCTCCTTCACCCCTCAGTCCCCCTCTATAGGGGATACGCCCAGAAGCATCCCCTCTCCTCACATACCCCCTAAAACACACACTAATCCTCCAAATCACCCACCATTCAACCAATACACACACACACACTTCCCACACACATCAAGAAACAAAGGTTCTCATTGAATCAAGGCTCGATCTCAATCCCCGGAGGTTACTGTTTGAAGGCTCCTATATCTAACTTGATATAGGGAGTCGTGGTCTTCAAGGGTAACGATTTCCTACCCTTTTCCTTCCCCTATCTTCATTATATGTGAAATCTCTATGCTAAATGCGTTAATAATGTTGTATTCTGATTAAAGGTGCATGCTTTAGTGTTATGTTGCATAGATCCATATCCATTTCCATATCATTTCATGTAAAGGCTCCGGCTTGACTTGGTTTTGCATGAACACTCGAGATGAGTGTGGATCCAGCATATCCACACCCTCTTGAAGTGTTCACCATTGACAAACTTGTTCTCTGAGATCTGTTTATGAAGTAACTTGGCCATATTGGTGCCTTGATACCTCTGCAAATCCCAGCTGAAAGGTCTCTGTAAAGTGGCTAGTTATGTCACGCGACATAGGCAGCCTATGTCACGCGACAAACATGGCCAGTTTGCAGAAACTTCATATTTTCAAGCTATAATCTGATTTTAACCCTCATCATGATATAATCTGATGTCTATCTGCAATTTAGATAGTCTCTTCATACATAAAATGACATCTTTTCATTAAAATACCATTTTCATACATAAAGGTGCATCCTTTGCACCTAAAGCCCATTTTCATGCATAAAAAGCATCCTTTGCATAAAAATTGCATCCTTTGCATTTAAAATCTCTTTTCACATTAAAAATGCATCCTTTGCACCCAAAAAATCATTTTCATACATAGAAATGCATCCTTTGTTTTCAAAATAACATCTTTATGCATCATTTGCACCTAAAATGCTATTTTCCCATAAAAATGCCTCCTTTGCACAAAATCATTCCTTTAAACCATAAAGATCACTTCTTTAAACCAAAAAGCATCATTTGCAACCCTAAAATGTCATCTTTTCACTAAAAATGTCATTTTTATCATGCATTCCCCCATGTCCCCATTAGCAACCTTGGAACGGACCGGTGTAAAAGATCCTATCTTTACATCGTTTCTTCCATAAAAGGTTTCATAATTTCTTTAGAAAGAGACAACCTTGAACCCTATATCTCCGATTATCACTTAAGATGAGTATGAAGCATCTATATGAGCTCGACCGTCTTAAAGTGTAGGATTGATGGGCTAAGGACCCTCCTTTTCTAAAGAACCTCATTTTGTGACTATAAAGAGAGTCATTCTCTCGATCATGCAAAGTCCCGAGGTTAAAAATGCAATGATCACAAGTCCAAGATGAGGACGGGATCATAATCCCGAATACATAAAATTCCAAGGAATCCCGAGCGACAACCAATAAATGGTTTGTACGTCCAGAAGACAACTTGGGACATCCTCCCCTATTTTCAAACACATGCACACAAAAAAGCACGCAAGCAAGCACGATTAATGAAGTCTTGGGAGACTTGCTCCGGCAAGGCACCTTGGGTGAATGACGATCCGTTCTTCCCAAGGGGTAACTTAACCTCCGAACCCATAAAACCTTTTTTCCAAAGTTTTGAGGTAATCAAAATGGCGTGGCGACTCCGTTTTTCAAATTAAACCGGATGTCTTCAAACTCGCGTGAATTTCCAATACACAAAATTTGGGGCACACATTCACAGTTTGGCGACTCCGCTGGGGAATATCCCAAAGGAGAAAAGCTTTTATTTTCAAAACAAAAATCGATACTCGGTATATAGGTGGAAACCACTTAACCTTCCTGTATCACTCCCTGATTTGGGAGTTGGGATAACCGGTGGTTTAACAATCCCACGTACCAGTATCCCTTTTCGAAAAAAAAAAATTTGAAAAAAATAAAAGAAAGCTTTTCCCTTTGAGCGGGTTAGACTCTCGTCGCTGATTTCATTAATCTTGCTTGCTTTATTTACCTTGCATTGCATCATTTGCATCTTGGAATCTGTGCATACTTTGAACGGGAAACAACCCGAAAAATAGCAAAGGAGTGGAACCTGTAAAATTGATCCATGCAGTCGTACGGCTTAATCTTCCTTGGATTCTGACCGGGCGGCCTCAGTGGCAATTCCACCAGGAAAAATCATGGTTAATCTGGCAGTCCTAGCAGCTTGGGGCTACTCAGCTCCATGACTGACTGGGGCTCCCAGAAAATTTACGTGCTTACGTGCTGCATTTTCCCCGTCCCAAAAAATCATTCCTTTAAAACACATTTATGAAAATCTCTGTTTTAACTCAAAAAGGAACATTTTTAGGAGACCGCACACTACGCGCACCTGATATATCCTGTACACTTTGCACGCACGTCCTTCAAACCCGGAGTGGTTCAGTGCGATCACGGACAGCCTTACGATGCTCCCGGGCGCGCACGGAATCATTCCAACCTCCCCATGGCAGCCAGTGTCGACCAATGCACAGTCCGTGTCACACGTTTCAAAAAACCGTGACTTTTGGTTGGTTTTTGGTCTAGTCCGTGTTATATAGCCCAGTTGCATACCCTCGTAAAGGTCAAGCCTTAGTTTATAACGGAAGCCAAGATTTTCGCTCAAGCGGAACTCTGCCAAAATTCCGACAAGGAAAAATTGGTAGGATCTTGACTCTGACATTGACTTTGACCTTGACCCGCACGAAATGCGTAAGAGTCGAGACCGAGTCTTTGCCAAAAAAAAATCCAAAGATCTTTCGCTCAAGCGAAGCCCTGCCAAAATTCCGACAAGGAAAAATTGGCAAGATCTTGACCCGGCATTGACTTCGATTCTGACTCACGCACTGCGTATGCAACGAAGTTCAATGTGACACTGTATCATCCGGCTTTTACCGCCCGACCCATGCCTATTATCTTCTCGGACATTACCGAAAGTCAAAACGTCATTCGCTCAAGCGAAACTCTGCCAAAATTTCGTCAAGGCGCGTAAAGACGAGACTTTCCCGGTATTGCCTTGACCATAATTCGCATCGCTCGTGCGTTGAAAGTTCCTATGACCCGCTAGACCCGTTAGGAGCGTTCTTTACTCTCGGTCGGTGGGATCCGCGTGCCCTATAGGACCCTCGCCTGGGGCTGTCCACCCTGGGAGGTCGAAATACAGGTGGAATACGAGGGGCTTATAGACGTAGTGACGGAACCCCGCGATCCGGGATCTAGAGTAGTTGCGAAAAAGAAGGGCAAACCCCCCTTTTCCAACCAAATAGGAATTAATAAAAGACATGATTTTAAGTAAACTTGAACAATTAATGTAATCATAATTGCATTTTCCTATCTCTGATATCCCTAATCGAGACCTCCTCGGTCCGATTTCCGATTTTTCCTGTCCCGACCTTTCATGGTCATATCCCTAATCGAGACCTCCTCGGTCCGATTTCCGATTTTCCCTGTCCCGACCTTTCATGGTCATATCCCTAATCGAGACCTCCTCGGTCCGATTTCCGATTCCCTGTCCCGACCTTTCATGGTCAAATCCCTAATCGAGACCTCCTCGGTCCGATTTCCTATTTTCCTATCTCGACCTTTCATGGTCAAATCCCTAATCGAGACCTCCTCGGTCCGATTTCCTATTTTCCTATCTCGACCTTTCATGGTCAAAATCCTTAATCGAGACCTCCTCAGTCCGATCTCCAATTTCCAATCTTGACCTTTCAAGGTCTCATCTTTTCCGATCAATTAGGATTAGGAGAAAATGTGTTTTGAGTAAAACTTAAGCGATAAGTGCATGTTACTTGAGCCTTCAGCCCAAACACTTACCTTTGAGTCTAAACCTTACCTTATCCCCGAGTCTAAACCTTGCCTATCCCTTTCCCGCAGCGAGAAAGAAGTTTGCAAGAATACCGGGTCAGCGGCTTTTCAGTGCAGAAAACCTTAGGCAGAATCGTCAAAAAAGTCAGAATGGCAGATTTGACAGAAAACAGTGAGGGTGCAGGAAATCAGATGGTTAGGAAGGAAGAGTTAATCCTGGCTTTGGAAAATGCCCATAAGGTTCATGAGGAACAACAAGCCATGCTTATCGACGCACTCCGTCGTCATGGAATTCAGGTAACAGTTGAGTCGAACGGTTCTCTGGTGGTAGTCGAAGATGAGACTTCAGAAACAGTGATCTCAGTCCCTTCATCCTATAACCAAGACCTTCCATCCTACAACCAATACCTTCCTCCATCCGCATACGATCCCTTGCCAAGGACCACTCCTCCTCAGTCCTTTCCAACATCCCAGCTCATCAGGGCTTCATTGCCCTCGGTTCCTCAGAACAGATTGGGCTTCACCCCACCTGTCTCTCAGTTCCAGCAATACCTGCCAGTCTATACTCCAGCTTCACATAATCAGTTCGAGCTATGTGGCTATGTTCTGAAACCACTATACCCACCTGAATGCAATCATGAGTTGCCAAAGGATGATTCAAGTTTTCAGCTGTCACCTACCAGACTTAATGAATCCAGCCGTCAGTTTCACCAGTTTGCTACTATGGTTCCCTCTACTGATAAGAGTCCTGTTGCGATTTCCAGTAACTCGAGAGTCCCCGTTGACCCCTATGTGACAATATTGATGGATCAAGTGAAACAAATGCAAGAGAAGTTTGACCTCATGATGAGTATCAATACTCCCTTGACCCAAGACGTCGAACCAGGCAAGGAAATGACTTCACCAAGCATAACCCAATGCCATCGGCACCAAACAGCAACCGTACCCATATCAGCACCAGTTCCTCACAAAGGAAAGAGTGTCGTAGCCTCCTTCAGCCAAATCCAACAATGGAACCAAGCTGGGACAATGGAAATCCGAGTCTTGAGAACAACAATGTCTCAGAAAACTCCGCAATACGGATATGCCTTTAAGTAAGATCTTTGGAAGAGGCGATGAAAGAAAAGGCGATAAAGCCACTGGAGAATTGGAAGCCCAAGAACCCCAACGTTCGAGTTAGATGAGTCTAAGCATTGTCTTTTCCATCAATACCACAGGCACGACACTGATGATTGCAGCTATTTGAGGCATGAGATCCAGAAGTTGATAGAAGACGGGAAGCTCGAGAACCTCCGTGGGCCAAAAACAGAAAGTTATGGTAAGAGGTCAATTCAGGGGGTGCAAGGTCAGAAACGTCAGCATGATTTTGGGATGCCCATGAGCAAAATTTTTGGCGATTTGGTGAAACGAGGCCTTCTCACATCTCTCGAGAATTATAAGCCAAGAAACCCAGGAAGAGTTGACAGAACCAAGTTCTGTGAGTACCACAAGCATTATGGTCACGTGACAGACAAGTATTTGGATCTGAAGAAAGAAATTCAATGGCTGATCTACGAAGGAAAGCTCAAGCTCCCTGGCAGTCCAACCAGCGAAGAGTAGCTAGACTAGGGTTTACTTATCCTTAAGTAAGATTAAAAAAAAGGCAGTCTAGGCAAAAAACAGGGTTGCACATAAAAAAATAAAAGAAAAAAAATGAGGCCAAGGACCCAGCACCGCCCATCAAAAGCTTGACTGACAGGCAAAATCAAAGCTCAGAGAATGAAAGTTGTCGATAACAATGGGGCAGTCGAAGCAAAGCCAGAAGCATTTCATAAGCCTGCAGGCACGTACGAATCCTTTCTCCCCCAATGAAAGAGGAAGCAATCAGAAGCAGTCGTCCAAGAATGACTTGGTCAAGGAATCATCCCGAGGCCCACGCCTCATCATCCAGTCTTCTCATCCAAACCTTTTCACTAAGGGATCCACAAATCCCAAAGCACGAAGCTTGATCAGGCCAAGGCCGAACTACGGCGACCTGAGCTCCTCACAATGAGGGGAACGTAGGCAACCAGAAATGGTCCGGTCATAAACACATTCAAATTCCCGAAAAATTCGGTCTCATCAATGACCTCTCCCATAGACATAGTCAAACCTCTGAAAATCTGGTCTCATAGACACCTTCAGATCCCAGAAAACCCAGTCTCATCAATGACCTCCCTATACACAAACCTTCCTTTCACACCAGCCAACCTTGATCCGCGATATTGGTTGACTTTCTCCTCATGACTAATAAGAATGTTTTTTTTTTCATATCGAGATTAGTGGTTGAATAACCCGAACATCAATAAAGAGTTTTAAGCAATCTTGTGATCATTGTAAATAAAACAAGTTTTCAGATGTCTTGACAAGTCTTCTCTTTCTACATCTTAGGAAAAATAGTGTTAAACACTGATTTTCTGTCAGCAAGGGCTTCCATACACTTTTACAAACCCTTCTACGCTTATACTCTCTCAAAAGAGTCAAACCCAAAGCGAGTTTTGTGCCTACATCGAATAAGGCCATCGAAATAACACAAAATCGGGATCCATTCCCACCCTTCAAAAAATATGCCCCTGCATGTATAAATTTTTTAAGAATCTTTTCTTTCACATCTTCTTAAGGTTGACTGAGTGACTAAAGAAAATAAAAGAGAGAGTACGAAAGGATAGGTCTTCCCTCTTCTGCTACAATTCGCATTAGGGTTGCCTTGAAACTCTTCGAAGTTGGGGCTTTGCCAAGCCGTTTCTTTAGACTGGGGCTTCTTTAGCCATTTTAGGGGTCTGCATCGGGTTCTTCACTAGGTCACAAGATGGATCCAGTCTTGGTTAGATTAACCTCAGGATCACTTTCGCAATACCAATCATATTGGGATTTTTGCTAGACTGGGTCTCTACCAAGTCACTTCTTCAAAACCTAAGACTTCGTCTGCTCAGTTCATCCAACCGGGGCTTTGCCAGTGAAAGGATCTTTCATGGGGCTTTGCAGAAAGTTCTTCCTCAGAACGGGGCTCCGATAAGTTGCATCCATCCCTAGAAGAGAGGTTTGGTCACTTCGACATCTGCTTTAGTCTTTGGTTGTAAAAGCCTATCAGCATCAGCTTCAAATGCCAGAATGTGAGAAAGGAACATTCATCGAGACCCGAGTTTTAAACCCAGTCTCAGCCCAAGAAGGAATCCTAGTCCACATTGACAACATCTCATCAACAACAGCAGTTCAGTCCGCACCCAAGGGATACGACCCCACCTGCTTGAAACCTGTCTTAAACAATTTCCAAACACATTCCATATGTACATCCAGACCCAGTTCCTACCATGTTTTCAAGAAAAAAAATCACCCCTAGGCTCAAGTAACGTGTCAATTGCTAATGATAACGTTTTCTCCCAAAAGCGCCTCTGTTACTTCCGTTATAACGAGATAACGCCAGGCGACAGTTTCCTAAGTGTCAAAAATCCAACTTTGGCTACCTCTATCACAGATTGAGAAGTATGCTCAAGTTTTCCAGTTATAGCTGCCTCTATCTACTCGATAGTGATGTAAGCTTTAGCTTCCTCAGGTGACAACCTCCATTAATTGTCAAAACCTCAAGGATCCTAGACATCGTTCCTAACTGTCTAGATGAAGCTTGAACTACGATCAAGGCTTGATTCCTCCGGGATACGTAGGTAGCCTTTCATAAAAGGTTCAGTCATCCGACCACTTTGGTCACCTTTTCTTTCCCCGTTCCTCGATGGTGCGTAAGCTTTTGGCACATTCCTAGTAGGATTGGTTGTTTGACCTCCTAGGTCACCCCGTTTCCATCCTTATAGGAAGGGACCAAATATCTCTTTGCCATTGTCCCAAGGAGGCCAGGTAGGTGACCTCTTTTGGTCACCCAATTCCAACCTGTGTCTGCAATTCCATTCCAGTTCCAAAGGCAATAAAAAGCACAGTTCAGGCTTACTAAGTCGCGTGACATAACAAGCCAAGTCGCGTGACATAACAAGCCACATCAGACATCAGACATCAGCAGCATGCTGCATCCCCCAGGGCAATCCCCGACATGTCAATAGCTGCAAATGCCATCCACCCACTTCTCAAATGCATAAGGGAGGGTTCATTTACCCCATGTACACCCATTGCATTCATATTCAAGCCAAAATCCATTCAAGTCATTCAATTCAAGCCAAATACCATACCATTGTCATTTCATAAGTGCGTGCAACAAAAGGCTAACAATGTACATACAAAATGAAATAGGCCAAGTCCAAAAGATGTGCATAGCAAATAAAATGATATGTTTTCCCTAAAAGGGTACAATAACCAAAAAGTCATAAATATATAGGGGGGAACGGGGCTACTCTGAGTCTTCTCCATCATCCTCTCCATCATCTTCATCCTCGCCATCATCCTCAACCTCCTCGGACTCATCGTCGGGATCGTCAGAAGGTGCCTCATAGGCTATGGTCTCCGTTCGATAATAATCATCAAGCTCAGTGATAACAGTAGAGTCAAGCTCATAGTCTGTGGCCGTCTCAGCTCCACCATCCTCATCCTCATCATCATCATCAATCTCAATGGGTCTGTGAAGAGGCACATTTGGCCTCTTCGTCCGAGGCGTCGGTCCACTAATGCCTCCGCTGGTGCCCGCGTCATCAGAGCGGCTCTTCTTCCTTCTCGGCTGGCCAGGTGGAGAGATATCGATCGAACCCTGCGACCGGCAGCGATTCTTCCAAAAGCTCATACCTTTACGGAGCTTGCCAATCATGCCCACGGCGCCGGTATAAGCCCTGGTCAAGTGCCTGTAAGCCTGAGCCGACACCTATTACAAGCAGACATAATAAGTGTCAGAATGCAGTTCTTGATAACAGAAAGAGATGCAATCAATCCAAAAGACGTAAGGAACAGTACTTACAGATCTAGAACCTCGCGGGAGCACCAGATGAGGATGAGTCTATGACATATCAATATGAGCTCGCCTCATGCGACCGCCACCCTGGTAATCAATAAAAGTCGAGGGCAAAGGAGGTCTAGCCACATAGCCAGTCGAAGGTCCCGCACTCTGAGCACCATAACCAACCCTGGTCTGTGGGGACTGAAGATGCCTAGCCATGTACAAAGTGTAATCCCCATCCCGTGTGAAGAGATGTGCCGCCATGCCTACGATCAAAGCATCTACATTCGCCAACTGGCGAGGCAGCCACATCCTAGCTGGAGGATCATCAGGGATCCGAGCATGCCTATTGGGCCTATGCTGTCTATACACTCTCTCTCCTAAATACAAGGCATCTCCGGACAAGCCCACTAACAGCTTGCGACACTCTGTCAAGTGCGCAGCACGATCCAAATCCAGATCGTCATAACGGCCAGTCCATGGGAACATACTCAGCCTCAGTGGAATCCCTCTCAAGCACAACAGCGTATCATGATACGAGGCCGTAATCCTGCACCTCGAACCCTCCGGTGTCCTAGTCTGTCTCCTGGCACTCTTCGTCCACTGTCGGAGAGCAGGAAAAGTGGTGGCAGGAAACTCATCCTGTATCTGCCACTCGTAACAGCCAAAATACTCGAAGGCCCAAGCCTGAAAAGAAGAAGAAGAAGTCAAAACAAGGAAAAAGGATAGAATGGAATGCGCAAAAGAAAAGAGGTCAAAATGAGAGAATACCTCAAAATCCAGATGACAGCAAGTAAAATACTTCGCCCTCCCTCTACTGACGTCATCTAGAGCCAAATACATCTCGGCTAAACCAGCCTCACCCCAGGATAAATTCCCCACAGCATCCCAGGCTCTCAGAAGCTCCAGCAGTGAAATCAAGGTAGTAGATGCGCTGTTGATGAACAACATGTCAGAAAAGCCTACCCATACAAAAGCCCTCGCTAATCTCTCAGCTCTCAGCCGGCTCTCAACAGGATCATCAACTACAATGTAGTCCCTACTCTGTTCCCCAACCAAGCCATGTAGCTCGCCCAACTCATATCCATTCCCCTTCTTGATCCGGGGAACGAAGCCAAGTAAACTCATAAAATCGGCATCAGTGATAGGCTGGGGCTCAGCTCCCTGTGCAGGCTCCTCTATATAGAGTGGCTCATCTGTAAAAGGCAATCCTGTGATGACCGCAAAATCCAATTGCGTGACTGTCATCTCACCCCAAGAGAAGTGGAACGAATGAGTGGTCTCCCACCAAAACTCTCTAAAGGCCCTCACCAAATCTACACTCCTCTGAGTGTCTCCAATGGCCTTCGCCATCTCAAAGAATTGCCCTAGCCCAGCAGCGTAAATCATGCCCTTAGGCGAGTCCATCTACTCCTGGCTACCCGGCAAGCTCTGCCATAGCCTGCCAATCACCTCCGGGGAACCACGGGTGCGTAATCTCTGCAAGAAAACATGGCACAGGTATAAATATCTCATGCTATTTCTTGAAATCATCTCAAGCAAAAAATAAGTCAAAATATATCAATGTATAGCATGCATTTAGCATCACATTTCCTAGGTCAATCTATGATTTCATGCCAGTTCATGATTCAATTCATAGCACAGTCTGAAGGCATTCAGTTCGAATCGATTTCACCCAAATCAAAAAAAAATTTCAAAAAACCCTAGGTTACTTACCACATCTTTCTTCCTGACATCCGAGGTATGCTCATCGAGCTGTGGGTAGAAATCTCCTCTTCGTGATTCCGGAAGAAAGGGCCTTTGATTCCTCTGCACCCCCTTCCTTCGAGTAGCTAATTCGGCTTGTTGAGGATCCCTTTTGGTCGTATAGAGCCTAGGAGGCATTTTCCAAATTGAATCGAACTAAAGATTGCTTGATTTCTCTCGAGCCCTCTCAAATCTCCCTCTGATGTTGCTTTCTCTCTCTTCTCGGTGTCGCCTCCCTCTCAATTTCAAGCCTAATTGAATTTTAAATGACGACTGTGCGAATTTTTAATGAATCTGTCCACAGGGCCTATTATGTCGTGCGACATACTAAGCCCCTGTGGCTTTTTTTACAATTTTGGCCTTAAAGGCTCCATTTTTCAATTTTGTCCCCCGTAGGCCTCTTTTACCCTTTATGCCCCTGGCATTTCTAATCATTTTCAATCAAATTTTCCCTCCAGTGTCCCCGAGGCCTATTTTACAAATTTACCTCTGTGACTCATTTTATTTGCCCTTGGCATTTTCAATTCTATTTTCAAAAAATCGGGTACGTCCCGTTGCTTTATAAAAAAAATTATCGAGTCCTTCCCACTTTTTTATGAAAAATTTATCCGGGTACGTCCCACCTTTCTTTCCAAAATTTATCCGGGTACGTCCCACCTTTCTTTCCAAAATTTATCCGGGTACGTCCCACCTTTCTTTACAAAATTTATACGGGTACGTCCCACCTTTCTTTACAAAATTTATCCGGGTACGTCCCACTTTTCTTTACAAAAATTATTGAGTCCTTCCTACTTCTCTACAAAATCCATCCTTTCTCGCGATCTCCGTTATCTCCAGATTGAAGGAATAACATTTCGCTCTTTTTCGATCTCCGTTATTCCAAGATGAAGAAATAACATTTCGACCTTTCTCGCGATCTCCGTTATTTCCAGATTGAAGAAATAACATTTCGCTCTTTTCCGATCTCCGTCATTACAAGATGAAGGAATAACATTTCGACCTTTTTCGCGATCTCCGTTATTCCAAGATGAAGGAATAACATTTCGCTCTCTTTCGATCTCCGTTATTCCAAGGTGAAGGAATAACATTTCGACCTTTTTCGCGATCTCCGTTATTCCAAGGTGAAGGAATAACATTTCGCTCTTTTTCGATCTCCGTTATTCCAAGGTGAAGGAATAACGTTTCGACCTTTTTCGCGATCTCCGTTATTCCAAGGTGAAGGAATAACTTTTCGACCTTTTTCGCGATCTCCGTTATTCCAAGATGAAGGAATAACATTTCGACCTTTTTCGCGATCTCCGTTATTCCAAGATGAAGGAATAACATTTCGCTCTCTTTCGATCTCCGTTATTCCAAGGTGAAGGAATAACATTTCGACCTTTTTCGCGATCTCCGTTATTCCAAGGTGAAGGAATAACATTTCGCTCTTTTTCGATCTCCGTTATTCCAAGGTGAAGGAATAACATTTCGACCTTTTTCGCGATCTCCGTTATTCCAGATTGAAAGAATAACATTTCGCTCTTCTTCGATCTCCGTTATTTCAAGGTGAAGGAATAGCATTTCGACCTTTCTCGCGATCTCCGTTATTCCAGATTGAAGGAATAACATTTCGCTCTCTTTCGATCTCCGTTATTCCAAGTTGAAGGAATAACATTTCGACATCTCTTTCGATCTCCGTTATTCCAAGGTGAAGGAATAACATTTCGACCTTTCTCGCGATCTCCGTTATTCCAGATTGAAGGAATAACATTTCGCTCTTTTTCGATCTCCGTTATTCCAAGTTGAAGGAATAACATTTCGCTCTCCTTCGATCTCCGTTATTCCAAGTTGAAAGAATTACATTTCGACATCTCTTTCGATCTCCGTTATTCCAAGTTGAAGGAATAACATTTCGACCTTTCTCGCAATCTCCGTTATTCCATGATGAAGGAATAACATCTCGCTCTTTTTCGATCTCCGTTATTCCAAGGTGAAGAAATAACATTTCGACCTTTCTCGCGATCTCCGTTATTCCAGATTGAAGGAATAACATTTCGCTCTCTTTCGATCTCCGTTATTCCAAGTTGAAGGAATAACATTTCGACATCTCTTTCGATCTCCGTTATTCCAAGGTGAAGGAATAACATTTCGACCTTTTTCGCGATCTCCGCTATTCCAGATTGAAGGAATAACATTTCGCTCTCTTTCGATCTCCGTTATTCCAAGATGAAAGAATAACATTTCGATTCAGTAACAGCTCGAACTACGACCTGGCTTGATTCCTCCGGGATACGTAGGTAGCCTCCTGTAGTTTCAGCCAATTTGTTACATATGACACCCCTTTCCCCAGTGGATTCCAAACTACGATTATGGCTTGATTCCCACTCGGGATACGTAGGTAGCCTTTCATAAAAGGTTCAGCCACTCGACCAACTTGGTCATCCAATCCGTCTCGGCATTCGCCAGATTGGATCCTTTTCTATCGACAACCCCACTCGCCCTGCAAGTGACGTTGCCGAGGGGCTTCTGTAAGTACCCAAATCTGGCTCATGCCTTCCAGTCAAGTTTCCCGGCAATTCCGGTAATTTTTCCGGCAATTCCCCGAATTTTCCTAGAGTTCCGGAACAATTTCGGAACTGTTCCAAACCACCTAAGGGGTGAAGGGACTGCTTGGAGATTAAGAAACACGTTTTTCTTAAATACCAAAAAACCTTCTAGAAGACTGCCACCTTGCATGTTTCTAGAAGGAACTGCATGTGGCTATTTATGTCGTGCGACATACCATGCCAGGGAAAATTCTAGAAGCTTGCCACCTTGCATGTTTCTAGAAGAATCTGGAAGTGGCTACTTATGTCGTGCGACATAATAGGCCATGAAGACTTCTAGAAGCTTGCCACCTTGCATGTTTCTAGAAGGAAAACGGTTATGGCTTGTTATGTCGTGCGACATAATAAGCCCATGCTGACGACTATAAATAGAGGCCTTCACCTCTCATTTTAGGCACCTCTCCTTCACTCCTCAGTCCCCCTCTATAGGGAATACGCCCAGAAGCATCCCCTCTCCTCACATACCCCCTAAAACACACACTAATCCTCCAAATCACCACCATTCAACCAATACACACACACACTTCCCACACACATCAAGAAACAAAGGTTCTCATTGAATCAAGGCTCAATCTCAATCCCCGGAGGTTGCTGTTTGAAGGCTCCTATATCTAACTTGATATAGGGAGTCGTGGTCTTCAAGGGTAACGATTTCCTACCCTTTTCCTTCCCCTATCTTCATTATATGTGAAATCTCTATGCTAAATGCGTTAATAATGTTGTATTCTGATTAAAGGTGCATGCTTTAGTGTTATATTGCTTAGATCCATATCCATTTCCATATCATTTCATGTAAAGGCTCCGGCTTGACTTGGTTTTGCATGAACACTCGAGATGAGTGTGGATCCCGCATATCCACACCCTCTTGAAGTGTTCACCATTGACAAACTTGTTTTCTGAGATCTGTTTATGAAGTAACTTGGCCATATTGGTGCCTTGATACCTCTGCAAATCCCAGCTGGAAGGTCTCTGCAAAGTGGCTAGTTATGTCACGCGACATAGGCAGCCTATGTCACGCGACAAACATGGTCAGTTTGCAGAAACTTCATATTTTCAAGCTGTAATCTGATTTTAACCCTCATCATGATATAATCTGATGTCTATCTGCAATTTAGATAGTCTCTTCATACATAAAATGACATCTTTTCATTAAAATACCATTTTCATACATAAAGGTGCATCCTTTGCACCTAAAGCCCATTTTCATGCATAAAAAGCATCCTTTGCATTTAAAATCTCTTTTCACATTAAAAATGCATCCTTTGCACCCAAAAATCATTTTCATACATAGAAATGCATCCTTTGTTTTCAAAATAACATCTTTATGCATCATTTGCACCTAAAATGCTATTTTTCCCATAAAAATGCCTCCTTTGCACAAAATCATTCCTTTAAACCATAAAGATCACTTCTTTAAACCAAAAAGCATCATTTGCAACCCTAAAATGTCATCTTTTCACTAAAAATGTCATTTTTATCATGCATTCCCCGATGTCCCCATTAGCAACCTTGGAACGGACCGGTGTAAAAGATCCTATCTTTACATCGTTCCTTCCATAAAAGGTTTCATAATTTCTTTAGAAAGGGACAACCTTGAACCCTATATCTCCGATTATCACTTAAGATGAGTATGAAGCATCTATATGAGCTCGACCGTCTTAAAGTGTAGGATTGATGGGCTAAGGACCCTCCTTTTCTAAAGAACCTCATGTTGTGACTATAAAGAGAGTCATTCTCTCGATCATGCAAAGTCTCGAGGTTAAAAATGCAATGATCACAAGTCCAAGATGAGGACGGGATCATAATCCCGAATACATAAAATTCCAAGGAATCCCGAGCGACAACCAATAAATGGTTTGTACGTCCGGAAGACAACTTGGGACATCCCCCCCTATTTTCAAACACATGCACACAAAAAAGCACGCAAGCAAGCACGATTAATGAAGTCTTGGGAGACTTGCTCCGGCAAGGCACCTTGGGTGAACGACGATCCGTTCTTCCCAAAGGGTAACTTAACCTCCGAACCCATAAAACTTTTTGTTCAAAGTTTTGAGGTAATCAAAATGGCGTGGCGACTCCGTTTTTCAAATTAAACCGGATGTCTTCAAACTCGCGTGAATTTCCAATACACAAAATTTGGGGCACACATTCACAAATATGTCGTACAACGTGGGAGTAAAACTCCGCTCTTTGGTGAACTGCCCCCATGCACATTCATCGCTTATAGGACTCATACCCAAGAGATCCATATAAGGAAAGAAGATACTTATATGACCCTTATTCAGAGTATCATATAATATCGCCGCTACCTGTAAAGCTTTTGGCTTAATACAGAAGCATTCCATCTAACTCCAAAATCGCAGCTGACTGTAAGGTTTTTGGCTCAATACAGAAGCTAGCACTCCCACTCTGTGGCCACAGAGGGGACGGTCACAGGTATGATGAACCTTCAATCACTTATAGAACAAATCCATAATTGATTGAATTCCATTATACCCCCGAATCACATATAATATAAACACGTTCAAGCACATAATAGATACTTGAAATGAAATCCACCAAAGGGATAAGAATATAACAACATGGTAATGTATACTCATGTTAAATCAATACTATAGTGCAACATTCATTTAATACACTATGCATAATACCATCAATGAATATGAATTCAGTAGGGTAACAATATAAACAAATAATTCACACTTGGGATACAATATAACTATATGCCAACTAATCCACACTTGGGATACAATATAACAACATATCAAATAATCCACACTTAGGATACAATATAACAACATACCAAATAATCCACACTTGGGATACAATACAACGATGTGGTACATATACATTTCTAACTAACGCAATAGTGTATCTTATAGCTTCTACACTATTCAAACTAACCACCAAGAATAGGGAAGCAAGTAAGGCCACCATGTACCATAAACCATTCCTAAGTAGTCATTACACAACCTTCAATAACCGTAATAAAAGTTCAAGATCTAATTCCCAAGTTTGAACCACTTTGAAGAAGTTACGAATCAAGCTTATCAACCATCTTCCGAACAATATTTAAACTACTTCCATAATTCCATTTTTACCAATTAAGGTGTCATTCTGTAGCCCAAGTATTCTACTTTAATTTAGGTGAAAGAGGGTTCATTTATATCCTAGTTAAATTGGGTTTAAACAGCTTGGAAAATAGTCAAGAGTTACAGGCCAGGGCACGACTCGTGCCCCAGGGCACGACTCGTGCCCTTTTGACCTCCTCCAGAATCAGGCGTTCCTAGCATGGCACGACTTAGTCTTAACATTGATCACGACTCGTCCCATCCTCAGGCATGACTCGTGCCACAGGGCACGACTCGTGACCTGAGCCCAAAACGAGGCGCAATTTCATCAATAGCTACACCAAGTTGATCCCAAACCAAGTTTCCTCTGTTTTGTGAACATAAAAAGGTTTACTAACTTCATACATTTCATACTCAATCATTCCTAATCACATAAGGTAGATTTAACCCATTTAATAATTAGTTGTTTTACTCATTACACTACCCATTTCATATTTAACCTTTCTATCTCCCTTCAAACCATACTCTTCTTCTTTATCAACCTCCATGAACATAAATCTTATATTTAGATCATTAAACAATTTCTCTACTCCAAGAAAGTATTCCAATACATTCCAACACTAACCAAAACCCTTTAGTACCAAAACTTTATTTCATTTTAACATGCAACCATTTCTTGTAAACCATTAACACCATAAACCCATTACTAACCATTTTCTTCACTTTCTAATTCTAGTAAATTGGCCAAAATCACATTCAATACTTACACTTAAACCATTAACATCCACAATTACTCTATACCGCCCTTCTTTCAACTTAGATCACCATTTTACAATCAAAAATCAATTCAAACTTGACTAAACCATTTCAACTAAATTAGCATTATTCAAAATATCAAAAATCCTTTTCTTTCCACAAAATATTCATTAACACATAAAATGAACAATTATTAGAAGAAAGTCACAATAACTTACTTTAACAACACAAGATGAAATCACCATTTTTTCGGCTTGATGTGATCCCCTCGACGCCACGATCAAGAATGTACAAACGGATTGAAAAATGAGAAGGATTTTGAATTGTTATGAATTTTGAAGGAAGAATTTATAGAGAGTTTTTCCATGGAGATTTTACTTCATGAGAAGGTAGAATGAAGATGATGAGGAAATGATGTGGAGGTTAAGGAGGATGATGGAGTAAGTATGGGGGAATTTGACTTAAAGGAGGGGATGGGGAAAGGTGAGGGTATGGCCCCCCATACCAATTAAATTAAATCTTTCAAGGATGTACAACTAAGTCCTCCAAGGTTTAGAAAAATGCAACTACACCACAACTCCAATTATTTACACTACCCACTTCCACTACTTATAACAATTTATTTATTTTCAATTACTATACTTCAACAAAATACTTTAACTTATTTCCATTTTATCCTAAGGCTTTAGGATTATTTCACAACCATCTCAACTTAACATAAGAAATCAAAGACATGAAATGAGCACATATAGTCAACAATAATATAAAAAGCATATAATGAGCTGCTAAAATAGTGCCTAGGGTTAGGGTCGTTACACTCACTCCCCCTTAAAGAAAATTCGTCCCGAATTTTAAAAAGACTTACCTTAAGGATCAAATAGCAAAGGTTACCTCTCATGCATTTCAAATTACACTTTCAAATAGTCCTCAATGGCATGATTCTTCTATACATCTCACAACCTGAATACTCTAGAATTTTAATTCCGGACTTGCGATGCTAATAACTCTCAATGGTTCTCCCACATAAGTCAAATCCTCTTAATCATCATTAGTTGAAGGACTCCATACAAACGAGGGATCATGCAAATGATTTTTCCATACTAAACTTCATACAGTACCAATTCAATGCTAAACTAAAAACTACTATTATACGCAAACTCACTAAGATTAATTAAACTTTTCAAGTTGAAAGGAAATCCCTAAAATAACTTTTCCGGATGTTATAAAATAACGCAGTTAAAGTCTTTTAATAGTTCCAACCATCACTTTGGCCTATTGATCACTTCCTTTTGAGTAACTAAATTTTTCAAACCCTTAGGATCGGCAACAATTTCAAATGGAGCTTCAAAAAGATAAGGTTCCAACTTAAATAACGCAACACAATTGCAGCCACTCTCGAGTAAAGGATAAGAAGATTCCACTTTATCTAAGTCAACTTCCTCGAAGCATACGCTATTACTTTCCCAATTCTCATAATATCACAACCTAATCCTCCTTTAATACGCACTTAAAATTCACAAAGTCCTCGCATCCACTAGGCAAGGTGAGGATCAGATCTATAGTCAATCTATTCTCCATCTCTTATCCATATGGTTTACCCTTATTACATTCTACACTATTGATATATCCTTCTGAGTTAACTAACTCGACGATTTTACAATTCCCAAGAATCCCTTAATAATCCTTAGGTAGCTCTTGCCAATCCAAAGACTACGGACTCAATCCTCGTAAGAACCATGGTAACATCCGAGCTTAAGACTATAAAACTCAAAATTTGAAATCTTCTCGAGTCAACTCACATTTGCTAAACTTCTGAAACGATGAATTCCCACTAAAGGAAAATAACACAACTCACAAATGATCTTCATGATCCTCTCATAACTTTAATTAAACAAAGAGGTCATCAATCCTAATTATCATACAGCCATCAAAATAAGGATTAAAATTCTGCTTATCATACCCAGAACCAACACATGGCTACTCCGATGGAAGCATATTTACCATCTACTCACAACTAGCACATAAATTTTTTTAGAGGGACTCCTTACTCAAGTCCAACCCAAACCAATTACCCTTCACACTTTTACCCAAAATTTTCTGCCTTTAATGCTTATATAACAAGAATACCATATAAAGGTTTATTTATATCAAATATCAACATAATCAAATTAGGCATAGAAAAGGATACTCACTTCTTATGATAGTCTACCAATGCACAACAACTACTTAACCATCCAGGTCAAGTATATCTCATAATTACAAATCGGTAATCATACCAAATCAACTGGCAATACATGCCCAGTTATACCCACATCATCATCGTGGTAAATCAAAGAAGATTCGAGGTATTCTCTCATAAGAGTAGAAACCTCTAACATATAAAACAGATCTCAAGCAATGTGCCACATAGAAGCAAAATGCGATGCCAAACATAAATGATATGAAACAGGATCTATAAAATATGACCCCTAACTTTTGAGACAGGTAATATACCTCTAGTGACCTCTGAGGGATCTATCTCTCCTAGACCCGAAACACATACTCGACCTTAGACCTTCTCTTTTGATTCCCCTTCGTTATCTCTTTTGGTACCACCTCTTTGTTGTCCACCCAGTTGACCGCTGCTTGAAGCTCGTCCCCACTGCAACCTTGGGCAATTCCTCCTAAAGTGTCCCATTTTTCCACACTTAATACACCTGCCTTGCTTACTCCAATACTGATCTTCGGTATGTCCAATCCTCTTGCAAAATTTATAAATCATCCCATAATGTCTGGATATTGGCCTAGACGAAGAAGCTACAACAAGTTACCCTCTCACACTCCCTGAAGTTGAAGCCCTTGGTAGTCCTCTAGAGATTTTGGATCCTTATCCTAGATACTTTGGTTTATTTCTAATCCCACTTTTCGATCTTCCACTATTTTCCTCAATGTCATTCTCGATCTTATATGCTCTATCTATGGCTGTCTGATAATTGGTGAAGCTATCAATCAATAATTTCTTCCTAAACTCAATCCTCAAACCTTTCACAAACCTATGAACCCTTCTCGCTTCATGCGATACCAAATGAGGGCAACACCGAGCCAATTCCTCAAACCTGACTGAATACTGATCCACCGTCATGTTCCCTTGTTCTAGTCCTAAGAATTCGATCTCCTTCTTGTCCCTCGTAACCATTGAAATGAAATAATCCTCGAACTGCTGGGTGAAATTATCCCAAGTCGGAGGCGTATGATCCCGCTCCCAACTTCCCTTTAAAATCTGCCACCACTGATCAGTTGGACCTTCAAGTTTGAAAACGTCATATCTAACTTTCTCTTTGTTGCGACTCTCCATAACCTCAAAGATTTTGGTCATTTCTGCTAACCATTTTTCTGCCTTTAACGGATCCGGATCTCCATTATAGCTCGGTGGATTCATCTTCACAAACCTTTCCAATTCATCACTTTGACATCCTTTAGGTTGATTCAGAGCTGACCCTCGAGTTTCCATATTTCGTACAAACATCCTAAATAAGTTCATCATCACTTCATTCTGAATTCCACCTGTCCCCATATTTCCTTCATTTTCTGGAACCCTTCGCTGGTCATCATTGCTTCCGGCCATTAAAACAAACTCCTGCAATAAACACTCGGCGTCAATTACCACACACTCCCCCTTAGTTTAGACATCTACCCTTGACCTCTAAACTAAGCTCTGATACCAACTGTGAGCACCCCAACCCGAAACCTAACGCGTGTCCCGAGCTTGGGAAGCCTAAACTAAGGAAACCCATCTTAAATTTTTTTAAAAAACTTTTTATTTCACCTTTAAAAGAAAACCAATTCTCAAACTTCCAAATTAATCTCAACTGATAATATCTCCACTTGGAGAAATTTCCACAATGACTTCAATAAACAATAATCTAATAAATTACATCATAAACCCCCAAATACTTTGTTTTACAAAAGAGTTTTATATACAACTTTATAAAGGAGTAATACTTAATAAAGACTCCAGACAACCTACTCATATACATAACCTGACAAGTCCCCAAAAGCAAAAGTCCAACTCTTATCCCCGGCCTCACTGGTTCAGGTCACCTGTCTCAGCACGATCTAAAACGATAAAGGGGAAGGGGTGAGAATAAATCTCAATAAGCTATTATGAATGCAGCAAGATGCCAAACAAGATGCAACACATAGCATGGTTACACATAACACATTATGAAAGCGGTAAGCACCTTACGTTACCTCATTTTACCTTTCCCGTCTGAACAATATGTCGTACAACGTGGGAGTAAAACTCCGCTCTTTGGTGAACTGCCCCCATGCACATTCACCGCTTATAGGACTCATACCCCAGAGATCCATATAAGGAAAGAAGATACTTATATGACCCTTATTCAGAGTATCATATAATATCGCCGCTACCTGTAAAGCTTTTGGCTTAATACAGAAGCATTCCACCTAACTCCAAAATCGCAGCTGACTGTAAGGTTTTTGGCTCAATACAGAAGCTAGCACTCCCACTCTGTGGCCACAGAGGGGACGGTCACAGGTATGATGAACCTTCAATCACTTATAGAACAAATCCATAATTGATTGAATTCCATTATACCCCCGAATCACATATAATATAAACACGTTCAAGCACATAATAGATACTTGAAATGAAATCCACCAAAGGGATAAGAATATAACAACATGGTAATGTATACTCATGTTAAATCAATACTATAGTGCAACATTCATTTAATACACTATGCATAATACCATCAATGAATATGAATTCAGTAGGGTAACAATATAACCAAATAATTCACACTTGGGATACAATATAACTATATGCCAACTAATCCACACTTGGGATACAATATAACAACATATCAAATAATCCACACTTGGGATACAATATAACAACATACCAAATAATCCACACTTGGGATACAATACAACGATGTGGTACATATACATTTCTAACTAACGCAATAGTGTATCTTATAGCTTCTACACTATTCAAACTAACCACCAAGAATAAGGGAGAAAGTAAGGCCACCATGTACCATAAACCATTCCTAAGTAGTCATTACACAACCTTGAATAACCGTAATAAAAGTTCAAGATCTAATTCCCAAGTTTGAACCACTTTGAAGAAGTTACGAATCAAGCTTATCAACCATCTTCCGAACAATATTTAAACTACTTCCATAATTCCATTTTTACCAATTAAGGTGTCATTCTGTAGCCCAAGTATTCTACTTTAATTTAGGTGAAAGAGGGTTCATTTATATCCTAGTTAAATTGGGTTTAAACAGCTTGGAAAATAGTCAAGAGTTACAGGCCAGGGCACGACTCGTGCCCCAGGGCACGACTCGTGCCCTTTTGACCTCCTCCAGAATCAGGCGTCCCTAGCATGGCACGACTTAGTCTTAACATTGATCATGACTCGTCCCATCTTCAGGCACGACTCGTGACCTGAGCCCAGAATTCAGAACAGAGCTGCAATTTCATCAATAGCTACACCAAGTTGATCCCAAACCAAGTTTCCTCTGTTTTGTGAACATAAAAAGGTTTACTAACTTCATACATTTCATACTCAATCATTCCTAATCACATAAGGTAGATTTAACCTATTTAATAATTAGTTGTTTTACTCATTACACTACCCATTTCATATTTAACCTTTATATCTCCCTTCAAACCATACTCTTCTTCTTTATCAACCTCCATGAACATAAATCTTATATTTAGATCATTAAACAATTTCTCTACTCCAAGAAAGTATTCCAATACATTCCAACACTAACCAAAACCCTTTAGTACCAAAACTTTATTTCATTTTAACATGCAACCATTTCTTGTAAACCATTAACACCATAAACCCATTACTAACCATTTTCTTCACTTTCTAATTCTAGTAAATTGGCCAAAACCACATTCAATACTTACACTTAAACCATTAACATCCACAATTACTCTATACCGCCCTTCTTTCAACTTAGATCACCATTTTACAATCAAAAATCAATTCAAACTTGACTAAACCATTTCAACTAAATTAGCATTATTCAAAATATCAAAAATCCTTTTCTTTCCACAAAATATTCATTAACACATAAAATGAACAATTATTAGAAGAAAGTCATAATAACTTACTTTAACAACACAAGATGAAATCACCATTTTTTCGGCTTGATGTGATCCCCTCGACGCCACGATCAAGAATGTACAAACGGATTGAAAAATGAGAAGGATTTTGAATTGTTATGAATTTTGAAGGAAGAATTTATCGAGAGTTTTTCCATGGAGATTTTACTTCATGAGAAGGTAGAATGAAGATGATGAGAAAAGGATGGGGAGGTTAAGGAGGATGATGGAGGAAGTATGGGGTAATTTGACTTAAAGGAGGGGATGGGGAAAGGTGAGGGTATGGCCCCCCATACCAATTAAATTAAATCTTTCAAGGATGTACAACTAAGTCCTCCAAGGTTTAGGAAAATGAAACTACACCACAACTCCAATTATTTACACTACCCACTTCCACTACTTATAACAATTTATTTATTTTCAATTACTATACTTCAACAAAATACTTTAACTTATTTCCATTTTATCCTAAGGCTTTAGGATTATTTCACAACCATCTCAACTTAACATAAGAAATCAAAGACATGAAATGAGCACATATAGTCAACAATAATATAAAAAGCATATAATGAGCTGCTAAAATAGTGCCTAGGGTTAGGGTCGTTACACTCTTCATGTACACTTCCACCACATCATTAATATACTCCTTATCAATAATGATACCCACTCCATTTCTACCCTTATCCTTTCCTGAGTACCAAAGCTTAAAACCCCAAGGCGATATTTCTTTTGCTTTCTCTCCAACCCATTTAGTTTTCTGTAGATACATTATGTGAATCTTCCTTCTCCTCATAACTTCCACCACCTCTACTGATCTCCCTGTTAAGGATCCAATGTTCCAAGTTCCAAAGCGCATCTCACTACCCTTACACTTACTATGGACTAGCTCCATCATATTGAGTTACTGCTATACCAAGAAAATAATTGAGTGGCCTAAGATCTTTCATAGCAAATTTAGAGGATAAAGTAGTCACAAAAAGCTGTCGAAGACGATCGGAAGAAGTGGTGAGGATAATATCATCGACATATAAAAGAAGATATGCGATATCCTTACCACGATTATATACAAACAGAGAATGATCTGAACGACTGTGAATAAATCCCATGGTGGAGACAAAATCTGCAAATCTCTTGTACCATGCCCGAGGTGCCTGTTTTAGGCCATAAAGAGACTTTTTCAATAAGCACACATAATTCGGATGGGTCGGATCCTTGAAATCCATCGGCTGATGCATATAAATCGTCTCCTGTAAAGTACCAAGAAGAAATGCATTCTTGACATCTAGCTGATGAATGGCCCAAGAATTTGCTAGTGTCAAGCTAAGAACAGTCCGAATCGTAGGCGGTTTCACAACCGGACTAAATGTCTCCACACAATCTATCCCAACTAGTTGTGACCTGCCATCACCTACAAGACGGGCTTTATGCCTCTCAAAAGAACCATCAGATTTCCTTTTATGAGAGAAAATCCACATGCACCTTATAATATTAACATCAGAGGGACATGGCACAAGTTCCCACGTCTCATTTTTAATAAGAGCTTCATATTCATCGTTCATTGCTGCTTTCCAATTTGGGTCGGACATGGTAAATTTAGGATTTTTTGGAATTGGGGACGGAGACGTAGTAGAAAGCAAATTAAAACGAGGATTTGGTTTGGTTATTCCACTCATGCTGCGAGTGGCTATGGTTCTTTGTGGAGGGGGAGGCAGATTCGGCCCAGGTGGTGATGAAGTGGGATGGCCCATATTGTTAGAAGTTGGGGGATGTTGTGTAGGAATAGTAGATAGGCCAGATTGATGGTTCGGCCCAGTAGGGGCACATGGAGAAGGAGGACCAGTTTGTGGGTTGATTGTGGCCTGGACCAGTGGGGTTTTTTAAGGCCGACTTGGCTGGCTAGATGTGTGGGCCGATGGAGAGACAAGGGGATGAAATAATGGGTGAAATGTGTCATCCAAAAAAGAATAGTCTCTAAAAATAGGCATATCCGCAGAAACTTGAGTTTTAGCGAATGGAAAATTACACTCATCAAACACAACGTGACGGGAGACAATTGTTTTATTGGAAGAGAGATCATAACACTTAAAACCCCGTTGGTTTGATGGGTATCCCAAGAAAACACACGGACGAGGCCTATTTGGAGTTTATAAATAGTAGAAGACGGAATAAGAGGAAAACATAGACATCCAAAAAACCCTTTAATGAGAATATGATGGATCCCGAAAATAAAGACATTGAGTAGGAGAGAAATTTCGGAGATTTTTATGAGGAATAATATTTAAGAGATATGTTGCCATAGCTAACGCATGATGCCAAAAGGAAGAAGGCAAGGAAGCATGTGCAAGAAGAGTGCGAACCAAATTATTTATGGTCCGAATTTTTCATTCGGCCTTTCCATTTTGGGAAGATGTATATGGACACGACAAACGAAAACTAATACCATTTGAGCGAAAGAAAGACTTAAATGTTTCATTATCAAACTCCCTCCCATTGTCACATTGAAAACATTTAATGGTTCGTTCAAATTGGGTAGAAATAAATTTACTAAAGGTAAGAAACAATTCCGGAATTTGAGACTTCCTACCAACCGGGAATGTCCACAAAAAATCAGTGTAATCATCAAGAAAAAGGAGATAATATTTATGACCCGAAGAACTCAAAACAGGGGACGTCCACAAATCACTATGCACAATATCAAAAGGTAAAACAGTGCTAGAAGTAGAAGGAAAAAATGGTAACTGAACATGTTTACCAAAAATGCAAGAGTCACAAATACCCTCCAATTTAGAGTTCTTGCATGGAATTAAATTTTTATTGCAAAGAGAGAGAAAAACATGTGCTCCCGGATGTCCTAAACGACTATGCCATAAACTAGGACTAAAAGGCGAAAAAGTTGATGGAGAAGTGGGTGAAGAATCGAAACTGTTGGTGATGGGATAGAGATCTCCAGTTCTATTACATCTCATGACTTGTACCCCCGTCCGAATATCCTTCACAGAAAACCCAAAAGGATCAAACTCAATGGAAACATTATTATCAGTTGTAAACCGACGAACTGACACCAGATTTTTAATTAATTTTGGGGCATGAAGGACATTAGAAAGTTTAAGAGGAGGGAAGGGAGGTGATAAAGTGTGTTGTCCATAACCCATAATTGGAACAGCTATACCATCTCCAACAGTTATAAATTTATGAGAGTTGCTCAGATTAAAATAAGACGAGAGAATACCTGAGCTGCCCGTCATATGTGAGGTTGCACCGGTGTCCATGTAAAGACTGTCATCCGGAACGTTTAAGGACATCGTGTGCATAGCAGCTTCAACGTCTGTGGAAATATAGGACGAAGAGGGACCATGGGCTGAGTAAGCCTGAACTGGTCTTAGACCCAACACACCTTGAGGACCAGCTTGTGGCCTAGTCCATCCACTTGTTGGATAAGGACAGGGTGGGTTGGCCCATGGTTGTGGTGCCTATTGGGCTTGGTAATTCCACCATGGAGGTGTTTGTTGCCACTGTTGCCGAGGTTTCCATTGCTGCGAATTACCATTGCCGCCACTGCCACGACCTTTGCCTCTGCCGGACTGACCCTTATTTCCACCATTAGAGTTCCTTTGTCCCTGACCTTGCCCATTAGAACCTTGCCCTGCAGAATTCCGACCACAGCCACCTCCCTAGCCGCCGGATCTTTGGTGTTGTCCGCTGCCTCCTGTCTGTTCCTTCGTCATCGAAGCCATTTGTCGGTAGCCATTAATGCGAGAATTGAACACACTATTCATACTTGCACCTTCGCCTTTCTGGACTCCTCCATTACCAACCGTGAACGCACATCGGAGAAGGTGGGAAGCGGGTTGCTTTGTTGAATAATGGCCGCCACACTATCATAACCCTCAGGTAACCCGACAATGGCTTGAAGAACGATCCTATTGTTAGAAGCCGGAGCACCCACGTTTGCTAATTGATCAGCCAACGTCTTCAATTCCTTGCAGTAAGCGGAAACACCCGGAAAATCATCCAATCTGACTTGGGAAAATTGATTCTCCAATTGGACGGCTCGAGGGTGTTTATTATCCATAAAAATACTCTCAAGGCGTTCACATGTCTTCATAGTTGTAGAACCTGGTTCGATAATGGTTTGCAACAGATCCGGTGACATTGTCCCATAAATCCATTGGAGGGCGAGAGAATCTAGGCGAGACCACAACGCCTTAGCCTCTGGCGACTCCTCTGCCTTCTTACCGGTATTTGTATCTGTGTCCTTCGCCGCTTCTTCTGGTTCAGAAGTAATAATGTGATCAATAACCTCGAACACTCGGCAATGAATCCGAAAGAACTCGGCCCATGTCACGTACTTTCCTGTCTCTTGATCAAGGACGATAGGAATCCAATTACGGATATTTCCTACTGTGAAAGTTGGATGCAACTGGCTAGTCGGGGCTACCATTTCGAAAAGAAAAAGAATAGAACAGAAAGGAGAGACGGAAAAAAAAAACGTGAGAAAGGAGGCGGCGAGCACTAGGTCTCTGATACCATAATAGAACATAATCCCTTGAGACTTTATTCCAATCTCAATCACGTATAAAATACAATGCCTTTCCTATAAACTAGGATCTAATCAAATCTCCTTGAATCACTCCGGAGATATTTACCTACCAACTAAAATATGTACATATCAAATCATATCATTTATCTTTACCTCAATATACACTCTATCAATTATGTCCTTATAATGTTAACATATTTACAAAAAAATCAATCAAAAAGTACTTTTATCATAAATGTTTTAACTTTTACATTCTCTCTCCTTAATCTTCTACATATTTGCAATTCTTTATTCATTTTAAAAAAAAATTATTAACAAAACATGAAATACTATTCTAGGACTCTTAAAGTAACTGTGGCGTATGAAGTATTAAATTTCCTGCATCGTACTTCCTTCCTAGTTCCCTCCCCTCCCCGTTCCTCTCACCCTTTTCTTTTTCTCTTTTATAAACTTCTAAGCAGGCCTTTAAGTGTTCTGAGTATTATAAATGCTTGTTTATAAAATGACTCTTTTGATGGGCTCACATGTATCGATTTTGTATAACACATTGTATCACGGCCATCAACATGATATCGTCAATAATGTATAATCGTTGAATCATCAGTAATACACGATGTGATAAATAAAATTGGCACCAATGATTTCTTCTCTATAGATACAAATTAATGCAGATAACTATTAGATTATCTTTGTCTTGGATGGATTTGAACCGCTTATTTTGATTTTGATTCGCCCTGTTTAAACGTATCTAGTATTTTATTTACTCAGGAATAAATGTTTCACTTTTGATTTATTTAGTCAGTTAAGTTGAACTTTATTAACCAATAAAAATATTATTCATAAATATTTTTAAATTTTCATAAAAGTAAATAGTTTATTGATCAAAATTCATTTAATTGATCAAATTAATTAAGTTAAGATGCGACATTTATTTCGGGACGATAGAAACGGAGCATCAATGAAAAAAGCCCAATTACCCCAACATTTCCCCTAATAACTTACAAGTTGACTAGAATCTCTGGCCCATTTCTACTCGTCTCTACTATTGGGCCTATTACTTATTGGGCTTTTCTAAATCTCTAAATTCCGATTCCCTGTAATACAGCGTCCCGTATACGAGATGTATTCGACAGAACAGACATACTTCTGTCGTTATACGTAACTTGACGGAGTTATCCGACAGATAGACAACCCCAGAAACTTCCTTGTTGACTTATTTTCATATTATAATATAATTTTACGCCAGTTTTTTTAAATTCTCGTTTCATTGAAATTCATTAGTTGATCGCTTTTACCGTTGAGATCTCTATTTCTCTGTCGAAATCGAAACCGGAGACCGGCGTTGATCGATGTCGTACGCGTATCTTTTCAAGTACATCATCATCGGAGACACCGGTAAATTTCAATTCACCAAATGATTCATCTTAATTTTGTTAATTACGCCTATAATTGTGAGGTTTTGAGATCGATTTCTGTGACGACGCCAGACGCCAGGCTGCTGTGTTTGGGAGCGCCTGCTCCCAATAGGCCAAACCATGTTTCCTAAATTCCTTTGTCTTTCTTAATTCCTTGAGTTTCTTATTGCTGGAACTTCTTTTGTAATCTCATATAAATATTTCCTCCTTGTGATGAGAAGAATAAACAAGACAAATTATTATCCCAATTTAAAATTCTACATGGTATCAAAGCTGGTCCATTACACGTGCATGCCCAACGGCCAACAATGAACCCTCCGCGCCACCCACCATCCAGTCCACGTTGTAAGCCTTTGGCAAAGCCCGGCTACACGTGAGGGGGCGTGTAAGAGAACATTATCCCACATCGGGAATAAACAAGACTTATCTCTAACATATAAGGATCCTGAGCTACTCCCCTTAACACCAATTGGTTTTAAGGTGGAACCTCAGACTTTATGGCCTGAAGCAAGCCCCTCGTTGTTGGTTCGCCAAGTTATTGTCTTCCTTGAAGAATTATGGCTTCCTCCAGTCCTACTCTGACTACTCTCTGTTTACCTTCACCAAAGGTGCGATTCAGATAAATGTGCTTGTGTATGTTGACGATCTCATCATAGCCGGGAACGATTCCGCTGCTTTGCTGTCCTTCAAAAAGTACCTGTGTGAGTGCTTCAAAATGAAGGATCTCGGGTCTCTCAAATACTTTCTTGGCATTGAGGTTGCTCATGATCACGATGGCCTATTTCGTACTTGACGAAAGTATACATTGGATATTATTTCTGAGGCCGGTTTACTAGGTTCAAAGCCCTCTAGCTTCCCCATTGAACCTAACCATAAGCTTGGTGCTGCTACTGGTGCTCCCTTGGAAGATCTGGAACGCTATCGCCGCCTAGTTGGGCGCCTCATTTACTTGGCTGTAACTCGGCCGGATCTTGCATATTCGGTCCACATTCTTTCTCAATTCATGAATGAACCTCGTCCCGAGCATTGGGAAGCCGCTCTACGGGTCGTTCGGTATCTCAAAGGCACCCCGGGACAAGGCATTCTTTTGCGCGGCGATCGGCGATCTCACCCTTCAAGGATGGTGTGACTCGGTTGGCTGCATGCCCCATCTCTCGTCGTTCTCTTACCGGGTGGCTCGTTTTTCTCGGCATTCCCCGTATCTTGGAAAACTAAGAAACAACCTACTTTGTTTCTCGATCTTCTCGCGAGGTGAATACTTAGGGCCATGGCAGCTCTTACATGCGAGCTTAAATGGCTGAAGGGTCTATTGTTGAGCATGGGTGTCCATCATCCCAAGGCTATTCCCATCTTCTGTGACAGTGAATCGGCTCTTCACATTGCCAAGAACCCTGTTTATCATGAGCGAACCAAGCATATTGAGGTGGATTGTCATTTCGTCCGTGACGCTATCTCCAATGGTCTTATTGCTCCTTCTTATGTTCCCACGAAGACTCAGTTAGCTGACATATTTACTAAAGCTCTCGGGAAGCAACAGTTTGATGTTTTACTTAGCAAGTTGGGCATTCTTAATCCGCATGCTCCACTTGAGGGAGGGTGTGACGACGCCAGACGCCAGGCTGCTGTGTTTGGGAGCGCCCGCTCCCATGGAGAGGGAGCGCCTGCTCCTAATAGGCCAAACCGTGTTCCAAGTTTCTGTCAACAGGGAGCGTCCGCTCCCAGGGAGGGGGAGCGTCCGCTCCCAGCCTCCAGTATTGCCGTTAGTTGATTTGGTCTAGGATTGTGTTTCCTTATTCCATGTTTCCTAAATTCCTTTGTCTTTCTTAATTCCTTAGAGTTTCTTATTGCTGGAACTTCTTTTGTAATCTCATATAAATATTTCCTCCTTGTGAGAAGAATAAACAAGACTTGGTTTTTGCTGTTTGTTTATTTTAGACGTGTTTTTTGCTTTCTTCTTTGCTGTATCAATCCGTTTGTTTACGTTTTAGTTGTCTTGTATTGAATTTCTCTTTGTATGCATAAGTAGATGTGAATCTATGTGGAGGGATTTGGTATGAAGCTTTGATCATCGTAAGGCATGGAAGATGTAGAAAACTAGAAACCAAGACATTTTAACGGTGTTTTTTGAACCTTGAGTGAATGCATATAGGGTGGGCTATTTTGTGAGTTAATTGCCCCGTGATCATAACATTCTTGATATTGTACCTATCGCCGACCTCATTTAAGAAATCTTGTTCAATGTGTCAACCGTTTATTTGCACAGGTATCACGTTAAGTAGTTGATCAATAAGAACATAAATAGAATTGCAAGTAACCAAATTGTTTCAGGTCAGCTCTATAATTCTAATTTTATTATCATCTGCATTTGCGAACATTGAGCATTTCTTAATTGAAATTCTATCAAATATGAAGGCATTGCTGTTTTAAGAAGAGATATTTGTGCATGTGTTTCTATGGAATCGTTTACCTGCATCCGGAGATTTGATTCTATTTTGAAAGTTGTATGATCCTTTTGTCATTACTGCTTGTATCAATTTGGTGTTTCCTTAAGATGGTCCCATGAAGAACAGGGATACTCTTCACAGCCATTGTAGTTTACATTTTTCATTCGTGCAGCGTAAAAATTTTGTCACATTAACATGACATGAATCGGAATATGTTTATTTATTTGTTTATTTATTTATTATTATTATTTATTTATTATTATTTATTTATTTATTTATTTTATTTATTATTTTTTATTTATTTATTTATTTATTTTATTTTTTTATTTTTTTTCGCGATGACATATGAGGATTCATGTTAGCCGACCCCAAATTATTTTGGGACTAAGGCTTTGTTGTTGTTGTTGTTGTTGCAGTGAATTTTTGCATATTTAATGCCGTTTATATGTAGAATAATTTGTGCATCGTTGTTGAGAGAAGCTTAGCAGACAATGGAAGCATTATAATCTTTAACGTAAAGAAATTGTAACCATAATGATTTTGTTTTATTTTAAAGGTGTTGGGAAATCATGCCTTCTTCTGCAGTTTACCGACAAGCGCTTTCAGCCCGTTCATGATTTAACCATCGGTGTTGAATTTGGGGCCAGAATGATCACTATTGACAATAAGCCAATAAAATTGCAAATCTGGGACACGGTTGGTTTCTGGCTTTTATATACTTCTTCATCTTCTTCATGTTAAATTTATGTGATATGATTATTTTATATTTTGTCCCTACTTACCATGGTTATTATTCTCTCACTAACTGATTTACTTAATGGTTTGCCAATTCTTGCTATGTCAGGCGGGTCAAGAGTCATTCAGGTCTATAACAAGGTCCTACTACAGGGGTGCTGCTGGTGCGCTGCTGGTTTATGATATCACTAGGTACTTTCATTTCAAGTGTTTAACTCAATCTACAAGATTTATACTCCCTCTGTCCCGAAATGAATGACCACTTTTAGGAAAATTTTGTTCATAAATGTTGTTTTACTAAATTTTATCACCATTCATTTTATACTTGCAAAACTAAAAGTTTAAAAAGTAGTTAACAAAGATTTTCATACACCTTAGTTATTAAAATTTACAAAAAGTTGAATTTCTTAAAACAAAATGGAAAGTGGTCATTCATTTTGGGACGGAGGGAGTAGTAAAACATAAAATTTCCTTTACAATTATTTGCTTCCAGCTAATTTTCATGTTTACACATGGATGTTCAATTGTCATCATCTGATTTTACACGTCATATGCCAATAAAGGTTTTCATCTAGTATCTGTGTTGCCATGGTGAAGACGAAAGTATTTAGAAAATATGTGGAATTGAGAAACATAAGAAGAGAGAGGAGAATAATGCTTACCCTGCAAGGTATCGGCCATGCCCAAAGGCCACAACAACAAAAGCCTCAACTAAAATATTACTAAATCACTCTTAGTAAATGATAGGGGATTATAGATATTTTTAGGTCAAACGCAATCCCATTCTTCCTGACTGATCTGAAGGGAGGTTAAAGAAAAGCAATTTCGTTAGGAAATGAAAAGGTGTGTTTTTATCTGCATATATGCCCTGGTAGGATATGCATATAATCTTTTAGGTAATGGACCAGTCCTAATCAAAAGGATGGTTCTGGCTTCTCTAGAGCTACTAACTAGGCTATATGCTTTCTCTCGGGCCGGTTGCTGAAAATGTTGGAAGGAAATCTATACAAATTCTTTTGTTGGTAGAAGTGTGCTTTCTGATTTTCGGAATGGGACCAGTTAGTTCTGCAACTCTATATTACAGATGATAGCCAGTGGCGAAGCCACTTGAAGCTAATGGGAGTCATTCATGCCTTCGATTTTGGAGTTATGTCATTTTTATAACCTTAAGTTTTGGAAAATAACATTTTTATCACTAAAAACAGTATTATTTTATTTTATTTTATTTGCAATTTTGGCCCCCTTAAATTCAGGAAAAATTACCATTATATCATTATTTTGACCCCCTTCCGATAAATATCTGGCCTTGCCACTGATGATGGCTTTAATTGTTGTTCAATATGCAGGAGAGAAACCTTCAATCACCTAGCTAGCTGGTTGGAGGACGCTAGACAGCATGCTAATGCAAACATGACAATTATGCTCATTGGGAACAAGTGTGACCTGGCTCACAGAAGAGCTGTAAGCACAGAAGAAGGCGAGCAATTTGCCAAGGAGCATGGCCTGATATTCATGGAGGCATCTGCAAAAACTGCTCAGAATGTCGAGGAGGTGATGTGACATGTTACTCGCTTGGCTGTTTTTTTTTTTTACTGATTTAGAAGTTTTCTATCAGGCATTCATAAGCACAGCTGGCACAATCTATAAGAAGATTCAAGATGGGGTATTTGATGTATCAAACGAGGTAAACTTCAATTATTTTCTGCATGTAACTTACTTTCTCTTCTACTTATTTGGAAAGCTTAGGTGTGCTTGACTGTTTGTTTTTACTGGACTACAAGGAAATACTCCTCCGCCCCGGAAAGATATTCCCACTTTTTAGGATCAATTTGATTAAACTTTGACCAAAGATTTAGGATTAAATAATTATCCCAATGAAATTCTAAAACTTGTTATTGATACACCGTTGAAAATACTACCAATAGTAATTTTTAGACTCTCATTAGGACAATTCATTTAATGTAAATTATTGATCAAAGTTCTATCGACTTTATCGCCAAAAAAATGGAAAATATCTTTTTGAGACGGAGGGAGTATGATTTGCATTTAGTAGGAGAAGAAAAGAGAATTTTTGATTTGAGTAAGAGAATACTGTATCTTTGATAACAATATTAACAACCTAAATTATCTTTATATTCATCAAAAGGCTTGGTCCAGGTACTAATGTTGTACGGAGTACAACATATGGTCTTAGCCAAGTAGGATAAGGTTTTGTACTTTACGCTACATTTGTTTTGAATTTGCACCCTTTTACCATGTCGGTGCTCACCTTGTTAACCAGCATATGTTCTTAACTTGCACCTTCTCACGTGGTTCAAATAGAAATGGGGATACTAGAAAGTCGAAATTGATTGAAAGTGGTGAAATTTCTACAATATGTTTATCTGTGAATCAAAAGGGATTAGCATTTTATTTTATTTTATATATATGTATATAGAGGGCGAGCCTTGGCGCAACGGTTAAGTTGCTCCTTTGGTGACCATAAGGTCACGGGTTCGAACCTTGGCGAACAGCCTCTTGGCAATTGTCAGGGGAAGGCTCTAGCAAATGGTTTCCTCTCCCAACCCCCGCTTGGCGGGGAGCGCTTGGCGCACCGGGGTTTGCCCTTTTTTTTTTTATATATGTATATACTCCCTCGGCCCCTAAATAAATGTATTTTTTTTGTAAGAAAACATTGTCCCTAAACGTTTTTTTTTACCAAAATCTTTTCGCTTTTCATTTTATTATCGTAAAACTAAATGTTTAAGAAGTGGATAATAAGAATATTTATGCATCTTTACCCTTAAAATGTATAAAAAAACACATCTTCAGAGTGCCTTAAATTTGGACATTTATTTAGGGACGGATAGAGTATTATGTACTATTATGGATGTAATTTCAGTAGCTAAAGTTTTGTTTTCGTCTTTTGACAGTCATACGGGATAAAAGTTGGATATGGTGGCATCCCAGGACCTTCAGGCGGAAGAGATGGATCTTCTGCTCAAGCTGGGGGTTGTTGCAGTTGAGACCGGCAACTGCCTTTCTGAATCCATTAATTCCAACACTTGCTTATCTGTGTTTCCAGTTCTTAAGAACAGTTTGTTTGATTCTTATTACACACATCATGTAAAAAGCAAAAATAAAAATAAAAATAAAAATCAGTAAATATTTCATTTTTTATTTACGTTCACCCTTGTCATTGGTTTAACTTTTGGTTTGTGTAATCGTAGTGTTTATAGGTATACTCAATGATTTAAATATGGTGTGGTTTGGGATATCGGGTTTTATTTATACCAGAAAGGTAAAGCCAGCAAAAATCATATTGATAGTTAGGCTCCGTTTGTTTGGGGAAAAATGTTTTTCGGAAAACATTTTTTCCATTTTTCGGTGTTTGTTTCGCACCGGAAAATGGAGAAAATGTTTTACGCTAAACATGTTTATCTCATTTTTCGAAAAATATTTTCATTTTTCGAAAAACATTTTGCAGGAAATTATTTTCCAGAAAATGTTTTACGCTAAACAAACGGAGTCTTAGAATCCTTATATGCAGGCTTTCATCAGGCCTGCAAGTGATGATTCGTATCAAGGCAATGCTAAGAACTCTCCATTCCGGAAAAGCATCCAAAATGAAAAATGTACAATCGCCCCTTAAGTGTTTGCGTATGCTTGTAAGTTGACTTGTCAATTGTGCGGGCTAGATTGGATCGGGTCGACTTATTAAATTTAACGGATTGCAACTGATAACTCGTTTTAATTCACTAATTTAAATGAGTTAAGTTGAATTGTACGGATTAGTGGGTAACAGATAAAAAAAATTTGCTTGCGGCTTACTCCCTCCGTCCCACTATACTTGACACTTCTTTCCATTTTGGGCCATCCCACTATACTTGACACCTTCCAAAAATAACCAAGTTTTTATATTTTTATATTCACTCTACCCCACCACTCATTCTCTCTCTTCATTTTCTACCACATATTTATTCAACCAACACTACTATTTACCCCACTCATTCTCTCTCTTCATTTTTCACCACACATTTTTTTTTATTTTATTCTTTTTCCTTGGTTTTTGAACCCACCCCTTGAGTGTCAACTATAGTGGGACGGAGGGAGTATGCCTGTAGCTATAAATTATACTCCCTCCGTCCCGCTAATATTAGCACAAACACTGTTTGCGCGGGAATTAAGGAATATGATATTTTAATAAAATGTTGTGAGTGTAAAAGAATGAGTGAAGAGAGAATGAGTGGAGGGTGTAATAAATTATAATGGTGTTGTGAGTATTAAAATAATGTAGGAGAGAGAATGAGTGGGGTTGGGTGAATATTTTATTAATATAAAGTTTCCTTTTTGAGAGTGTGCGGATATTAGCGGGACGCCCAAAAAGGAAAGTGTGCTAATATTAGCGGGACGGAGGGAGTAATATGCATTTTGGGATGCTAATAGTTTACTCTACATGAGTATACCTAGATTTCAGAACCATCTGCTTCGGTCCCTACCGTATTGGGAAAACTAAAATTAATACTACCTCCGTCTCACCTCAATTGATCCACTTTTCTTTTTGGGACGTCCCACCTCAATTGATTCATTCTTTAAATGGAAAGTTTTTCATATATTTATACCCTTATCATCTCCATATATTTACAAAAAAATCATTCATTATACCCTTATAAAGTTAACATATTTACAAAAAAATCAATCATTAACTTACTATTTCTCCCACTCATTCTCTCTCCTATTAAATATTTTTAACATTTACATTCTCTCTCCTATTCCCTACCACACATTTAACTTTTACATTCTCTCTCCTCTAATTTATACCCACTTTATTCAATTTTCTTAAAAACCGTGAAATAAACCTAGGGACCAATTGAGCCGGAACGGAAGGAGGGAGTACTATCCTGTACATAAAAATAACTAATCTGGTACTCCCTATTGTCTAAAATATTTTCGATTTGGCTTTAGCATTTTTTATCAGCTTTATAAAATATATACTCTCTTTGTTCTGAAAAGATTGTTCTAATTTGACTTTTATTTTATAGTTAACTCAATCTAATTTTGATTATAATTTGATCATAATTTTATAATTTTATAAGAACCTATTTTTTTCTATGTAATTCTAAGAAACCGTGATTGATAGTATTTTTGATGCTAAATAAATAATAATTTTTTTAGAATTGTATAGGGATAATTGGATTTCATAAATTATAATTAAAAATTTGATAGAGTTAGCCATAATTAATGGGGATGATTAGGTTTCATAAAACTATAATTAAAAGTTAGCCATAATTAAAGTAAAACAAACTTAATTGTACGAAGGGAGTACAGTAAATCACTTCACTCAAGTTCCTATGTATAGATGTAAAATCTAAAAGATTTTAGTCCTAAAGGATTACTTCCCCTTGTTCAAAATGGTTGTTCTTTTTTAGAGTTTTTCACATATTTCATATTTTAAGATATGCAATTATTATTAATACAATTTTACTCTTTTTAGTCTAAAATAACTGTCATTTTGGATAAAATATTTGGTTCAAAATAATTATTGCTTTTGTGGTAAAAAATATTCAAATTTTTATTATACTCCCACATTAGAAATTCTTTCAATTATTTATTAATTTTGTTGTGTGAAATAATGTACGTATATGAGATGAATAATAAATAAGGATAATTTTGACACTTTCATCATTAATTAGTGGTAATAATTATCTTTTTTAAAAACATGTGAAAAGTCCGAAAGTAACAATTAATTTGGATTGGAGGGAACATAAAGTAAGTATAAAAAATATCCTCATTAATTGTTTCTCTTTCATGCATCATTTAATCAATGCATGAAAGTTTCATTTTAAAGATAAAATTGAGATTTGAAGGCTTTAAATTCTAAAATAACATCTAAAATGACAAGTATTTTGAATTAAAAATTACTAATTTTCAAAATAATATTTATTTTGAACCAAAGAGAAAAAGGATTTGGGACCATTTTTTAAGTCTGCAAATATTTTGAACGGATAATGCTCTGCTCCCTCGCTGGGTCTCTCTATTTTTGTGAGAAAAAAAAATACACCAGATAACCATTTATTTTTGCTAAAATCTTAATCGGGTTTTTCTAACTATTAAGAAAAAAATGTGTTTTTAAACTATGCGGTGATATTTTTATAAATAAACGAAACCTTTTTAAAAATGAATGATGACATTTTTTGTAAATAATCGAAAGCATTTTATAAAAATACACGATGGTGTTTTTCAAAAATCACTGGAACTTATTTACATATATTAACACTTTTTAAAATTACAACTGTTTTTTTTTTAAACTATAATCCCTCCGTTAAACGTGAGTGTGAATCAAAATTTTGATCATAATAATTAAGAAAAAGATAATAATATATAGAAAAGTAGAGATAGTGGAGGAAGTGTTGTCGGTATAAAAAGTAAAAGAGTTGAGAAAATGACTGGGAGAATATTAAATGGATTGTTATTGTGGGTATGTCAAGTATGTCTCATTTAATATAAAATTAGAAAAACTTTACCAATTTGAGAAATTTACAATTCGTAAGTCATTTTACGGCGAAAAGAGGGAAAAATATTTTCCGAAAAAACATTTTCTCATTTTTCAGTATTTACAAAAAATTGGAGAAAACGCTTTTCAAAATATGGTTTACGGCAAACAAATGGAGCTAACACTTGCTCCCTTCTTAAAACTAACACTTGCAAAAGAAAAAAAACTAAAGATTGCGGTCAGTCTTTCACGAGCCATATGTGACGATAAATTGACATCCTCCGGCTCCAACACACGTTCATATTTTCTCCCTCTTCAGATATTCTTCCTCAAAACCCCATTTTACCCTTCCTCTCAACCCAGAATACCAATTATTCTCAGTAATTTCAACCAAAATCAGTGGCGATTATTTGATCAAACCTGTGATTATAAACCATCTCTCTCGCCAGAAAATATACGAAGATCACGATCACTTTCAGTACACTTGCACCTCCACGACGGACAATGGCGGTGATCGGAGGGTTGAGGGCGCCGCGAAGCTCATCTAGCATTGTCGTTGATAAACGTGGCGCTCGTGCCACGTCGTATAAGAGCTTGTCGTTCTCCTCGTCTCAGTTAGCCGGCGATAAGATCCCCTCGTCATCCGTACAACAACGTCGGCTACGTTGCTTCGGTGGACGTAGAACTCCTTTCATTGTTAAAGCCGTTTCCGATTCTAGAAATTCGCAAACATGCCTCGACCCCGACGCCAGTCGCGTACGTGTTTCTTCCTCTCCAGTGATTAGTTTTTCTGTTTGTGTAATATCTGCAATGTGTTGAACTTGATTTAGTTATGTAGTGATTGATAATCAACAATGAACTCTCGATTTTTACGGATCTAAGTATGTGTATACTGTAAATGTTGCTTGGATTGAAGCATATGATTGTGTTCTTGAGATCCAGATATTTCTCTCTCTGGTTTTAGTGTTTGTGTTAATGAGAATTGCTTTGCTAATACGGTAACTTTAGAATTGAATCAATTGATCCTTCTGTTTCTCCAAAACTTTGACGAAGAACTATACTGGGGAGAATGGCGTGGAGTATATAGTAATCTATTTTCTGATACTGAAAAGGACAAAGTGCTAATAAGATAATCAAGAGTAGTTTATAGCTTAAGCACATTGACTCTTATAAATCACGCTGGAGACTAAAAATGAATTAAATATTTAGGAGTTAATTAATCCTTATCACTTCATTCTTGGTCAATTTTGATGCGTTTTGCCTTGTCACCTAGCCAAGTCCACCGTCAGTTTGCACCTTTAATCTTATGTTTTCTAACTAGCAATGAAAGTTTCAGTTAATGAGATGCAAAGATGTATTACCTGATGAGACCGTTATGCAACTGATTTCACCATTATTAAAGGGGAATGAACAGGAGCCTGCATATGCTTTACTAATTACTTAAGTCTACTACTCCTTATCACTAGGAAAATGATAACACCCTAATTACTTAAGTCTACCTATCATATGCATTTAATTTCTGCAGTGATATAAATGTGTCAGAACCTATTTGAAACAAATTCAGGGGACAACTTAAGGCAATTGCACCTATCCAATCAAGATCCCCTTACAACCTTCATGTCTTAGTGAGTTTTTTCTTTTGAATTCGCAGTGATTCTCTTTAGCCCAGACGCAAAATATATATACATGATGCAAGTGATTGATTAAATTGAAGAAATTGCATGAAGGGGTATAAACTATGGCTTCAGTTAATGCTCTTAGAGGAAATGCTACATGTCACTATTCTAATGAGTTGGCTACTAGTTTCTTGGTTGAGTTATTGAATTATGACATTATTCGGTGAATATGTGTTTTTCTGCAGAGCGTCCTGGGCATTATACTTGGAGGTGGAGCTGGGACTCGTCTTTATCCACTAACAAAGAAGAGGGCAAAGCCAGCTGTTCCTTTAGGAGCAAATTACAGGCTTATTGATATTCCAGTCAGCAACTGCTTGAACAGTAACATATCGAAGATTTATGTTCTTACGCAGTTTAACTCTGCCTCTCTTAATCGCCACCTTTCAAGGGCTTATGCCAGTAATATGGGTGGTTACAAGAATGAAGGGTTTGTCGAAGTTCTTGCTGCCCAGCAGAGTCCAGAGAATCCAAACTGGTTTCAGGTAGTTTCCCCGGCAAACCATGCAAGATAATTGTTCTCTGCTCCTATTATGTTTCCTCTTATTCCTGAAAATTGGTCATCTAAAATTGAGAAATTGTGGTTTTTAAATGCTTCAGAGTGTAAATGGATCAGCTCTGCAAGGTGATCATGTTTTTAGGCAAGAATTTCTCTCTTAAGGATATTTGTATTTCCTTAGTTTTTCTTGGCTGGGTGAAATCAGTTTGCTTTAATTTGCTGAGTGATCACCCTTATTTGATCACAAGTCTTAATACCTTGTGAGTGCTCCAAAAACTCATTTGCCCTTGTAAAATATTTGAAGTGCCCCTTGGGGATGGAAATCACCCCTAAACAAGCTGTTACTTTTTTCTATGCTTTCTCCATGTAATTGAACTTTCTTTTCCTCCGTTATATAAATGTATACTGGTGATTGTATCATTCCACTGTTATGGTTAAAAGCTTTGTCAACAGAAAGCATCTAATCTTAGCCATGCTCTTAGATTTGGTTAATTTGGGTTTCAGGGTACTGCTGATGCTGTAAGGCAGTATTTGTGGCTATTTGAAGAGCAAAATGTTCTAGAATACCTGATTCTTGCCGGTGACCATTTGTACCGAATGGACTATGAGAAATTTATTCAAGCACATAGAGAAACTGATGCTGATATCACTGTCGCTGCTCTTCCAATGGATGAAAAACGTGCCACTGCATTTGGTCTTATGAAAATTGATGAAGAGGGACGCATAATTGAATTTGCAGAGAAACCGAAAGGAGAACAATTAAAAGCTATGATGGTAGTTTTCCTTTATTGGAATTTGAACGTTCATCCTTCCACATTGGTTTAAAGTTACTTTCACTTTGTTGCTAGAGTTGTCTGTTCTTGGATAAATTACAATTTACCTTGTGTTACTATTGTAGGTTGATACTACTATTTTAGGCCTTGATGATGAGAGAGCTAAAGAGATGCCTTTCATTGCAAGTATGGGCATTTATGTTATCAGCAAAAATGTAATGTTAGATCTGCTCCGAGATAAATTTCCTGGAGCCAATGATTTTGGAAGTGAAGTTATTCCTGGTGCAACTTCCATGGGATTAAGAGTATGCTTCTTTAACTCCTTAAACTCTTATAACTATGCCATGAGAAATTTGCACATGCATAACCCAGTGAACCATTGTCCAATGTATTTTCATAGGCTAAACCTGTACAAGACGGAGATCTATACATTAACCCATTGATTGTATCTTTATGTAGCAGTTCTTTTCCACAGTGATCATAATTCATAGGCCTAAGTTCATTTTCATCCATTGTACTTTCACCCAACTTTCACTTTAACCATTGTACTTTTTTATTAACATATAAACCGCTATACTTTAAAAAATCTATCACCTCGGCTCCAAATTCGCGGATTAGAGCACAGATTGAGCACGAATTATGATACGAATTTGGTATCGAGATGATAGGTTTTTCAAAGTACAATGTTTTTTTTTTTTTTTGTTAATAAAAAAGTACAATGGTTAAAGTGAAAGTTGAGTGGAAGGACAATGGATGAAAATGAAGTTTGGCCTAATTCATAAGGATGTCGTATTGTGTGTAGCCATGTAATGCTGACTCATAAAAGTTTGTGTGATATCATGTCCTATTTGAGAATGTTATGAACTTCATTGACAAATTTTAAAATCCTTACTAGGAATTGTTGTACTTTGAAAACATGGATTAAGACATGGTTAATGTTTCCATTGCATTTGTAATTGTTTTCAAACCAGGAGTATCAACAGGGTACTTGTTAGCAAGATCCTTGACTTATTTCTCTGCAGACTTTAATTACTCTCAGTTTTATAATTTCAATCTGCCAAACTCAGTTGAACCTTTTTTTTCTTAATAGTTATCGATTTTGAACTCTAGCCACTAAAAAGGTGTTGTCTCTGCATTGATGTCTTGAGTCATGACTCAAGAAGTGTTTCTTCTATCTTATATCTACAGGTGCAAGCTTATTTGTATGATGGTTACTGGGAAGACATTGGTACCATTGAAGCTTTCTATAATGCCAATTTAGGAATTACAAAGAAGCCAGTGCCCGATTTTAGGTACTTCTTTTGATGGAAAATGTCATATTTTCCGTTGGCCCCCTTTTGATGCCATGTCAGCAGCTCTGATGTCTCAATTATAATACTATCGTGGTTAAAAATATGTGGTGCAGCTTTTATGATCGTTCATCTCCGATCTACACCCAACCTCGATACTTGCCACCTTCCAAGATGCTTGATGCTGATGTCACAGATAGTGTTATTGGTGAAGGTTGTGTGATTAAGGTGAGTAATCTATGATAATAAGCAAGATTGACCACTAGCCAAAGCTTTAATTTTGGATTTTACTCACATAGCCTATAATTTGTTTATTGTGAACTTACACTGAATTAAGGGAATGGGTGAATAGTTTGTTCCTTGTGCACCTTTATACTTGAATTTCATTGCTGGATTGAATGCACAAGATCAGTATAATATGAGAGACACATTCATCAATTGGATCATAAAATCTGAACTGGTAGTAAAAAGTAGTACTGTAATTGAAAAAAAAGTAGGTCTAGCATAAGTTACTGTTTTCAGATGTTCTCCAGTAGTATTTGGACAAGATATACTCCGTATTAGCAACGGTGAACATACTAGGCAAGTGGATTATCAAATTCTTTACTGCATACTTGCTGTCCTGTTGCATATTTATGCATTCTCGCAGCCACCTGGGGTTGGGAGCCGACACTATTGGGATTTTTGTCTCAAATTCCTCTTCTAATTGGTTTGTGCAAGTGATAAATTGGGAAGATATTGAATTCTAATGTATCAAGGATTCTTGGCACGGGAGTTGCCAAAATTTGTAGGGATTTGGCTTGTGCTGCAAGGTGATAGAATCCTTGTACCATTAGCAAATATAATTAGGGTTTTTGGTGTGGCTATATAAAGGGTATGTGGTTATTCTTTTGGGTGTGCCTTGGTGGTACCAAAAGGGCTCCCCTTGGGGGAGATGGGTTGATTAGCAATGTGTGCAACTATGAGAGAGAGTTGTACATTGATTGCGAGTGTATTCAAGAATGTTGATACGGATGAGAATACCTCCATTCTTGTAATACCGGGTTTGTGGTGAGTGGTGTCTTTGCGAGTTTATTGATTACAACTTGCGTTCTTGTAATTTCATGATGATATAGTGAATGTCGTTGATCGGTCCGTGGATGTAGCCCATTGATGTTGGGGTGAACCACGTAGCACTTGTGTTATTTATTTTTCTTGTTATATTGTGTGGTTGTCCAAATTAATGTGCAGTTGCATAACCTAAATTGTTGTGATACGCTTCCGCCTGCGTCCAATGGACACTTCATTGGTAAATTATAATGAATAGCCATCAAACTTGTCCTTGTGCAGAACTGCAAAATCCACCATTCTGTGGTAGGTCTCCGATCTTGCATATCTGAAGGTGCTGTTATAGAAGATTCATTGTTGATGGGAGCAGATTACTATGAGGTGATAATATTCAAATTACTCTATATGTTGCTCTATCCAAAATTTGATTTTTATTCTTTTGTTTCCAAGTCCTCTTTAATCACCACCTATAAGAATGTAAGTAATAAGTTATGCTTTTAACGGTCAATGATCGAAATATGGTTGTCATTGTTGTGCTCCAGACGGATGCTGATAGGAGATTTCTGGCGGCTAAGGGTAGTGTTCCAATTGGCATTGGCAAGAACTCTCACATCAAGAGAGCAATTATAGACAAGAATGCTCGCATTGGGGACGATGTAAAGGTTGGACTTTTTCTGTTTATTTATTTTCATGTTTTCATTTTGGATAGCATTATCATTTACTGAAGAACAAATAATGCCATGTGAAAAGCCAAAACCAAAATAAAAATTATTTGCTTATAATTCAAATCATAAAATTACAGCCATGCCTTCTTGAAAAAGCATTTTTGAACGTATTTTCCAAGGCCATGGCCATGTGTGTCATACTTGAATGAATGAACGCTCACAATGCGATTGTAATCTCAGATCATCAATTGGAACAATGTTCAAGAAGCAGCAAGAGAAACAGATGGATATTTCATAAAGAGTGGAATAGTTACAGTAATCAAGGATGCTCTAATTCCTGCTGGCACTGTCATCTAGAGGACTTCCTCTCCAACTTTTTTTTCTTCCCTTTTTAGATGTATATCTTGGTAATAGGAGAATGTCTTTTCCATAGTAGAAGAGCCACTTGACAGGTTACTCTGTAAATGTGATCGCCTAGTAGAATAAAAGTTGAGATTTATAAACGGGTCCCTTGTAGTAAGTCGGAACCGGAAGAGCGTCTAATATGATGGATTACGGAATAAATTAAAAATTAAGTACTGACAAGTCTTTATTCTTGTATGCTGCATCTGCATCTGATAAGATGCAAAAAAAAAGGAACAGGTATGGGGCGGAAATGAAAGAAAACGAAAAGGGATTAAGCTTGTGTTCAAGCTATTGTAAAAGAGGAGAATTTGGGTAACTCAGATTCTCCCGTTCATTGTCGGGTAGATTATGGTTCTGACAAGTCTGATATTCTACAAGAGTACAGGACCTACTCATTGTCAATAAGTCTGATTTAAGGTGTGTGAGAGAGTATCATTTACAGTCATTTTTCTGCCGTTTACCTCCCAAACTTCTAGGAGTGAAATACTCCCTCCTTCCCAGGAAATCCGTCACTTTTTACTCAAAATGGCGTCCCGTTTGAAGCGTCACCTTTCCTAAAATGGAAAAGTTTTATTAATATTTTATTATCCCACTAACTATTCCCTCCACTCATTCTCTCTCCTAAAACACTATTACACTCACAACACTTTTTAAATTTACTATTTCTTCTACTAATTCTCTTTCCTCTTTTCAAATTACACTCACAATATTTTTTTTCTCACTTTTTTTCTTAATTTGCGTGTCGGGCCTAAAATGGTGACACATTTCTTGGGACATTTCTTGGGACGGAGGGAGTAATACTTTTCTCGAAATGGGACTTTTTTTTCTTTAACTTTAAAAAAACTCCCACCGTACTATCACAAATTACTTATTTTGCCATTATTTTGAGTGTTTCATTAGAAAATTTTACTTTCTCAAAATGAAAATTTTATATTTTAATGGAAGGTAATTATTATACTCACACCAATTATTCAGTTATTATTAAATATTTTATTTCATTTTTCATATATTCACCTATTTTTGTAATTTTTTTTTTAAATATATTATTTTGAGATGAAGAAAGTATGTTATTTATTTATTTATTTATTTATTGTGGGGCTGGGGGGGGGGAGTGTTTGATTCCTTATAAGGCCCCTGGCATTTTTTAAGCATTTCAAACTAAAACACTCCTTAAAAAAATAAAAAAACAAATAAATAACAAAAACGTACTCTTGTGATGTCAACTCAAGTCATAATTCATAAAGTATAATCTATTCAAATACTCCCTCCGTCCCAGCGAAAGAGCCATTTATTTCCTTTTTGGGCGTCCCATTTAAAAAGCCACTTTCCCAAAAAGGAAACCTTAAATCACTATTCTCTCTACTCATTCTCTCTCCTACTTTACTTTTACACTCACAACATTCTCTTTCTTACATCACCTCTCACTCATTCTCTCTCCTATTTAATTTTTCATACTCACAACATTTAAACTTTTTCTCTTTCCTACATCACATTTCTTATTTTGCGTGTCGGACAAATTTTGTGGCTCTTTCGCCGGGACGGAGGGAGTACATCAGATGATTTTTATTTTATTTTTGATAGGTCACTACTTACTGGGGTCGAAATGATTATACCACCTCATTTTTATTTCCTCATAAAATATACTTTCTGGTCTCATTTTAAACTTTATTAAAACAAAATATGCCACATTTTAAATTTTAAGAATCTAAAAAGAAAATTTATAATACTTTTGTCATACATATCTATATCTCGTACTCACTACAACTATCCACTAACTATTATATCCCTCCGTCCCAGCCCAATGTACACTTATTTCTCTTTTGATCCGCCCCAGCTCAGTGTGAACTACCATAAATGGTATGTCCTGTAATATTTTATATTCTCCCTACCCCACCCACTCATTCTCCACCATACAATTTATTGAACCAATCTACTATTTACTCCACTAATTTCCTCTCTTCATTTTCTACCACACATTTTCATTATCTTAATAATATTTTTTAATTGGCATGCCTTGGTCAATGGTTCACAGTTGAATGGAACGGAGGGAATATATCTCTCTCTTTTTCTCCTACCTACTTTCGATACTTACAACATCCTGCCTCAATTTCTTTACTTACTACTCCTATATAATAAAAAATTTTGTTTATAATAATATACATAAATGAAAAGGCACAAAAATAAAAAATAAAATAAAAAAAGTGTTGTGAATGTAGATGGTTAGGTAAGAGATATAAATTGAGGTAAAAGAAAAATTGTTGTGACTATCTTTTTTTGGCGGCGTCACACAGAAGAAAAAGATGGCATTTCCTAGTAATGAAACCACTGATGACACCATAAAAATCAGCTGATAGAGGGGTGACAAAGGTCGAATAAATAACATCGAACCTTGGATAAAATCTATAAAATAACAGCGTTAGGGGTGCGAGAGAATACCCCGTTATAATTCTCGGGTGTAAGAATCAGTATACTCCCTTCGTCCCACCAAGAGTGTCACCCTTTTAGGGGTGGCACGCAAATTAAGGAAAAAAGGGGGAAGAAAAAATGTTGTGAGTATAATTTGAAAATAGGAGAGAGAATTAGTGGAGGAAATAGTAAATTTAAAAAGTGTTATAAGTGTAGAGGAGAGAGAATTAGTGGAGGGAATAGTGGATGGGATAATAGAATATTAATAAAACATTTTCTTTTTAGGAAATGTGACGCTTCAAACGGGACGTCATTTTGGATAAAAAGTGACACTTAGAGTAGAACGGAGGGAGTATAGTATATGTATGTGGATAATCTTGGGGGAGTAAGCTATATAGTATATGTATGTGGATAATCTTGGGGGAGTAAGCTATATAGAGAGTATATATATAGAGAGAGTATAATAATGTGTGTACATACATTTCACTACTTACTTGAAGGAGAATTATATATATAGGGAAAGTATGTTGTAGGAGTATGTATTATTTTGGGGGATCCCATCATTTGAATTTGATATAAATATATACTCCCTCCGTCCAAGATAATATGCAAAAAGATCCCTTTTGAACGTCCCACAATAATTTGTACTTTTTTAAAATGAAAATGAGACATACTTCTCTCTACTCACAACACTTTTCAAATTTACTATTCTCTCCACTCATTCTCTCTCCTATTTTACTTTTACACTCACAACACTTCACCTTTATCACTTTTTACCTTAATTCTCGCATCGATACAAAAAGTGCATACATTTGTGGGACGAAGGGAGTATGTGATATATTTGTGTGTATTATATTGTGTATAAGTGTATGTATAATATATCAAAAAGACAGTACTCATCAGAAATACGGGGAGAGATTTTTTTTAAAAAAAATAATACGAAGAAGGCATAATTAAACATGATTTCGTTCAATTAAAAATAATGCCACATTTGTAAATGGAATTTTCCCAATTTAAGCGGCAGTAATCAAAATGAACATTGTTGGACAAGGCAACTGAATGGAGCATCTCGTCGCCGGAGATCAATTCACCCACCAAACCTCAGGTAAGGTCGGACTCAATTAAATTTAATTAATTTTATTACGACTTCACCACTATACTTCACTAACTACTAACGCCGCATGTTAACCGTTTTCCACGCGACACCGACTTGCAATCAGACCCCCAAATCGAATTTGGGGTGAAAGAAATCTCGCCCCATTTGAATTTTCAGACCCTTTTTACCGACAGGGTTGACATATTGTCTGTTATTACAGCGATTATTGACTTTGTTTTGAAGTTCAGATCTTTCCCGGAAAAAACCCTCAACATTTTTCTACCCTTAATTCTTTTGAAAGATATTTCTTGTGACCCGTGATAGAATTGATTGGGGAAGTCTTCTTTATTGGTGTTTTTTCGTGCCCATCAACTGTTTGTGTTTTTGTTTATTTGGGGATCTGGGGTTTTCATTATTTATGTTTGGGGTGGAATTTTTGAGGAGATCAGTTATGCCCATATCTGGAGATGGATCATTGTTTGATTTCTCGGCATTTCAGCCTCACTAATAAATGGCTAACCTTAGCAATTTGCAGATGGTCCGTGTCAATTCCCATTTTGATGTGAGTCAATTTCTTCTCTGCCTCATTTACACCTGCAAGTACAGTCGATATGTATGTATATCTTGTTTCTTGTGTCGAGGTGATTATAGATCTGATATAAATATGCAGTTGGTCCACCACTGCATATGTAAAATATGAAGCAAGTGTTAGACCTTTGGGCTACGAAGTAACTTCATAATGAACTTGTAAACCCCTTCAATGCTGGATAGTTTTGAGAGTAGGTCGGAGTAAAGCTAACTTCGGTATTGTTCACTCAAACTATGATATGATCACAAGTAGATTTCAATCATGAACTGCTATTTCCAAGTGACAGACCACACTGTTCAGTAATGATTTTATCTCGGCCAATATCTATTGTTCTGATGAAAAATACATTTTACAGATGGGAACACTAGAGGAAAGATCAATACTCCAGCAACAGGATGAAAACCTGGCCAGTCCAGGATCAGCCAGCAAAAAGATGCATCCTTTGAGTGCATCTGAGGATAGTTGTTTCCCAAATTCTGGCTTGGAATTTCGTTGTAAATTGATATTTCTTAGAGTGTTAAAGAGCATCAAGATAACTTTCTTCTCTGATAAAATAAACTTACTTATACCTTGTGGCCCTTTAGCAATATTGGCAGACAAGTTGGCCAACCAGCATGTGAGTTTCTTATAGCTTTACATGTCTGGATACTTCTCGCTATGCTTGTTTCACTTATGTCTTCTATTTCATTTCAGGGTTGGGTCTTCTTCCTGAGCTTATTGGGAATCATACCTTTAGCTGAGCGTCTGGGTTGGGCAACAGAGTAATTACCACCATGCTAATGTTTTGTTGCTATGTTATGTGGACATGTGTTTATATTGGATATCTGCTTAGCATCTACTACCCTCCGTCCCATTACAATTCACACAGTTGGTTAACTGTGTGAATTTTTGACCAATGATTTTATGAATATCTAGATATTTTTTTGTAATTTTAAAAATTGTTATTGCTTCACCATTAGAAATACTATCAATAACTTTTTTTTTTAGAATTGCATAGAGATATCTAGACATTCATAAAATCATGGTCAAAAATTGATTCAGTTGACCAACTGTGTGATTTGTAGCGGGACGGAGAGAGTATACTCTTAGGGGCCGTTTGGTTAGGAGACTTAAGACGGGATAACATTCATCATGATTAATAAGGTTTATTAAGAGGGCATTTGGTTGTAAATTAGGCATCCGGATAATTAAGCCGATTTATTGGGATTTGGTCTTAATCCCCTCACTAATTATACTGATCTTAAGAAAGTATTATTAATCCCTTCCCTAATAATCCCCTCCTTAATAATACTGCTAATCCTTATCCGGCAACCAAACGAGCCCTTACTGGTTAAGTGGGACTCTCTTTTCAGGAAGGAGTTGTACCCATACTACTTTGCTAGAATGTCCCTCTGCCTCTGATACTTCTCTGTTGTTCTTGTTCTTGTTTCTTTTGCTTTTTTTTAAAAAAATTAATATTCATAAATATCATATGCTATGGATATTGTAGAAAAACCTGCCTTATTTTCTTCCAAATGTCTAAAAGGATGTAGACAGCTTCTTGGGGGAAGGGTGGGGGCAACCAATAAGTTTGTTCTATTTGGCCTGTGTAGTTGAGGCTAGTTGGATTAAACCTTGACGTACTGGTGTAAAAATAAAATAAAAAATGCTTGGAGATAGAAACAAATGTAGCCCCACATCTCTTTAAAGGATTTTTGTTTCTTCGTATGTTATAAGTTGCATAATTTTAAGACTACTGCGTCTCTTCACACATATGAATTTAGTATTATATCTGCTGCAAAAATATAAATGGCTCCATAGTTTTAGCTTGGCTCCTTCTAACGAAAAAGGGAAAAAAGAAAACTCATGATGCTGTGATTTTTAGTTGCTCTTTGAAATAGCACTGTAGGTAATCACATCAATATAGTTCCTATGAGAAGACATCATATATAAAAAAAATCATCTAAGAAGGTTATAGAGTCCATATGACGTATTGTAAGTGATCCTTCAGGTAAGTTGATAATTGTCTTATGCTTTGGCTTTCTCTCAATGCAGGCAGCTGGCTTTCTACACTGGACCTACAGGTTCTATTCATGATTTTTAAGATTACCCCTAAATTCTCAATCTACTTTAACTATCAATCATATATTTGTGCTAATTCATACTATGACTCATAACTTAACATTGCATTCCATGCCTGGGAAAAAATGACCTGTGATTTGTTGTTTTGATGTATATGCACGATTGGAGTTATTATGATTCATGGGGTGTCTGTGATATTGATGAGAAGGAAATATTCAAATGAGTAAAAGATACACCTTGGTATTGATGGATCATTGACCTATATCAAGAAGTAGACCCTCAATCTATCATCAAAATTCAGCTTTACCCTGATTTTCAAAAAATGAACCCATGTAATTATGGGTTTAAGGAATTATTAAAGATTCATTTGAGCATCATCTCACTCTTTCCAAGTAATGTGGATGTGCACAAGCGGAGGCTAGCGTAAACCAAAGAGAACTTTAATATATGTATATTTAACACATTTTACGGTTCCTGATAGTACTTTAATGATAAATCAGACTTATCCTTTAGTAGAGTGACTTCAGTTGATGAAATCTTTAGCTAACATGTTTTTTTTTTCTTTTTGCAGTCGGAGGTCTCTTGAATGCTACTTTTGGAAATGCAACTGAGTTAATAATATCTATGTATGCAATGAAAAATGGCATGTTACGAGTCGTACAACAGTCATTATTGGGATCAATTTTGTCCAACATGTTACTGGTGCTTGGTTGTGCATTTTTCAGTGGAGGAATTGTTCACCGTAACAAGGAACAGGTGTTTAACAAGGTCAGTGTTCTTTCTAACTTCTAATAGCCATATAGAAGTAAAAAATTTCTTCAGCAGAGCAGATTATCTGTAGATGTGGTAATCTTTGAATATAATTTGCAGGCAAATGCTGCTATGAGTTCTGGATTGCTATTGATGGCAGTAATGGGCCTCTTGTTCCCAGCTGTTCTCCACTTCACACACACAGAGTTGCATTTTGGGAAGTCCGAACTAGCCCTTTCGAGATTTAGCAGCTGTGTAATGCTCGTAGCATATAGTGCGTACCTGTTTTTCCAGTTGACAAGCGAAAATAATCAATATGTTCCTCCGGTTGATGAGGTTGGTCACCCTAATATTGTTTAGGCGTTTCCCATTGCCTATACCCTATATATTTTATATAACTATTTTTTCCATGCTCAAGATCTTTTGCAATGGTTACCAACTCTTTGGATACTCATCTATCCCATAATTATTAGACTCATTCAACTTTGATTGGTATGGATGTAGTATTTGGCCTGTTTCTTCCACAACTATAAGTTAATGCTTGATCTGCTAATATTATTACCATTAAGCTGAATCGCCCTGTACTTATTCTTCTTTTCCATGTTCTCTTCTGATCTTTGTCTAATGAATAGTACAAATATAGGAAGCTAGTCCAACCGATGGGAGTTCAGATGATGATGAAGTTCCTGATATTTCTAAGATGGAGTTAATTATATGGCTATCAATTTTGACTCTTTGGATCTCGGTTCTCTCAGAATACCTTGTCAATGCTATAGAGGTACTTGCACATTATTATCAGAGAGATCATTTAGTTTACACACAGTCTTTCTGGTACGTCATTTATTGTCTTTTAGCGGAATAAAAATGTGGGATCCCCCTAAACGATAAGCTACTTTGTACGTTGTAATAAATATTTGCATAGTGAATGGTGATATGCTCTTCATGTTTTCACTCTTAGAGCACTCCTAATAATCACCCTCTCCCTCCCTCCCTCCCTCCCTCCCTCTCTCACATACACATACACACAAAGTTGATTATGTAAAATTTGTGGCTTAATGCCAGAGAACTTATCTTACTACAGTAAACCTGGTCTTATCTTCAGGGAGCATCTGTTGCAATGAATATCCCAATAGCATTTATAAGTGTAATTCTTCTACCAATTGTTGGAAATGCCGCAGAACATGCAGGTGCTATTATGTTTGCTGTGAAAGACAAGCTTGTAAGTCTTAGTTCCACTGATTTTTTTATCAAGCGAGATCAAATTCTGTATTCTAATATTCAATCTGTGTAGGACATCTCTTTGGGAGTGGCAATTGGATCGTCAACACAAATATCCATGTTTGCGGTAAGAAATGGAAGTTAGTTATATTGATGCAGAATTTTTAATGCAAAATGTATTCTGCCTTGCATCATTGATTTTTTAAGAAGGAGAATTCATTTCAATGAACATGCTTTATGGGTCTGTCAGTTTCATAGATAAAGATTTTGCAATTATACTATGGACATATTTTCTTGACGTTTTGTTGCAAGTTCTTTTCTTATCCTTGAAATTTATTTTTTATCAGACGATGCCCCTAATGCTACCCCTTTTGTTGCTATAATTGCAGATTCCATTTTGCGTTGTTGTTGGATGGATCATGGGACGTCCAATGGACTTAAATTTCCAACTATTTGAGACAGCCACTCTTTTTATAACCGTTCTTGTTGTGGCCTTCATGCTACAGGTTTGCCTCCTTTGAAAACAATAGCCTTTCTTGTTGCCTATGGTGGAGGTGCCTATGCTTCTGCTTATGTATAAACTGGAAGTAGGCATGATACTGGTTTACATACTGATTTTGATAAAACAAAAATACTCTAAATGATCGACGTTAATTTTATTTGTATTTCTTATAAAAAATAATTTAATAATAAAAAAGTCTGTTTGTATTTGCAGGAGGGCACATCCAATTACTTCAAAGGACTAATGCTTATCCTTTGCTATATGATAGTCGCTGCAAGTTTCTTTGTACATATAGATCCTGAAGATATACGTGAGTTTCTAGCCTTTCTAGCCCAAAGTTGTCCTTTCTTTGGATTTTATAATATTGTTGTAACTGGTGGTTTGAGTTCAGCTTTGTTAGAGCCAATCATAGTACAGCTTGCTAATTCTTTTTCACGGCTTCAATAATTCTTTTGTGGGCTTTGAAACTCATCTCTTTTCATTGCTGACACCGTCAATCAATCCAGATTTGTATAGTAATAACAGTATACGGTGTGCAACAAAATTATAGATTCTTTTATGATGGTCTCAAATTCATGAAGATCCCTTATGTTTGGACTGCATGGACGAATCTGGTCCCTGTACCGAAAAAATGGGGCGAATCTGGTATAGGGCCAAAGAGGGCCACGTCTTGGACCAGGGGAGGAGCTACATGGTGCATTATGGGGTAGCTGCCCCCATTTGATTATCACATGCTAGTGTATTTTTTCTAATTTTCTTTGGAAACGAAGGGTTTTGGTGTAAGAAACAAATATTTGCCCCCTTTCTTCAAAGAAAAAAAAAAACACTAAAATATATTTTTGCCCCCCTTAACAATGTCCTTTACAATGTGTACGTCTTTCTTGGATAACATGGTCATGAACAGGCTCTCAGGCTTGGGTTGTGATGGTTACTAGATTTACATTTTGTACTAGTTTTTGCATCGTTACATTTTATTTTTTTTTAGTTGTTGAATCCAATGCACTCATACATGATTTGGCAGAGGATAAGCTTTCAAAAACAACATAGCTATGGTGGTGTTATGGGCCCACAAGGTCAACTGCCTTACGTTGAAAGCTCAATTCCACGTTCTGGTGATGCAATAAGAAGAGCCCTGGATCCGAACTGTCAATTAAGAACTGTGGATGGATTTCCATGTCAGGCCGTTTTAGGTAAAAGAAGCCAGTGGTATTTACGGTACACATACAGTTTTTCTTGTTGACCTTAGTATTCAATCTTTATGTACATTGTCAGGTTCTTTATAATATGAATCCGTTCACGAGTTTTAATCTAGATGTCTGGCTGTTGAATTTTCTGTTGATTTATGTATGGACGCCTCTATTTTTATGCCTTATTTTTATTTTTTTGAAATGTTTCTCTTACTTATATTCCAAATGGGTGCCCTTAATTTCCTCATTTACTATATTCTTTAAAATATATACACAATCCCATTAGAATTTGCAAAATTAAATTAGGTAAGTTCTTAATACATAAAAATTAAAAATAATGAGGTGCACTTCTCGAACTCACAACTACCCATTTATTAATCTCTATTCCCACTTTCTTTTTTCTACATCACTTTTCATATTCACAACGGTTACGATCTTTATATTTTTTCTTAATTCTCGTGAATAATGTCCTGGAGCGGAAGGATTACATGCTTAGATTAAATTAGAGAGTGCATTCGTTGACAAGCTAGCTTGTTTAGTGCAGTGGGTGAAATGATAAATTATTAACATTTTGGTCTTGGGTTTGAGCTGTTATTATTATTTTTTTTCAGCATCATTCATGCAGGCGCGGGCACACATATATATACATATATATAATTTTTTGGTTTCATCGTAAATTACACATTTTTCTTATTTTTAAATTATAAAATGGAAAGATTTTATTATTTTTATATTAATATGATCCACATGTCATACTCAAAACAATAATTCAAGTATTATTTCCTATCTTGCTTTCTATTTCTTCTCCCACTTTTTATACTTACGACACACTCTACTAATATTTTTTCTTAACTTCTGTGCAAATAAATAGTAATGTTGGAACTTAAATTATCCAATGAACACTGAACCGACTTATAACTAGATTAAGAAAGAGAAGAAGATGAAGATGGAAGCATGTACCTGAAGAATACATGATTGTGTTCTTGATACTTGTTCTTGTACGAAGGAGAGAGTAGGGAAGAAAGTACTTCTAAATGATTGTGCCCACACTAGTTCTTCTTAGATGAATGAAGAATGATTTATGACTGAATTGTGATGAATGTTAAGTGTCTCAAATGGGCTGATGGATAGCCTATATATAGATTGAGAAGAGGCATTTCATTTAGGGACTACACCCTTTCATAAAGTTGGTGGTGAGAAGCAGGGCCGGACCTATGATAAATGGGGCCCTAGGCTAAGTAGTCGGTTGGGGCCCTCATTTTTTTTTATCCCCAATGGTGAATGGGTGATGACGTTCTAAAATCTCTATTCTCTGCCCCTTATTTTGCCACGTTGTTCTTTTCGTTCGAGACCTTTCTTTATATTTTTTCTTAAATTTTAACATTCTTTTCTTCAAGGGCTCTCTTTTCATCATTTCCTATATTTTAAATTTTATTAATAAAATGATTGAGATTCTTGACAAGTGAAGATTGATAATTAGGTTGAGTTAACATTTTTTATATGAGATAATTCTGAGTAATTTAAAAATATATTGTAATAAAATTATAATGATAATCACAAAGTATTCAAATAACTACTAGATAATAATTGAAGATAGAGAAAATTGTAAAGAGCTGGTCTCCTGTGAGAACAAGGGGATCCGTCTCATGCATGAGACGGGTCGACCCATGGGTGGCAGCTCATGCCTTTTAAAACAGGTATTACGTTTAGAAAAAGTAATAGTTACCATCTCTTAATGTAATGACTGTATACATATAAAGTAACATTGTTCATAAGTAAACGTAATACCTGTTTAAAAAAAATAAAAACTCGTTTTTACTCATTTTTTCAAATGTAATGCAAACTATATGTATTACATTTGAAATGTAATAACTTATGTATATGAATGTAATAGTTTATACAAGTAAATGTAACAATTTGATAGATAAATTGTAACATATTTCTATAGATAATGTAATACTTTTACATGTATCATGATAATTTTGAACTCATTGTAACTTATTGTTTGAAAACATATAGATATCTATACATACGTGTTACAATTATGTACAAATACTATTACATATAAATAACACGTTTGTTACATTTTAGTTATAATAAGTATTACTTTTGCCAAACGAAGAAAACATAGGGAAAAACACTAAGTATTACTTTTGCCAAACGAAAAAAATATAGGGAAAAACACTATTACTTTTCTGTATATATGTATTACTTTAATGTATACAAACTATTACTTTATACGCATACAATCATTACATTATGTTATAGTAACTATTACTTTTCACAAATAATGTTCATTAATTCAATTCCATAATATTATTGTTACATGTAGAATCAAAATAAAATCTTTATTTCCCCAAATAATCCATTTCTTCCCACATTCATATCCTGTCTCTATACTTCTAGAGAGAGAAAGATCTAGTGAGAGAGAACTTGAGTTTTACATCAATGGCGTTCATATCTTTCCGGCATTTTCCCTTTCCCAAAATTAAGCCAAATTTCTGCAAAATTTAGCGATAATTTGCTCAAACAAGAATACCCACTTAACTCTTCGTGTGTGTATAGCGAAATCTGAGATGGGTTTTTGTGAAAGAAAGAAGAAATTGATGGGTTTCCGAAACAGGGATACAATGGCAAAATCGAGTTCGACTCAATTAAGGTCAATCGAATGTGGGATTCGAATTAAATAAGGGAATTGGGGTAGAGGAAGGGTTGACGGTGGATGAGGAAGACGATGGAGGATGGGTAGTTTGCGTCTAGAGAGAGAGAGCTGTTTTTTCGTGGGTCGGTCGGGCGGGTCAAAAAACCCGTCTCTACCATGAGACGGGTTTTCATGTTCTCACCTAAGTTTTTGTCAATTGTAAATGATTTGATATTTTAGATACTAAATAATAATTGAAGATAGAGAAAATTGTAAATAATTTGATATTTTAGAAGAGTACTAAAAGAGAATGCATGAAAGCTATTAACAAATGTAAGAAAGGTTCATACAGCACAGCAGGAAGAATCGAACACGACCCATTCGCTCCTTGGCTGCCTTCAATACCACTTGGCCGCTTTAACAGATATGCAAAAATTTTGGGGCCCCTAATATAAGTAGTAATTTTGGTGGCCCTAGGCAATGGCCTCACTTGCCTTGCACTAGGGCCGGGCCTGGTGAGAAGTTACCATTATGCCCATCATTTAATGGTACTTTCACCTAATGGAATTCTACATATTTTGTCTATACTTTAATATTATTAAATGATTATAATATATGAAATTCAATAACACATATTATTTAATCCATGTTCTAACAATCTCCTACTTGGATTAATATTAATGTGTATCTTTTACTAAATAAATTTCTTAAATCATTTATAATATGAATGACAATCCTTATGTGCACATTTATTGTCATCCAGCACAATCTCGTCTATTAGTCTTATAAGTATAGGGACTAAAGGGGTAGTCGTTGTAATTGATTCGCAACTAAACCCACATTAATCACATATATATATATCCAACTAAATGACATAGATTAAGTAGAGATATGTAGCATGGAATATTAATGAATATATATTATGAATGCATATATATATTCTCCAACTAGTCCTATTTAATCAAAATGAGATCAATATAAATAAAAACAACATAAGTAAATAGAAAACAACATAAACTTCCACTGATTTAAGCATTATCAAAAGTTATTACACCCATATGAGCAACATGCTCGTGAAATACTAAAGGAGATAATGACTTAGTAAATGGATCCGCTAACATGAAATTTGTCCCTATAAGTTGTATATCTATTTGTTCATTTTGTACTATTTCTCTTACAACAAGAAACTTAATATCTATATGCTTAGATTTAGATAAACTTTTGTTGTTGTTGGAGTACAAAACTGCTGCCCGATTGTCACAATACAACTTGAGAGGTCTCTCAATATTCTTGACAACTCTCATTCCTTCTATGAATTTTCGCAGCCATATAGCTTGATTGGATGCCTCGTAGCAAGCAACAAATTCGGCTTCCATGGTGGAAGTAGTTACTAATGTTTCTTGGCACTTCTCCAAGATATCGCTCCACTTACTAATGTAAAAACGTAACCCGATGTCGATTTGCGACTATCTTGGCATCGAGCAAAATCGGAATCAGAATAACCAACGATCTCAAGATGATCCGATTTTGTATATGTAAGCATGTAGTTCTTTGTGTTTTGTAAATATCTCATCACTCTATTGGCTGCTACCCAATGTTCTCTTTCCGGATTGCTTTGGTATCGTGAAGCATGCCAATAATAAAGGCAAGATCTGGACGAGTACAGACTTGTGCATACATTAAGCTTCCTACTGCCGATGCATAAGGAATATTTTTCATATACTTGGATTCAAGATTATTTTTAGGACATTGCTTTAAACTGAACTTATCTCCCTTAGAGACCGGGGTGTCATGTGGCTTACAATTTTTCATGCTAATCCTTTCTAATACCTTCTCTATATAGCTCTTTTGTGATAATCCTAAAATAACCCGTGAACGATCACGATGTGTTTGGATTCCTAATATAAAAGAAGCTTCACCAAGATCTTTCATCTCAAATTTGTTAGAGAGAAATTTCTTATTTTCCTTAAGAAGGTCCTTATCATTACTAGCAAGTAAAATGTCATCCACATATAAGACCAAAAATATAAATCTACTTTCAATGAACTTATGGTACACACAATCTTCACCAAGATTCATTTCAAAACCAAATGAAAGAATAAATTGGTTAAATTTTAAGTACTATTGACGAGATGCTTGCTTAAGCCCTTAAATGGATTTCTTAAGTTTACAAACTAGTTGACTAGTTTGATCCGAATTAGTCACCATTTCTGGTTTCTTCATATAGATAGTTTCCTCAATGTCGCCATTGAGAAAAGCTGTCTTTATATCCATTTGATGAAGCTCAAGATCAAAATGTGCCACTAATGCCATAATGATCCTAAAAGCATTTTTAGAGGATACCGGTGAAAATATTTCTTTGTAATCAATGCCTTCTTTTTGAGTAAATCCTTTAGCGACAAGACGAGCTTTATGTCTTTCCACATTACCTTGTGAATCCCTTTTGGTCTTAAAGACCCATTTACACCCAATAGGTTTCACATTCTTAGGTAATGGAACAAGATCCCAAACGTCATTATCATTCATGGATTTTAACTCTTCATTTATGGCGTCAATCCACTTATGAGAATTTGGACCACTAATGGCTTCATGGAAGGTGATTGGTTCAACTCCCACTAGACCTAACGGTTCCTCATTCTTGGCAAGATACACATCATAATAATCCGAAATAGCACTCATTCTTGCTCTATTAGATCTCCTTAAGGGCATCGGTTCTTCTTGATTTTGAGGGTGTTGAATTTCCTCATCAACATTTTCATGTTGTTCATTAATAGGAGAATTAATGTTATTTTGAATTATATATTCTTGTTGAATTTCAGGCATAAGTGCCTGATTTTCAATAGGAACTATAGGAAGAGGTATATAAATGGATTCCTTCTCTAACTCTTCAAATTCAAAATTACTATTCAAATTTTTCCCTCTAAAATCAACATCCTCAAAAAACTTAGCATTTTTCGTCTCGAAAAAAGTTCTAGTCTTTGGATCATAGACTTTATATCCCCTAGATTTGTGAGAATATCCTACAAAATAACTACTAACGGTCTTAGCGTCTAACTTTCCTTCGTTAGGTCTATAAGGCCTAGCTTCGGCTGGACAACCCCAAACATGAAGATGATTTAGGGACGGTTTCTTGCCTGTCCATAATTCATAAGGGGTTTTGTCAGTAGCTTTTGAAGGAGCTCGATTAAGTAGGTAGGTTGCGATTTTCAAAGCATCGCCCCATAATGAGTGAGGTAAAGAAGTACAAGAAACCATACTTCTTACCATATCCTTAAGGGTTCTATTACGTCTCTCGGCTACACCATTCATGCTAGGTGTCCCCGGCATGGTGTAGTGAGGGACAATTCCACACTCTTCCAAATAGCGAGCAAAAGGACCTGAACATTGTTCTCTCGAACCGTCATTCCGACCGTAGTATTCACCACCACGATCGGATCTAACGTTCTTAATAGTCTTTTCAAGCTGATTTTCAACTTCGGCTTTAAAAGACTTGAAAACCTCCAATGATTGAGACTTTTCATGAAGCAAATAAATGTATCCATAACGTGAGAAGTCATCCATGAACGCAATGAAATATGTTTGTCCGTTCCATGAAGGGGTAGAGAATGGACTATATATCCGTATGAATCAGTTCTAAGACTTTTGTAGCTCTCAAGGATTCTTTATTTTTGTTGCTGTTTGTAAATTTTTCCTTAAGGCATTCAATACAAAAGTTATTTTTCGGAGTATCAAGCTTTTGTAATATTCTCTCGGACACAAGCTTGTCAATTCTCCTTTTAGAGATATGACCCAAACGCCTATGCCATAAGGTATAAGAATTTTTACTTGAAAACTTTCGTTTATGCCTCTAGAGTTAGTTTCATTATTATGAGACTCATTTAATGAATTGACTGTGTCAAGTAAATATGGATTATCAACGTAAGATAAAGAACTAGTACCAAATAGCTTTGAATTGAAAAATAAATTGCATTTATTATTACCAAAGATACAGGAATAACCTTTCCGATCTAAGGTAGTGATAGAAATCAAATTCCATCTAAAAGACGGTATAATAAATACATTATTCAAAACTAAAAAATATCTGGTACTAAGAGATAATCTAAAAGTCCCTATGCCCTCCACCTTTACCGGCTTTCCAGCTCCCATGTAGATATATCTTTCATCTTCATTGGGCGTTCGGTAGTTCAGGCAACCCTGCATACATGAACTTATGTGAGTAGTTGCACCAGAATCTAACCACCATGTATACGAAGGAATTGAAACTAAATTTGTCTCATTACAAACAAAGCTAAATGACATACCTTTGTTATTCGCCATTGGCGATATTTAGGGCAGTCGTTCTTCATGTGAGTAAGGTCCTTGCAAAAGAAGCATTTCTTCACCTTTTGATCATTTGATGATCCCTTAGGCTTCTTTGTTGCAACCGCAATCTCCTTACCTTTTCTCTTTGTTCCACGAGAAGAGGTAGATGCATAATGAGCACTTTCGGGTTTAGTTTGTTTCAATCTATCATCTTCCTCTGTCACATGTGAAATCAATTCATTAATGTTCCACTTGTCCTTTTGACAGTTATAGGTCGTTTCAAAATGACCAAATTGATGAGGAAGAGAAATTAAAGCCAAATGCACAAGCAAGTCTTCCGAAAGGTCCAACTTGACTCGCCTTTAATTTAGAAGATAGGTGAAACATTTCCATTATATATTCCCTTAAGCTTCCGGTGCCCTTGTACCTCATGGAAACAAGCTTCCTTAAGGTAGGACTTGTTTTCGACTTTTCGCTTTTAGCAAAGCGCTCTTCTAGGGCATTCAAGAAGCCTTTAGCTCCAACATCCTCGGAGACACTGTTCAAAAATGTCTCCGGGACTGTGCTTAGGCTTATGCGATCAGAACGCTTCCACCTCTCTAGACTTGAGCGGTCTTTCGCAGTGCTCTTGTCAGTTAAAGGGGCGGGAGCTTGTTCTCTTAATGCTAGATCAAGGTCTAAACAGCCTAAGACCATTGTAATCTTGTTTTTTCATGTTTTAAAATTAGTTCCCGTAAGCAAAGGTATAGAGTTTAAGGCAGTAGTAACAGATGAAGCACTTATCAAATCTGAAGCAAAAGAACAAGAGTGAAACAAAACATATATAAGAATTCACACAATGATTAATTATATCAAATGAATTCCATCAAAAAATAAAAGATAATCAACATGACATCAAGACTAATATTTGAATTGCGAATTGACTCACAATTTAATTTATCTTAAGGTGAACAAATGATCTAAACAATACATTTTAAATACTTGCCTTTCTTTGGGCCGGTTCAAGTACAAAAAATATCCTAAAGTTTAAGATACTTGTTACCCGGTAATAAAGAATATAAACAATTCACTTTAAACACCCGCTTTCCTTTGAAATGGTTCAAAGTATTTAAAATGACCTAAATGTTTTATTCAATTATTACCCCATGAATGCAAATACTTAGTCAACAACAAGGTCTCCTTTGGGAAACAAGCATGTTATCACATATCAACATTTACATTCATCTTTTAACAAGTTTGAATTTAATCAAAAAAATCACTTTGGCGACGATGTTAATTTTATCCAAAATGTTAAGGATATAATTAATCGGAAACATAAGGCCTTAAGGTAATTTCTGAAAATTTCAAAAGGGTAAAGAAACAAACAAAATTTATTAATAAAAGACAATATCATTTTGTTCTACCCGTCCATTCTTAAAGTTTGACAACTCTAAGAACCGTCGAAGCGTGACTGGTGTCCAGATACTATAATTTATTAATGAATTATCACAAAATTCTGGGAAAAAATGACCCCTGAAAGCTCTCTGGACGACTCGTCCTCAAGGGGACGACTCGTCCATATAAGGGGGACGAATGAATCAGAGACACCCCTTTTCTGGAATTTCAAAAGGAACGACTCGTCCCATAGGGCACGACTCGTCCCTCAGGGGCTGACTCGTCCCTATAAGGGGGACGACTGTATCTGAGAGGTCTATTCCAGAAAATTGACGGGGACGACTCGTCCCCCACAGGACGAGTCGTGCCCAATGCCCAGATTGACGAAAAGTCACCATTTTTACACCCTTTTATGAACAGTTTTGAACCAATTTTCCATACTCAATGCATTATAAAATGCTGGCTATGTAAATGGGATAGGTTTATACTTCAATTAACATGATTTAAACAAGTAGACCTAGATTTACACACTCCAAACATTACACAATGTTGGCTCACTACTAGAATAAATTATATCAAGAACGGACAAAATGGTTTCTAAATGTACAAAGTTGTCCCTATTTTTTATTTGGGGATCAACACTTTGGTTGTCAATTTTTGGTTGCTAAAGTTGACCAAGACTGTTCATCCCCATTTGGGAACAACCTGTTGGTTGCCATATGAGTAGATCGTCTCCATTTAAGGATCAACAAATGGTCACCAATTTTAAATTTGGTACAAACAGTTCATCCCTATTTTTTTGTCCCTAAAATGTTCATCCCCAACTGTTGATTTCCATTTTTAAATTTAGGAACCATCTCTTCGTTTCCAAATACGGAAAAAAAAATCATTAAATATAATTATTTTTAAAATATTAATATTTACTAATTATATATATTTTAACAATAATGAGAAATATCACAAAATAAAATTAATCGGACAATAAGCTAAGCTTTTATAAAAACAAATTACCTTTATCAATTCAAAATAACATCATCCAAAAGAAATGAGCATATTAATTACAAAATAAATTTAAAATTGTTTATTTCTAAATTTCTACTCCATTACCACTACCAGCAGCAGTAGAACCTCCTTCTCCTCTAGTACCACAAACACCTCCACCAACTCCTCCATTACCACTAACATCTCCAACAAAATTGAAGTTAGAATCAAATAACATATCAAGTATAGGGCCAGGACCAATACCGATACATGTACCAACACCACACTGATTGGAGCTCGAACTATGACTAATGTGTTGCTGAAATGACTGTTGTTGTGGTTGTAATTGTTGTTGTTGTTGAGAAATGAACATACCACCGGGAGGGATACAACTCATGAATCCAGGGGAGCTCCAATTCGGATTGAACCTTTGTTGATTTTGATAGGGACCGCCACCACCGCCCATCATTTGTTGAATGTGCCAGCTGGTACTGTTGTTTTTGTCGTTGCTCCTCCTGTTGTTGCTGCTCACGCTGATCCCGTTCCTTCTCCCGCTCCATCATTTGGTGCATCATTTCTTTTAAACTGCTAACTTCTTCCCGTAGTTGTTCGCCTTTTCTGAGTCGTCAGAAGGATTGGAAGTTTGGCTCAATGATTGACAGAGCGATGAACTGGAGCGGCTTTCAGGAATTTTTTTTCCATGAGGCCCAAAGCCAAATATTCTATCACCCCTCTTGACCCTCTTTCCTTTAGATTCATAGAAAGAGACAACAGCAGCTTGCCATGCTTCGCGATGAAAGGGGATGCGAGTATCTAAGGCATCATCTGGACTAATCGAACCATCAGAAATTGCCTTTTCTCGAGCAATCCTTATATATTGATCCTAAAAATAACAAAACAAGAATTACAGACCATACAGAAAAGGAGTAAGTTATACAAATCAGAATATAGAGAATACTTGATGATCAGCATTGAAAATTGATACAAGACCCATGAAGTAAAATATATTAGGTTTTTTGTATCATGCATAGAACTGCATATTCCTCAATGGCTGAACCTGAAAATAGAAAGAAAGTTTTAAGAATATCCTACTTAAACATTTGGTTGAAATGTACAACACTTGAATGCCTGCTATTTTTCTGCAAATAAAGGATTCCTTTTATGTTCTATACCTGGCTAGTTAGCTGATCTCCCAAGAAGAAATCAGGAAGAACGACCTGTAAATGCAGGGAAAGGGAAATGGAGCATCAGTTTCATATACTCAATTTCAACATATGCATTTTTAGTTCAAGATTGTCAGCTGTACCTTATAAAAGGGAGCACAAATACAATGCCACAAGCACACAAGGAGGAAGAAACGATTTGTACGATAGACTATGTTGAACGGGCATAATGTTATTACAAGCACAACCTGCAAATGAAAAGTAGAAATTCATATATATGCTTGATGCTATAGGCAAAGAGTGTGTGAGAGAGAGAGAGAGAGAGAGATAGACAGAGAGAGAGCTTACAGTGACCAAGATTAAAGGGACTAGTTCAGTTATCAACTTGAATCTCCTTGTAGTCGCCTCCATATTCATTTCCAAGCTCGAAAGAACTGCTGCCAATGTGAGTAATGCCAGGCCTGAAGCAACGAGGAGTACCTCTCTATAACCCAATGTTGTTCCAGGTTTGAACCCAAATATAAACGAATAGTTGACTCGAAAACGGTTCCAAAAGTATATGTTTGCAGCATAGAGGATCATATGCAGAATGATAAATCCAAACAAGCTGTAGAGTGGGATTATGGTTTCCATGTATTGAGCTCGCCCATCACTTTTGAATATATTTCTTGCCTCTATTGTCAGAATAATCGAGACAAAAAGTGCTACGCAGCAGCCCGAGAAGAGACCTGTAGGAGATTCAAATCTAAGACCTCTGCATTGTTAAACATGAAAAGTTTTTGTCCTAAAAACTAGAGTTTTCACCTAGGAAAAATGTTATTCGATGCTTCTCTCTCTTAGGTTTTGGCCTTAAACTGCTCATTCCTTTGTGGCAATTACCATTGGACAAATGCTTAATGAAGCTAGCTTCCACTCTATCTATGAGCGCTTAGCAACTTGAAAGAATCATAAAACTGAATCATAAGCTGGAAATGTATGGGAATCATACAAGACGCAAGCTTACAGTTAGATACCTCATCAGACTGGCCTAGATAAGAGTTGTCAACCATTTCTAAATAAGCTTTCGACGCACTTCTTGATGTGATCTACATTAGGGAAAGTCGAAACTAAATGACAGATAATGAGGCACATAACTCTTAATACGTCAGTCAATGATCAAAAACGAAGATTATTCATTTTTACAGACCTTATCATACTTCTTCATGATCTTTGTGAATTCTTATATATGTTTTGTTTCATGATCTTTTCGCAGTGCTCTTGTCAGTTAAAGGGGCGGGAGCTTGTTTTCTTAATGCTAGATCAAGGTCTAAACAGCCTAAGACCATTGTAATCTTGTTTTTTCATGTTTTAAAATTAGTTCCCGTAAGCAAAGGTATAGAGTTTAAGGCAGTAGTAACAGATGAAGCACTTATCAAATCTGAAGCAAAAGAACAAGAGTGAAACAAAACATATATAAGAATTCACACAATGATTAATTATATCAAATGAATTTCATCAAAAAATAAAAGATAATCAACATGACATCAAGACTAATATTTGAATTGCGAATTGACTCACAATTTAATTTATCTTAAGGTGAACAAATGATCTAAACAATACATTTTAAATACTTGCCTTTCTTTGGGCCGGTTCAAGTACAAAAAATATCCTAAAGTTTAAGATACTTGTTACCCGGTAATAAAGAATATAAACAATTCACTTTAAACACCCGCCTTCCTTTGAAATGGTTCAAAGTATTTAAAATGACCTAAATGTTTTATTCAATTATTACCCCATGAATGCAAATACTTAGTCAACAACAAGGTCTCCTTTGGGAAACAAGCATGTTATCACATATCAACATTTACATTCATCTTTTAACAAGTTTGAATTTAATCAACAAAATCACTTTGGCGACGATGTTAATTTTATCCAAAATGTTAAGGATATAATTAATCGGAAACATAAGGCCTTAAGGTAATTTCTGAAAATTTCAAAAGGGTAAAGAAACAAACAAAATTTATTAATAAAAGACAATATCATTTTGTTCTACCCGTCCATTCTTAAAGTTTGACAACTCTAAGAACCGTCGAAGCGTGACTGGTGTCCAGATACTATAATTTATTAATGAATTATCACAAAATTCTGGGAAAAAATGACCCCTGAAAGCTCTCTGGACGACTCGTCCTCAAGGGGACGACTCGTCCATATAAGGGGGACGAATGAATCAGAGACACCCCTTTTCTGGAATTTCAAAAGGAACGACTCGTCCCATAGGGCACGACTCGTCCCTCAGGGGCTGACTCGTCCCTATAAGGGGGACGACTGTATCTGAGAGGTCTATTCCAGAAAATTGACGGGGACGACTCGTCCCCCACAGGACGAGTCGTGCCCAATGCCCAGATTGACGAAAAGTCACCATTTTTACACCCTTTTATGAACAGTTTTGAACCAATTTTCCATACTCAATGCATTATAAAATGCTGGCTATGTAAATGTGATAGGTTTATACTTCAATTAACATGATTTAAACAAGTAGACCTAGATTTACACACTCCAAACATTACACAATGTTGGCTATGTAAATGGGGTAATCTTGTATGAACCATTGTGACTCTTTAAAGTTTGATTTTACCATTATTTTCAGAAATTGAATGAAGTTATGAACTTAATACTCTTAGACAAGATGAGTATCATGTACAAGAACAAAATAAATTAAATCACACAAGGATTAAACATGAAATGTATTTAAAGCATAAGGCTTTACAAGAAACTCAAACTCAATCTAGTATATGAGCATGCTCTGATACCACTTGTTGAAACTTAAATTATCCAATGAACATTGAATCGAGTCATAACTAGATTAAGAAAGAGAAGAAGATGAAGACGGAAGCGTGCACCCGAAGAATCCATGATTGTGTTCTTGATACTTGTTCTTGTACGAAGGAGAGAGTAGGGAAGAAAGTACTTCTAAATGATTGTGCCCACACTAGTTCTTCTTAGATGAATGAAGAATGATTTATGACCGAATTGTGATGAATGTTAAGTGTCTCAAATGGGCTGATGGATAGCCTATACTCCCTCCGTCCCAATAAGTGCTTCACCCTTTTGGGTGAGCACGCAAATTATGAAAATGAGAGGGAAAAAAAATGTTGTGAGTGTAATTTGAAAATAGGAGAGAAAATTAGTGGAGGGAATAGTAAATTATAATGGTGTTGTGAGTATTAAAATAATGTAGGAGAAAGAATGAGTGGAAGAAATAGTAATGATTCTTTGCCAAAAAAGGAAAGGTGAAGCTTCTAACGGGACGCCCTTTTGGGTAATTAGTGAAGCTTTTATTGGGAAGGATGGAGTATATAGATTGAGAAGGGGCACTTCATTTAGAGACTACACCCTTTTATAAAGTTGGTGGTGAGAAGTTATCATTATGCCCATCATTTAATGATACTTTCACCTAATGAAATTCTACATATTTTATTTATACTTTAACATTATTAAATGATTATAATATATGGAATTCAATCACACATACTATTTAATTCATGTTCTGACAAGTAACCGTGTAGTTTACAGTGGAGCGGAGGACAATGTGTGAGTAATAAAAAATAAAAAGATTCTAATCAACCGACTGGATGATGAAAATCAATTAAAATAAGCATATTAATTAGTGAGGGTGCTTATGTAGTCGAGGAAATTTAGATAGAAACTAGCGAACAGTGGACTATTGATGTTGCCGTCATCTCACAAGTCACAAATTATAACTAAATGATTAAAGAATTAAGCTTTCTTATTATCACAATGGACGACGCTACGGCAGCTCTTCTCACTGTCTTAACAACTTTCGTCGGCGTTATAATTGTTCTTTCATGCCTTCGATTATGCGACGAAGACGACGTCGGAAATGATCCAGAGAAAAAGGAAGAGAAGAAGAAGCAACGAGAGGAGGTGATAACCGTCAGCTGTTGTGATGGGGGAGGTGGCAGTGGTAGCGGTTGTGGAAGTGGTTGCGGTGGCGATTAACCGTTCCAATATAAGGAGGTCAGATTTTATGCGGTCCCAACTGTACAAATGATGAAAAGATTATAAATTACTCCCTCCGCTCCAAAATGATTGTCCCACTTTTTTTGCATTTATTATGAAGAAACTTTGAACAATAATTTTAGATTGATTTAATTATACAAATGAAGATCTAAAACTTGCAATTGATAGCATTATTGATAATGTATCAATAATGAGTTTTAAATTTTTATTTATATAGTTAAATAAACCTAAAATTATTATTCAAAATTTTTTCATAATAAAAATAAAAACAAAAAAAATGGGACAATCATTTTTTTGGGAACGGAGGGAGTATTAGAATTGACATCATTTATAATGTCATGAATAATTTATAATTATGATAATGTCATGAATAATTTATAATTGTTGTACCATTAATAATACACGTTGTAAAAAATACAAAAGTGATACAAAAAAATTGATCTCCACTCTGATCCGAAGCACTTTATTATTCAGGGCCGGCTCAGACATGGAACATTAGGTTCCTTTACACAGGCCCCAAATTTTGAAGGGCCCCAATTTTATCTATGTCCATTATATATATATATGTGTGTATATATATATATATATATATATATATGTATATATATATATATATATATATGTATATATATATATATATATATATGTATATACTCCTTCCGTCCCGCAAAACTTTACCCCTTTACTGTTGAGAACGAAAAATAAGGAATAATGTTATTAAAGTAGGTGTTGTGAGTGGGAGGAGAGAGAATGAGTGGAGAAAATAGTAAATTTGAAAAGTGTTGTGAGTATGACAAGTGGGTCCCATGAATAAAGAAGTATTGTGTTGATTTTTTAAAGGGCAAATTGCAAAATTTAGGGCCATATTCTCATTCCGTACAAGGCCTATGTATTTATTGAGACGGGTCTGACTTTATTATAAAAGTATGTTTGATTTTGTATTGGGATTTAAGAAATTTTTTTTTGATAATAGTTGAATATGAATGCGGATAATATCAAATGCTGTAGCAGAAATGGTCACATTGCCCTTTGGATCAAGAAAATATCATTTATTTATGAACGAAATATTTTGTGATGGGCCGGGCTCAATACATTTCTACGAGCTATGGGCCCAACAAGCCCACTAAAGAATCAAGATTAATGAAGCTCATCATGGTTTGGGCCATGGCCCGTCGAACAATAGATGGCGGTCGTCGTCAATGAGCGACCAAGTCCATCTAACAACGAGTCTTCCCAGCATATGGGTTAGAGCCCGTCTAACGAAGAGTGACCGTCTTCGCCATTGAGCGACCTAACTCACCTGGAGAACGAGGCAACTAACTCGGCCACTCGCTCGTCGAGTCATCTCTCAAGGAGACGGCCTTACTGGACATACAGCTCCAGGTCGTCCCTTCATTTAGCTTCCTCAATAAGTTTGATTAATTAGCTATTTTGGAATAAAGTCAGACCTGACACTGGGACATTCTGCGCGTGCAATCACGAAACCAGTAGTAGCGCCAAAAGGTGTACATGTTGACTTTCCATTATAAGACAAACCACTTATCCGTTCAGACACAGCAGTGTCCTTACTTAGGCGGAGCAATCCCAACATGCCACATGTACGCCTAGGGAACAAAGCTAATCCAATGGTTGGCAACTGCCCAATCCAACAGTTCAGATGGAAACCCTAGTTTCATTTCATCTACTATAAATATGAGATCAGTGTCATGGGCTAAGGTAACGCAACTTTATATATTCACGTATACACACACCCACCATTTCCATATCACCTTTCTCCAGTCCAAATACTGATTCTCAAGCCGGAGGGCCTTGCCGGACAAGCCCCGACGCAGTTTCACGGTTCATTTCTTGTGTTGTGCAGATCCAAAATCAGCCTTAATCATTAGCTGAACCCAGAGCTGAGCCCGAATGCTTTCCTGCATCATCAGATTGGTTCCATTGCCGGAAAACGTTTATCAGTGATCTTCAACAAAAGAAAAGCAACCGAAAAATCTGGAGATGGTGTCAGACGGACACACAGCTAGCAAGTCCACCGAAGATGCAGGTCGGCCACCTTCCCCTCAGCAGTGCCAGCAGGACAACCCTAGACCTCCCTCACCTCAACCTAGGAACCCTAATATGAGGGTTACCAGGTCACATGGTGTGATAGATGATACTGGCCTTCCTGCAGCAAGAAGGAGAGACAAAAGGCACGTACCTGAGAGACAACGACGACCCCCGTTGGAAAGGAGAACCGAGGAAGCTACTGTACGGAATGTGGGAGGCCCATCCAACCCACATCTCGACAGAACCGCTTTCCTCATTGAGAGAGCAAATGCTCTCCACGAGCTCCTACGAATCCAGAACGAGCTAATCCAAATGCCTGAGGAACAACCCCCACATGCATCCCATAATACTGTCTCGTCGGGAAGGAGAAGAAACCAGAGAGGGAATGATGGTCGTCGTGAAGGGACCGCCGCCGGAAACGAACGAGTAGTACCACAGCTTGACCTCAGAGAACACCTCAATCAGCGGCGAAGTGAGGGAATCCTATCGCAGCGACGACGGGAAGAGGCAGATGGTGAGCCTCGTAGATCCCTAGCAAATGAGAACCCTGAACTAAATCAAAATCAAGTTGTTCGCGGTCGCCAAATGACCCCATCATTGAGGAATGAACGAGCGACGAGCTATAGGTAAAGGACACGCACTCCCCCCTCGTCGTGAACGAGAACAATCATGATCCTATACCCGTCTCCACCACGAAGCTACAGGAGAGGGAGAACTATCTCTCGACGACTCTCCCCCTCTGAGAGGCAACGGTCGAACACCATTACCCGGGGGCCTCGTCGGGACAGGATTCCTCCCGCCGGTCCTGCAGGAGATGTGGATATGAGGGAATTTCTAAGAGTCAAATGACAAGTTGAGGAATTGACGGCCAAAAGAAACAATGTGGAGAGTGACGATTCAGAATATGATGTTGGCACTCTGAAACCATTGGCGCCATGGATGTTGGAGATGGGACCTCCAGAACCAGGGTTTAAACTTCCTGATTTAAAGCAATATGACGGCTCGACGAGTGTGTTGGATCACATGCAACATCTTGAAGCCCAGATGTGTGTGGTGTCTAGAGCCTCGGGACACGACGATGTAATGTGTAAGGCTCTTACGAGCATATTGACTGACGCAGCTTTACGGTGGTTTAGAAGCCTTCCAAAAGGAAGCATTGATTCCTGGAGACAGATGAGGAAGAGATTCTTGGGAAGATTTGCAACAGCCGGAGATCGTCGTAAGACTGTCAACGATCTCAGTAACATCACTCAAGGAGCCAATGAAAGCTCCATGAGTTACTTCAAACGGTTCAAGAAGTTGTTGGATCAGATCGATGAGGATCTGACAGATAGAGAAATTATCAACTGTTTCAGGCACGGTGTTGTTTCTTCCACGTTGGTCTACGAGCTTCAAGTCCATCTGGCCAAATCCAGGAAAGATCTCTACGCTAAGGCATATGTTGTAGCCGAGGCTGAGGAGAGGAAGTTGCAGAGAGAAGGGAAGGACGTCGACAATGATGAGGCGGCAAAGTCAAAAAAGGATAAGGCCGGAGACAAAGGGAAGAACAAGCAAGGAAAAGCTGAAAAAGTATCAGACTCGTACACACCATTAACAGTCTCACGGGCAGAAATACTAAGCAACGTGGACTTTGGACCGGCGCCAAAAATGAATCCCAATTCGAAAGGGAAAAAGAATATGAACAAGTATTGTGAATACCATCGTGACAGGGGGCATGATACAGAAGAGTGTTTCAGCTTGAAGAAAATAATTCAAAGGTGGATTGATGACGGCCGTCTTGAGCACTATGTGAAAAAGGATCGTCAAGCAGCCAACACCCGAGCTGCTAACAACGACCCTCCTGAGAGGCAACCAAGAATGGTCCTAGTGATCTCCGAGGAGATGAGCAAGAATCAAATCAAGAGCGCCATCTACCACCTGAAGAAAGCCCCCTATGTTCCCCAAAAATCTGAGATTCCGAATGATGTGATAAGTTTCTATCCCTACGAGTTATCAGCCAATCCTTTGGCTCGTCAACAAACACTGATCGTTCCTGGTTTCATTGACAATTGTGAGTCAAGGCGGATTTTGATTGATACCGGGGCAGCCAAGGATATTTTGTTCTACAACGTCTATCAGAAGATGGGTCTACCTGATAGTCGCCTAAGTCCCTACTTAGGTCGTCTAGAGGGATTCACCAATCACAGGGTAGACGCCAAGGGACAAATTGATTTGCCCGTCGATATCGGGGACCATCCTTTGAGAACCATCCAGACCGTTACCTTCGTAGTAATTGATGTTATCAGCGATTACCACGCAATACTCGGCCAGCCAGGCCAAGCAGCTTTGGGGATCGTCGCATCCGTCCCTCTTCAAAGGATCAAATTTCCTACACGCTCAGGAATTGGTTGTGTGTTGGGGACGGCCCCAGAATTCTTGGAGCATGTATTGAAGGCGAAGCGGACTATTGAAATAGACGACCCTGACCAAATTGTGAAGCTTTCTAAATCAGTCAAGCAAACGACGACCTCCTATTCCAATGTTTCCACAATCAAGTGTGTGGACGACACCGAAGCCTTTGTTGAAAAATTCATGGACGACCAAGTTGCAGCTCCACAGCTTTTGGTCACCCATGAATCGGGGGCCGAGCTAGACAAGCTAATTGAAGACGAAGTTCCAGACCTCACCCCCGAAGCAAGAAAAAAGATCAAAGAAATTGTGATTGAGTCCATGGATTTTCGAGACGATGCTCCTGAAATGAAGCCTGCCGACGAGCTAATTGAGCTAGTCATCAACCCAAGCTACCCTGAGCAAAAGATTAAACTGGGGTCTCAGTTAATGACTGAGGAGAGGGATGATATAATCACCCTACTCAAACATTACCTCGATGTCTTTGCTTGGAGGGTTGAAGACATGAAGGGCATAAGAGAAGATGTGGCCGTCCACAAGCTCGGAGTAAATCCAACAATGAAATTTAAGGAACAGAGGCTAAGGATTTTTTCAACGGAGAAGGAGGTTGCTATAAAACAAGAAATTGAGAAGCTGTTGAGTGCTGGGATAATCGTGGATGCTGGATTCACGACGTGTTTGGCAAATGTGGTTCTAGTTAAAAAGCCCAATGTAAAATGGAGGTTATATGTTGATTTCACCGATCTGAACTTAGCATGCCCCAAGGACAGTTACCCCTTACCCAGAATTGATAAGCTCGTCGATTCTGTGACTGGTCATACGACCCTTAGCTTTCTGGATGCATATTCTGGCTATCACCAAATTAAGATGGCCGAGGAAGACATTCCAAAGACGGCCTTTCAGGCTGCAGGGGGAACCTACTGCTATACAAAGATGCCTTTTGGGCTAAAAAATGTCGGGGTAACCTACCAGAGAATGATGAACAAGGTCTTTAAGGGACAACTCGGTGACAACCTAGAAGCGCACATAGACGACATGGTCGTCAAGTCCAAGAAGAGGAAACACGTGGACGACCTTCAGCAAACCTTCACTAACCTACGAGCAAACAACATGGTGCTCAACTCGGCCAAATGTGTTTTTGGAGTTGCGGCAGGCAAATTCTTGGGATTCATGCTCTCCCAAAGGGGAATTGAGGCTAACCCCTAAAAGATTAAAGCTTTGATTGATATGACCGAGCCTACAAGCATTAAGGAGGTTCAAAGGCTCAATGGACGAGTGGCGGCCCTAGGTCGTTTCATTTCAAAGTCCGCCGAAAGATCACTTCCTTTCTTCAAGGCTCTTCGTGGCGCAAAGGATTTCAAATGGACAGAAGAATGTTCTAGGTCGTTCAATCAGATTAAAGAATACCTTGGTTCCCCACCACTCCTCAGCAGCCCCGTTGCAGGGGAAGACCTATATGTATACCTCTCGGCGAGTGACAAGGCCGTCGCCGCCGTGATGGTCAGAGAGGAGGATGGGATACAGAGGCCAGTGTATTATGTAAGCAAAGCTTTGTCTGATGTGGAAACTCATTACTTCAACGCTGAGAAAATAGCGTATGCTCTCGTCATTGCAGCACGAAAGCTACGAGCCTATTTCTCAGCCCATCCCATTGTCGTTTATACAGATGCCCCGCTGCGAAAAATCTTACATCGTCCCAAATTTTCTGGTCGTCTCCTGAATTGGAGCATTGAATTGACCGAGTTTGACATCCAATACAGAGCACAGAAGACCTTACAAGCCCAAGCCTTGGCAGATTTCTTGATTGAGGCGATGTTCTGTTCAGACGACAATCAACAAAGGCCGCCCCAAAAAATGAGCAAGTGCAAGCAGGTCGATGGCAAGCCAGAAGAGTTGGCTTTGCCTATTGGGTGTTGGAAGATTTTTTCAGACGGGTCGGCGACGAGAGAGCTAAGTGGAGCCGAAATTGTACTAGTCGAGCCAGAAAGCGGTACTGTTTTTGAAGAGGTTTTGAGATTCAAGTTTCAGGCATCAAATAACCAAGCAGAATACGAGGCACTTATCGCAGAAGTTGAATATGCTAAGTGCTTCGGGGCAACAAAGATTGTGGCTTATTGTGATTCTCAATTACAACCAGGTCTGTGGAGATTACCAGGTCGTTGATTCCACCTTACAGAAGTATCACTCGCTAGTCGGCGAGTTAGTACAAGAGCTAAAATTTTGGGCCATCCAGCGAATTGCCTGACAATGAACACGCTGACCTACTTTCAAAGCTGGCCACAGACCAACTGCCAGAGGACGAGCTTGGCCACCACCTGGCCTACCTCGAACAGCCAGCTTACGAGAGAGTGAAGATTATGTGCGTCGGAGACAGTCCAAGGTGTTGGATTGACGATCTGAAGGCCTTTATTGAAAAAGACGAGCTACCGTCTAACGAGGCATTGGCACGTCAAATCAAGAGGAAAGCCGCCCGTTTTTCATGTTGGTGTAATGCCCTAGGCTTTAGTTATGTTTAACTGAAAACCGTTATGTATCATCTTTATCGTTTAAGTTTATTATTTGATTATTATATAGTTTGCATATTTGTTGTAATAATCTCCGTCCCTGATTATTAAGAGAATAATTAGTATAATTGTCAATGGATAATCATATGATGATTATATGCATAGGGATGCACATTGAAATTATGGGTACTTGTTAGAGAACAAGTGACTGGACTTGACCCGTATGAGATTTATGTCATGGTTAAATGTCATAATTAAATCTCATATGGTCACTTCATTTAGTCCCTAGACCTGAGATTATCATGACCTTACATATGATGAAAGTCATGTTTGATTTTAGTCAAACGATATCTTAACACGATATTTATAAAGGCTATCTTTGGCATGATCGGATTCATGATGGGAAGGATGATAAGTCAAGATGAAATTTGTCCCTCGAAAGAGAGATGTTTTGCTTGGGCCCCTCGATAAGTGATAATGATGAAAGCGTGTGGCCACACCCCAATATGATTGGACTATCATTATACTCAAGATCGAGAAAGCATTGAACAAATACAAGTTGACGAGGACCATGACTTGTGTTCAATATAACATCGTGAGACAAAGGGAGAAATGGAAGTGTACCATTGGAAACGTGAACTCTTACGTTATATTATTTGGGTAGACATAATGGCTTGCTAGAGTCCGCTTATGTCTTATGAGAATCGATATGATCGAGCTCATTGCCAACATAATATAATCCTATTAGGTCACACACAACTAGAATGAATTGGTTAAACCAAAGGAAGAATGATTGAGATTCCTGCATATGGCTTTGCTTAGTCGTGCGACTAATCTTGCCATATGGGGTTCTGGGTCGTGCGACACAACATGCCCATGGGCTGCTTGTGGTCGTGCGACACATTAAGGCCTGAGGCGTATACAGAGCAGTTTCCTAATTCGATTAGGAAACTAATACCTATACTAATGTAGTATAAATATTAGAGTCTGTAAACCCTAAAAAAAAAAGCTAGCCGAATTTTCTCAAGAAAATCATAACAAAAGGTTCTCTCAATATTCTTCCTAAAGTTTAAGGATCTAGCAATCCTCAAGAACCGTTCTTGGTTCATTCTAACGTGTGGATACAACAATAGAGGGTCTTCGCTCGTTTGACGATCAAGGCCTAGAGTTCCAATCCGAAGATTGAAAGGTTTTGAAGATCGAAGATTGTGATTCAAAATCACACCGATGAATTGTTCGATAGCTCAAGACCGGAAAGCAATAAAGGTTGGTAAATTCTATCTCATAGGAATTCAATTTAATCGTATAGAACGGATCTTAGGGCTTGGGTTTTGTGTTAATTTGATGCTTAATTCCACTGCGCATGGACCCATAAAACCCAACATTTCAGTCGTAGAGGGCGAGCTTTACAGACGATCCATCACAAGACCGCTGCTGAAATGCGTCCATCCTGACAGAGTTGTCAACTTGCTTTTTGAGGTGCATCAAGGAGAGTGTGGGGGCCACCCTGGAGCCCGTACACTTGCTGATAAGCTGATCACAATGGGATACTACTGGCCCCACTTGCGCGAAGATGCGAAGCAGTTTATGAGAAAGTTTGATGCCTGCCAAAGATTCGCCGATCCTCCAAAACTCTCGACGACAGAACAGACCCCAGTTATGGCAGCTTGACCATTTGACATGTGGGGTGTTGACTTGATTGGGCCTTTTCCACTGGTCAAGGGAGGAGTGAAATATGTGATAGTGGCGGTAGATTATTTCTCGAAGTGGGTCGAAGCCAAAGCCCTAAACAAGATCACAGAAAATAATGCCTTGAGCTTTATCCACGATTCAATATGGTGCCGTTTTGGGATTTCAAGGGTGATTGTTTCTGACAACGGCCTACAATTTTCAAAAAAGTTTGAACAAGAGCTGAATAGAATGGGAGTGAAGCATTCAAAGTCGTCAGTCGCCTATCCTCAAGGCAACGGGCAAGCTGAAGCGGCAAATAAGCTCGTCTTGTCTGCCTTGTGTAAAAATCTTGAGGGTCGTGATGGTAGGTGGTTGGACGAACTCCCGTTGGCTCTTTGGGCAGTTCGGACAACCACCCGGGGGCCTACAGGGGAACCCCCATTTGCTTTGGCCTATGGTTCTGAGGCCATGGCTCCCGCCGAGCTTCAGCTTCCAACTGATCGGGTGGCATTCTACGACGTCGAATGAAATATCCACAACAGACAGGTCGACCTTGACCTCTTAGACGAGCGACGACTAGACGCTCAATTGAGAATGGCTAACTACAAAAAGAGGACCAAGGCGTACCATGACAAGAAGATAAAGAAAAGGAGTTTCAAGGTCGGAGTTTATGTTTTGAGAAAAATTGAAGCAACGGGCCTCAAAGCCCGTCAGAACAAGCTCTCCCCCAATTGGGAGGGGCCATACATAGTCACCAACGTGGTCAGAGAAGGAACATACAGACTTGCCAAACCCAACGGTGAAAAACTCAAACACCCATGGCATGCAAATCATCTCACGAAATACTATTTCTAGGATTGTCATCAAACCCCAGTGCCCTCAGGGCACCGTACTCTATGGTTCTTTATGTAGCTCTTTTAGAACAAGTTTTTGAAGTTTTTAGAAGTTTTGTAAGGGATATCTATGAATCCCAGTAGTTTAAAAGTGATCAGGAGTTATCCATCAATGTAAGATCGTGGTTGATCAAAAGTTATCAATGGAAATTCGTCGCTTTGTTGACTTCATACACTACAAACTCAAGAAATTTAGATCGGTCAAAGCCAGACTTCAACCTTTACATCCACTTTGATCAAGTATAAAGATCAATCGAAGCCAAACTTCGACCTATATCTACTTTAGCCAAGTATAAAGGTTAGACGAAGCCAGACTTCGTTGATAGCTCTAACGGAATAAGATGACTCGTCTAGACGATCCTGCCTCCGAGCAATGATCTATGGACCTTCGTACTATACATATGAGCCAATGAGAAGTTAAAAAGCTCAAGTATGAACAAAGGTTAGTCGCATTAAGACGACCTATGTTCTGGTCATCACTAACGACGACCATACACACTTGTCCCCAAACTTACTCATTTTCTAAATTATTATCATATGCTATCTACGTTAACATACAGATTAACAAGCATAAAATAGCCAACATAAATTAAACAAAGTATTGTACGACCCCCTCTAAACAACGAGGAAACGGGCCACTTACATTACAAAACATAAATTGTTTGAAGCAGTGTTTAAAACCATAAAACCAAGATGAGAACATTGTTTGCAAGTTACAAGTTATAAACGGCTACTGTGAATCATCGGCATTCATGGGAGTCTCGTCTGGATCAGGTCCGTCACCAACAAAGTGGTCGTAGTAAGCATTAAAGTTCTTGGGATCTATGGCCGGGACGGGCCACTCTTCCTGCCCATCCTTCTCATCATCCTCCTTGATGATGAGTAGATCATTGTCATCAAAGGGGACAAGATGATGGGCTGAACGAGCGGCCGAGTCATATGATTCCTCGGCACAAAGATCCGCAAGTTTCCTCACGGAGATCAAATCCTTCGTCTCCTGATCCACCAAGGCTCGTCTGGCCAGATGTTTGGCACCAACCTTGAAGAAGCCCTTCGCTTTCTCAGTAATCATCAGGAGGCACTCATTACCCTCCTTATATTCCTTCACGACATCCTTCTTGGCCTGATCCAGAGCAGCTGCATAGCTGGCCTTCATTTCTTCAATTTGAGCACGAGTAGCCTCATAGTCAACTTTCATCTTCTCAAACTTGGTCTCGGCGGCACGAAGGTCGGGTGTCAGGATCTTTGCATCATTCTCGGCTTTCTCCTTGTCTGATATGAGCTTAGCTTGATCATTCTTTAAAAGGCCGACCTCCGTCAGAGCCTCATCCTTTTGTTTCATCAAGGACTCATAGGCCGACGTTAACTCCATAACATTGTTCTCTGCCTCAGCAAGCTTCAGCTCTGCTGCCTCCTTGGCTCCAACGGACTGAACAAGCTGCTCACTACCCCATTGCTCGGCATCAATACATGCCCTAAATTCTGATGTCATAGCATCCATCATCGATGACAGCTGCACCAACAAGATTTTTAGTACGAATACAAGGAGATAAAGAGACTTGCAACAAGGATAAAGTACCTCAGTTTGGATCAGCCCAAGACGAGCATGGTAAGTCTCGGGAGTAAACTTAGTAGTCCTCAGCCGACGGACAAGCTCAACATCCCTGGCCCGTCTAGTTAAGGCCGTCCCCAAGATGAGTGGAGTACCATATCTCGTCAGATAAGGAGTCCCGGTTATTTGAGGAGCTTTGGCATACAGAGTTGCCAATTCAATGGCCTTCTCCCTAATCAGATTACCTGAGGACGAGCCAAGAGTTTTGGTATGTGGAGTTGAAGGATCGGAGGTGCTAAGAGGGTCGTTGTTAGTCTTTTTGCCTCTCTCCCTCTCCTCTCCAGAGCTCGTAGGCCGGCCCTTCCTTTTTTTGGAGACCTGACCGCCGGCCTCACGCAGTTCCGGGTTCGAATCTGAGCTCCCCACTGTCTCCAGGTTGATGTGCTCACCTTCCTCAACGACGATCATCTGATTCCCAACGTCGGCGGCAGCACTTGTCTCAACCCCAGCCTCAGCACCTGCGGCTTTCTCCAGCTCGTCCACCAAAACTTGACGGCCTCCAGTGTTTAGCCCCTCAACTACGGGCTCCACTTCGATTAAGGGAATGGCACCAGTAGTGTCCTTGGGAAGCTCGTCGTTTCTCGTCGTCATTTTCTCATGACGATCATGGATAGCATTGGAAGCAGCCATGTTCCTCCTTTGAGACCTCCTGTCGTTGGCTCTGATGGCTCCACTCATGATCTTAGCTTCGATTCGGTCGGCGTCGGCCTGAGTAAGAACTGTAAAACAAAAGGCGAGAAAGGTTAAGTCACTCACTACGAGACCAAGAGAAAATACTAGAAGTAAAAAAGACAAGTGTAAGGACTTAACCCCCAGTCATCTCTAAGATAACACAATGATCTTCAGGGCGGCCGGCCCGTGTCCCCACACAATTCATACAATTTGACCCCCAGGCCAAGTTCTCATGAACGATCCACACGGGATAACAGGCGTCCAGATCAATCTTAACCAACGACTGAGGCCCTATCGACGGGCTAGACATCATCCCTTCCCTGATGTATCTCCACTGAGAAGCCTCGATGTCTTTATACGACACCCAACCGAGGTCTAACAAGGCATCAATCTTCTTCTTTAACTCTTTGGCCCACGGCGCCGGCCACACATGCTCGTCGGTAACCATAATTTGATTCTCCGGAAAAGGAAACTGCCAACCTACTATGCTTTCAACAACGATCATGTGGTTCTCCCAACCATAGACCTTGTTTTGAGTATCCAGAAACAAGCCCCGTACATTCCTATGTGCAGCAACACTAACCACGGATTTCCCACGAGTTGTGGTTCGGGTCGTCCTATAGTATTGACGAAAGACTTTATTACAAGGCTCATGGCCCAGGAATCTGCAGACTACGATGAAGGCGGACATAATTCTGACGGCGTTGGCACTTAGCTCCATTGGCACACAAGATGAGTCCTCTAGGAACTCGTTGATGAAAGGGTCAAGGGGTAACCTCAATCCAAGATCGAAGTGTTTATAGAAAAAGGCTACTTTTTCCTTGCTAGTCAGAAGGGATTGACGACGGGGCTCGTACTCAGCCTGACTGAGATATTCCAGTCTGTAGGTGGAAGCCTAGACTCTGTAGGAATCTCGTAGGGCGTTGATCATCTGGGTCCCTACGTCTTTCCTCCTGGTTACGATTTTGGGTATGGCCCATCTCCCTTCTGCCCCGGCTCTAAAGCCTCGTTCATTGCGCCCTGGCCGTACGCTCGTATGGAAAGCATTGACTATCCGAGGACCCCCGGCACTTGTGCTAGCCTCGTTGACATCTTGGATTGGTTGGTTGGTACGACCGTCGTTATCCATTGCTACAAAACAAGTGGAAAGAGCAAGGGAATCAGTCCTAACATCCTTGGGCGACGACCTATCTAAGGGCAACCTAGATTCCCCTGAAACCAAATTCCTAAGTGAATCACGACGGGACAAGGAATAGTTGGCTCGTATGTGATTGGGTAGGTCGTTCATTGACCTGAAAGGTGTTACCCTTGGATCATCTTCCTCGAACTCCCCAAGAACCTCACCAACTGGAAATCCCAAAGGCTCATTTTCAAAATCAGATTTCTCCAGAATTGAAGAACATTCAACCAAAGGGATTTCCCTCCAAATGCCCCTAGCACATTTATATACCCTCTGGTTTAGCCCAAAACCAAATTTAACCCCTCTCTCAAAGCTTATTGTTCTGGGCGCCATTGTTCAAATTTCTAAACCCTAACAGAACCCAGAAAAACGAAGAACAATCGAGGAAATTACCTAGTGAAGGATTTGCAGATGAGTTTTTCGATGAATTTTCTGGTGGGAGATTGAAGAAATCTCTTATCCAAGCTCCCAGTTGCCGTACGAACTGAGAAGCCAGAATAGTTCAAGCCGCCAGAAAAAGATTTGGTATCACCGGAGACAGTATATCTTAGTCGTCGGAGTTCTTCTTGCTATTGGCCGGAATCTCTCCTTGCTATATGCTCTCAAAGATTTTGGGTGCAAAAAGTTCAAAATGGAGGAGGGGGAGATTTTTATACTCAGAGAAGATGAAGGGTTTATGCCTGGAAAACTCAAACGGCGTAATAATGGGGGGCATTAAATACCCTCTGTGATTTCCGAGGGGAATGTCCCATCATGGGACGCGTGTCATTTAATGAAGGAATCCTGGCCATCCACGTCATCAATGCTGACGTCATCACAATTCAAATTTAAAATTGACGGTCGTACGAATAACGCTAATGGGAAAACGTTAACTCCTGGCCCGTCAAGACGACTCATGAGTTGGGGGCCACTGAACGGAATATTCCATGATGGGTCGGGCCCAATACATTTCTACGAGCTATGGGCCCAACAAGCCCACTAAGGGATCAAGATTAATGAAGCCCATCAAGGTTTGGGCCATGGCCCGTCGAACAATAGATGGCGGTCGTCGCCAATGAGCGACCAAGCCCATCTAACGACGAGCCTTCCCAGCATATGGGTTAGAGCCCGTCTAACGGAGAGTGACCGTCTTCGCCATTGAGCGACCTAACTCACCTGGAGAACGAGGCAACTAACTCGGCCACTCACTCATCGAGTCATCTCTCAAGGAGACGGCCTTACTGGACATACAGCTCCAGGTCGTCCCTTCATTTAGCTTCCTCAATAAGCTTGATTAATTAGCTATTTTGGGATAAAGTCAGACCTGACACTGGGACATTCTGCGCGTGCAATCACGGAACCAGTAGTAGCGCCAAAAGGTGTACAGGTTGACTTTCCATTATAAGGCAAACCACTTATCCGTGTCAGACACAACAGTGTTCTTGCTTAGGCGGAGCAATCCCAACATACCACGTGTACGCCTAGGGAACAAAGCTAATCCAACGATTGGCAACTGCCAAATCCAACGGTTCAGATGGAAACCCTAGTTCCATTTCATCTACTATAAATATGAGATCAGTGTCATGGGCTAAGGTAATGCAACTTTATATATTCACGTATACACACACCCACCATTTCCATATCACCTTTCTCCAGTCCAAATACTGATTCTCACGCCGGAGGGCCTTGCCGGACAAGCCCCGGCCCAGTTTCACGGTTCATTTCTTTTGTTGTGCAGATCCAAAGTCAGCCTTAATCATTAGATGGACCCAGAGCTGAGCCCGAACGCTTTCATGCGTCATCAATTTACTTGTTGAGAAATGGTCACTTTGCCCTTTGATCTTTCGGATGTAACAAATAAATTATACTCCCTTCGTCCCAGTCGAGTGGATACCAAAAAGTTGGGTACACAGATTAAGAAAAACTAAGAGAAATAAAAAATGAAAGGAAATGTTGTGAGTATGAAAAATTAAATATGAGAGAGAATGAGTGGGAGAAATAGTGATTTGATTGGTGTTGTGAGTGTAAAAGTAAAATAGGAGAGAGAATGAGTGGGAAAAATAGTAAAGATTCCCTTCCATTTTAAACAGTCTCCATTGGGCTGAGACGAACCAAAAAGAAAATAAGTATTCACTCGTCGACAGGGACGGAGGGAGCATAGTATATAGATGAATACTCCCTCCGTTAGGAATTAATAAATATTATTATAATAATATTATAACAAGAAAAATAGTAATGAGATTGTTGTTGTTAGTATAACTAGATTGACTCCCGTGCGATGCACGGGGCCTTACTATATATTCAAAAGACAAAAATTGAACTAAAATAAACCAAGAACTCAATTTGTTTATACATTATGGAATACTTTCTTAAAGACTACATTGTCAGTACATAAAAATTAGAAAACAATGAAATAGAAATAAAACAAAAATTATAAGGATTATGCATTTCTCTATATACAATTCTGTAGTATTTTATGATTTAAAAAATTTAAATAAAACACACGAACATGTTTATGAAATACGAAAGAAGTTATTTTTATAATTAGTGAAAATAATATTATTATCTTTATCATTCATAATCACTTTTATTTTATTTTGTATTCTTTTTCATTTCATATGTACAAATAAAAAAATTCATCATTTATAAATATAAATTTGTTAATTATCCTTTACTAATTTTTCACTTTCTTTTTAGTGAAAACTATTTGAAATTATTTATTATTTGAAATTATTTATTAAATTAAATTATTTGAAATTAATTATTATATAAAAAATAATCCTAAGTCAAGGCCAAAGCCATGGCCAATGGCCAAGCCAGCCAAAATCAATGCGTGATCCCCTTGGCTTAAGCCTCATTATATAACCAAGACAAGCCTAAAACTTTTGTATTTTTTCCATGTGGGATAAAACCAAGGCCAAGGCCACGGGCCAAGGGCAAGGGCCACGGCCAAGGCCAAGCATGATTTCCCACATTGAAGAAAAAAGAATGAAAAATGGCCTTGGTATATAATGAGCCATTATATACCAAGACAACCCATTTTCTTTTGATTATTTTTCCATGTGGGATAATTGATAAAGACCAAGGGCCAAGGCCAGGCGTGAGCCAAGGCGAGGGCCACGACCAAGAGCCTTTTTTTCCGATTAAATTAGTAAAGGATAATTAACGAATTTATATTTAAAAAGAGAATTTTTCCTTTGTCGAAATCATCGGGGCTACGGGCCAATACAAAGTCCAAAGGAAAAGCAAGGGCCAAGACGGTCCATGGCCAAGGGCCAAGGCGGCCAAAGGGCGAAGGCCGGCCAAGGGCCAAGGCTAGGCCACGGCCTAATGAGAGGAAACAATGGCTTTGAGTCAATATATACCCAATCTTGGTATTATATATAGATAGATTTCAACTCATCATTCTATGCCCCATCACTTTTATTTTATTTTGTATTCTTTCTCATTTCATTTGTACAAATAAAAAAATTCATCTTTTTTAAATATAAATTTGTTAATTATCCTTTACTAATTTTTTTAATTTATTTTTAGTGAAAATTATTTGAAATTATTTATTATTTGAAATTAATTATTATATGAAATTATTTGAAATTATTTATTATATGAAAAATAATCCTAAGTTAAGGCCTAAGCCATGGCCGGCCAATGTCCAAGCCAGCCAATATCAATAACTAATCCCCTTGGCTTAAGCCTCATTATATAACCAAGATAAGTCTAAAACTTTTGTATTTTTTTCATGTGGGATAAAACCAAGGCCAAGGCCAAGGCCAAGGGCAAGGGCCACGGCCAAGCATGATTTCCCACATTGAAAAAAAAAAGAATGCAAAATGGCCTTGGTATATAATGAGCCATTATATACCTAGGCAACCCATTTTCTTTTGATTATTTTTCGATGTGGGATAACTCCCAAGGCCACATGGCCAAGGCCATGCCCGGCCAAGGGCGAGCCAAAGCAAGGCCACGGCCATCCAAGGCAAGGCCACGGTCGAGCCACGGCCGAGCCAAGGCCCAAGTCCAAGTCCAATTTCAAATTTTTTTTTTCAAATAAATAATATCTTAATATTTATATTTTTTATTCTGTATAAAAAATACTCCCTCCGTCCCACCTCACTTGACACCCAAGAGGTGGGCACAATAACTAAGAAAAAAAGAATAAAATAAAGAAAAATGTGTGATAGAAAATGAAGAGAGAGAATGAGGGGGGTAAATAGTAGTGTTGGTTGAATATATTGAGTGGTGGAAAATGAAGAGAGTAAACTTTATTTTATTTTATACTAATTAAATGAGGGGGGTGCAAAAGATTTTTATCCCTTTTTCCAAATCAAATGAAAGAAGTCTCAATTTAAATAGAAAATATGTAACAAATTTCGGTTTATCCGGTAAAAACGGTTAACTAAAGCAATTTTTTTTCCTCTAATTAGTCCTTTTAAAGGAATTTTTAACAATTTATTTTAACTATTTTTAGAAAAAATCCTTAGTCAAAGCCAAGGCAAATGCCAAGGCCACGGCAATGGCCGCCATGCCAAATGTCAAAGCCAGGTATGGTATAAGTTGCTCATCATCAGCCCCTTATATAGCAATAGCCTTTGGTTTTTTTGGTTTTCTTTCAATGTGGGATAACATCCCAAGGGAGGTGGCAAGGCCACACGGCCAAGGACATGGTCGACCAAGGCCGAGCCAAAGCAAGGCCAAGGGCGAGCCACAAGCCTTTGATTACTTTCCCTTCATTTCATTTCGATGTAGGATAACTCCCAATGCCACATGGTGAAGGCCATGGCCAGCCAATGCCGAGCCAAAGAAAGGCCACGGCCATCCAAGGCAAGGCCACGGCCGAGCCAAGGCCCAAGTTCAATTTCTATTTTTTTTTTTGAAATAAATGATATCATAATATTTATATTTTTTATTTGTATAAAAAATAATTTATTTTTTTAAAAAATAATAAAAGTAAGTGAGAATATTTTTTGGATATATATATAAATTAATGAAATATTTTGACACATTTAAATTTTTTATTTTGAAATATCTGAATCCGACCCGAATACTTAAGGGCAATATCCGAATCCGATCCAAAATTACTTGATCCGAGGCCCGATCCGAGGCCAAGGGCGAGGGCATAGGCCAAGGCCACGGGCAAGGGCCAAGGCCTTGGGCAAGGGCCACGGCCGGCCGAAATTACTAAGCCTTGGCCAACTTGAGCATTATATAGGGAAGGGATAAAATTTTAGTTTGTTTTTTATTCAATGTGAGATAAACTCCTCAAGGCCACGACAAAGGCTAAGGCCGGCCAAGGCGGAGCCACGGCCAAGGCCAAGGCCAAGCCACGGCCTAATGAGAGGCAAGGTCCAAGGCGGTCCATGGGCAAGAAGGGCCAAGGGCCAAGGCTGGGCCAAGGCGAGGCGGCGAAGGCAGGCCTAATGAGAGGAAAGAGGGGCTTTGAGTCAATAAATACACAACAAAGGCCATTTTCTTTTTTTTGTAATCAATGTGGGATAAAAGCAAGGCCAAGGCCACAGCCGGCCAAGGCAGGCCAAGGCCTAGGCCAAGGCTTTTTGGCCTTTTTAATTGCAAAGTTGCCACATTGTGAAAAGACGGAAATGCCCCCCATTTCCCCTTAAATTATCAAAACCTTGTTATTATATATTTATAGATTCAATTTTTTAGTATATAATTATTATTATTATTAATATCATTTATAATTAAAGTATTTACTTCACACTTAAGTAATTTTAAATGAAAAGAAATTAAAAAAATAGGAAAGGATAATTAACAAATTTATATTTAAATTAGGGGATTATTTTTCTTTGTACAAATCAAATGAAACAAGTATCTATTTAAAGAGAAAAAAATTATGAATTTAGGTGAAAAAACGAAATAAAAAAATAATAAATTAAAAAAATAGAAATTTTTTTATTATGATTTATAATAAAAAAAAATAATTCAGACTTCATTACTTTAAAAAAAAAATTTGCAAAATTAAAGCAATTTTTTTTCCTCTAATTAGTCCTTTTAAAGGAATTTTTAACAATTTCTTTTAACTATTTTTAGAAAAAATCCTTAGTCAAAGCCAAGGCAAATGCCAAGGTCACGGCAATGGCCGCCATGCCAAATGTCAAAGCCAGGTATGGTATAAGTTGCTCATCATCAGCCCCTTATATAGCAATAGCCTTTGGTTTTTTTGGTTTTCTTTCAATGTGGGATAACATCCCAAGGGAGGTGGCAAGGCCACACGGCCAAGGACATGGTCGACCAAGGTCGAGCCAAAGCAAGGCCAAGGGCGAGCCACAAGCCTTTGATTACTTTCCCTTCATTTCATTTCGATGTAGGATAACTCCCAATGCCACATGGTGAAGGCCATGGCCAGCCAATGCCGAGCCAAAGAAAGGCCATGACCATCCAAGGCAAGGCCACGGCCGAGCCAAGGCCCAAGTTCAATTTCTATTTTTTTTGAAATAAATGATATCATAATATTTATATTTTTTATTTGTATAAAAAATAATTTATTTTTTTTTTAAAAATAATAAAAGTAAGTGAGAATATTTTTTTGGATATATATATAAATTAATGAAATATTTTGACACATTTAAATTTTTTATTTTGAAATATCTGAATCCGACCCGAATACTTAAGGGCAATATCCGAATCCGATCCAAAATTACTTGATCCGAGGCCCGATCCGAGGCCAAGGGCGAGGGCATAGGCCAAGGCCACGGGCAAGGGCCAAGGCCAAGGCCTTGGGCAAGGACCACGGCCGACCGAAATTACTAAGTCTTGGCCAACTTGAGCATTATATAGGGAAGGGATAAAATTTTAGTTTGATTTTTATTCAATGTGGGATAAACTCCTCAAGGCCACGACAAAGGCTAAGGCCGGCCAAGGCGGAGCCACGACCAAGGCCAAGGCCAAGGCCAAGCCACGGCCTAATGAGAGGCAAGGTCCAAGGCGGTCCATGGACAAGAAGGGCCAAGGGCCAAGGCGGCCAAAGGGCCAAGGCCGGCCAAGGCCTAATGAGAGGAAAGAGGGGTTTTGAGTCAATATATACACAACAAAGGCCATTTTCTTTTTTTTGTAATCAATGTGGGATAAATGCAAGGCCAAGGCCACGGCCGGCCAAGGCAGGCCAAGGCCTAGGCCAAGGCAGGCCAAGGCCAAGGCCTTTTGGCCTTTTTAATTGCAAAGTTGCCACATTGTGAAAAGACGAAAATGTCCCTCATTCCCCCTTAAATTACCAAAACCTTGTTATTATATATTTATAGATTCAATTTTTTAGTATATAATTATTATTATTATTAATATCATTTATAATTAAAATATTTACTTCACACTTAAGTAATTTTAAATGAAAAGAAATTAAAAAAAAATAGGAAAGGATAATTAACAAATTTATATTTAAAATAGGGGATTATTTTTCTTTGTACAAATCAAATGAAAGAAGTAACTATTTAAAGAGAAAAAAATTATGAATTTAGGTGAAAAAATGAAATAAAAAAATAATAAATTTAAATAATAGAAATTTTTTTATTATGATTTATAATAAAAAAAATAATTCAGACTTCATTACTTTAAAAAAAAAATTGCAAAATTAAAGCAATTTTTTTTCCTCTAATTAGTCCTTTTAAAGGAATTTTTAACAATTTCTTTTAACTATTTTTAGAAAAAATCCTTAGTCAAAGCCAAGGCAAATGCCAAGGCCACGGCAATGGCCGCCATGCCAAATGTCAAAGCCAGGTATGGTATAAGTTGCTCATCATTAGCCCCTTATATAGCAATAGCCTTTGGTTTTTTTGATTTTCTTTCAATGTGGGATAACATCCCAAGGGAGGTGGCAAGGCCACACGGCCAAGGACATGGTCAACCAAGGCCGAGCCAAAGCAAGGCCAAGGGCGAGCCACAAGCCTTTGATTACTTTCCCTTCATTTCATTTCGATGTAGGATAACTCCCAATGCCACATGGTGAAGGCCATGGCCAGCCAATGTCGAGCCAAAGAAAGGCCACGGCCATCCAAGCCAAGGCCACGGCCACGGCCGAGCCAAGGCCCAAGTTCAATTTCTATTTTTTTTTTTGAAATAAATGATATCATAATATTTATATTTTTTATTTGTATAAAAAATAATTTATTTTTTTTAAAAATAATAAAAGTAAGTGAGAATATTTTTTGGATATATATATAAATTAATGAAATATTTTGACACATTTAAATTTTTTATTTTGAAATATCTGAATCTGACCCGAATACTTAAGGGCAATATCCGAGTCCGATCCAAAATTACTTGATCCGAGGCCCGATCCGAGGCCAAGGGCGAGGGCACAAGCCAAGGCCACGAGCAAGGGCCAAGGCCTTGGGCAAGGGCCACGGCCGGCCGAAATTACTAAGCCTTGGCCAACTTGAGCATTATATAGGGAAGGGATAAAATTTTAGTTTGGTTTTTATTCAATGTGGGATAAACTCCTCAAGGCCACGACAAAGGCTAAGGCCGGCCAAGGCGGAGCCACGGCCAAGGCCAAGGCCAAGGCCAAGCCACGGCCTAATGAGAGGCAAGGTCCAAGGCGGTCCATGGGCAAGAAGGGCCAAGGGCCAAGGCGGCCAAAGGGCCAAGGCCGGCCAAGGCCTAATGAGAGGAAAGAGGGGCTTTGAGTCAATATATACACAACAAAGGCCATTTTCTTTTTTTTGTAATTAATGTGGGATAAATACAAGGCCAAGGCCACGGCCGGCCAAGGCAGGCCAAGGCCTAGGCCAAGGCAGGCCAAGGCCGGCCAAGGCCAAGGCCTTTTGGCCTTTTTAATTGCAAAGTTGCCACATTGTGAAAAGACGGAAATGCCCCTCATTCCCCCTTAAATTACCAAAACCTTGTTATTATATATTTATAGATTCAATTTTTTAGTGTATAATTATTATTATTATTAATATCATTTATAATTAAAGTATTTACTTCACACTTAAGTAATTTTAAATGAAAAGAAATTAAAAAAATAGGAAAGGATAATTAACAAATTTATATTTAAAATAGGGGATTATTTTTCTTTGTACAAATCAAATGAAAGAAGTATCTATTTAAAGGAAAAAAAATTATGAATTTAGGTGAAAAAACGAAATAAAAAAATAATAAATTAAAAAATAGAATTTTTTTTATTATGATTTATAATAAAAAAAAATAATTCAGACTTCATTACTTTAAAAAAAAAAATTGCAAAATTAAAGCAATTTTTTTTCCTCTAATTAGTCCTTTTAAAGGAATTTTTAACAATTTCTTTTAACTATTTTTAGAAAAAATCCTTAGTCAAAGCCAAGGCAAATGCCAAGGCCACGGCAATGGCCGCCATGCCAAATGTCAAAGCCAGGTATGGTATAAGTTGCTCATCATCAGCCCCTTATATAGCATTAGCCTTTGGTTTTTTTGGTTTTCTTTCAATGTGGGATAACATCCCAAGGGAGGTGGCAAGGCCACACGGCCAAGGACATGGTCGACCAAGGCCGAGCCAAAGCAAGGGCAAGGGCGAGCCACAAGCCTTTGATTACTTTCCCTTCATTTCATTTTGATGTAGGATAACTCCCAATGCCACATGGTGAAGGCCATGGCCAGCCAAAGCTCATGAGCAAGAGAGAGAGAAAGCAGTGAGAGAGGGCACGACTGGGAGAGGAAGAAGGAAGAAGAAGAAGGAGGGAAGAACCTCCATTGGCGCGTGTCCAAAGCTCAGGAGCAAAGGTAAACAATTCTTCTTCTTGGTTTGATTATTAACGAAGAGAACTCTAGGAGAAAACCCTAGGACTCTAAAATAAGATGAAGATGGAGAAATCAAGTTATTATGCAATAAAACCATGAAAGCCTGTTTTGTTTTGATTGGGATGGTGGAATCCTAGAAAACCCTAAAGAATTTGGTTAATTTTGACTAGGGTTTAGCATGTGGGATTGAAGGGTGTTGGACCTAAAGGAAGCATGCTAAGGGTGTGAATGAAATTTGGGTTGTGTGTGTGAGTGTCGTGTGTGTATGTGTGTTATGTATGTGCTGAGAAAGTGTGTCTGTGGTATTCGTGTGTGTGTAGTGTGTGTATTGTGTGTGTGTGTGTATATGGTCAGCCGTGTGTGTGTGGATTTGTGTGTATGAATGTATTATGGTTTAGTGTGTGTTTATGTGTGTTTGTGTGTGCTGGAAAAGGTGAGATTGGTGTGTGTAAAGTGAAATAGAGGGAGAATTGGTAGGAATTGAATATGAAAACCCTAGGGGTAGATTGGTAAACCTAATGGGGGTTAATAAACCTTAGAGAGAGTTAAAGTGGATTAACTCGTGGGTTAATGGGATGAATATAAAAAGGAGTTGTGAGTACTTAGTAAGTAGAGATTACTTGTACCTAAGTATGGTTTGCATGATTGTAGGTCGTGCAAGGACTAGTATTGCAAGAAGTACAAATAACCCGAGGTAAGGGATTACGTTCCTTAGAGTATTTGAATTTCAATCCTTGAACTAGGATTCTATCGAGTCTTTTATGAAAGTATAAGCTACCAAGTGGCCGGTAGTTATTTTGAAACTATTCCTTCGATTGAACGTCTTTTGAAATATCTTACCCTTGATATGTGTTGTTCAAGGTGTATCTAATGGTTGAATTTGATTATTGTGTTCTTGTACCATATGAACACTTGAATGTTTATTGCTATGTCTAAAGTAACTAGATGTAGTTTAATGAGTCTAAGTGGGACGGACTTTTAAATGAAATTGGTCTAATCTTAATAGTAAAGATTTGACTTTCAGCTTACACTGCCTGAAAAGTAGTGATGTTAAATGTGATATGTTCTTGTACCTAGGAACATGATAATTGCTATATCTATTTGAACTCGGTGTAGCTAGCTTTGTCCGATTGAAAAAGGACTTAGCAAGAAGGATCCGATTGAAAAGGACTTTATGAGAATTAGTCTAATCCCTGAAATTAAAGGATTTAGACGCTTATACACTACTTGATGAAGTAGTTGACTATCATGATATGTCGGGATAAGGGAGCGCCCTGAAAAGACGTGGAGTTTCTTATTCGAGGATCACCCTGAAAAGGTGTATCAAAGTCACCCTGAAAAGGTGTAGCGTTACTTTGGAATTGACGGACTTGTGTGAATACAGTTTCCATCTTATATATTTTGTGATAGTGCCACAACTTGTTATTTGAAAAGTATCGTTCGTTATTGTAATTGATATAGCTATCTTATCGTTGAATAATTCGATTGGGTTCGTTCTTTCGGTCATCTTTCCTTAGTACCTGGAGAGATTCCGTATGAACTTACTGAGCATTGTTCGCTCACCCCTTTTCTCATTTTTTCCTCCCAGGTAAGCAGTAGGAGGAGTTGATCGGTCGTATGGATGGCGGCTTGATTGAGATTTAGGGTGCTTTATCAAACATTGTGTACTTATCGAGCTAGTGGGTTGTACTAGCCGTTAAGAGGGAAAGACGGTTATTTTCCTCATTTGAATTATGGTTAGATGTACTAGTCGTTAAGATTGAAAGACAGTTATTTTCCGTATTTGAATTATGGTTGGATGTACTAGCCGTTAAGGTACCCTGATTTGGGAATTTTATCTATGAATTGAATTATGTTTAGTGATGAAAAGTTGGGGTCGTTACAGTTGGTATCAGAGCCTTGGCTTTAGGTCTTATGGGAAGAATACCTTTAGCTTTAGGAAATCTTAGTTCTAAGAATTTACTTGAATGAAGGCAACCCGAAACTTAGATTTAATTCATGCCTTGCTCTAGAATTATTATGTGAGTGAGGTAGGCTAAGTAGAAAAGTTAAAGGAATAACTTACTCGTTACTCTGGAAGATTAAAGCATATTTACTTTAAGTATATGAATATTATGTATTGAAGATATACTAATGATGATCTGTCTTGATTATTGTTCGGTCGAAACCTAACGGTTTATTTAATTTCGCAAGCGCACGGGCTATTGTAATATAGCGGGTGCAAGTACGGGTCGATCCCACAGAGACAGGGTTTACTTTGGGATGATATTTGTCTTTATATAAATATATAGATAAAATGATTGGGGGGAGATAGGAATTTGTAAGGTAAAATACTAGGAAGATATATAAACTACTCTAACATATAATGATAGTATTCTCGGGATTGAAAACAAATAAATATGCTTTAGGTAAAGTCTTTTATCAAAATAACAAGGATGGTACATTAGGCTTACACTACTTCTGGTTAGGACAATATCGTTGTATCCTTTACTAATTATGTCTAACTGTTTGAGATTTCCGTTTATGGTGCTCCCGCCCTGTCACAAACGGGCATTCCGGCTTAACTCTAGTTAACCACGATTTAGAAAGAATCCATTAAGATCGAAAGTCAATGTTTTTCCATTCAAAGAACATCCCTAGGCCGTTGTACGACTTCTCGTGACCAATGGACAAGTTTCTTTATAAAAGAAATTGTTTTAAGATAAAAGTGCCAAGTTCAAGGATGATACGCTAAGTTGTGCTAACTACTCATGGGTCAAGGCCTAACACATGTATTTTAAGACCAACACGGCCTATCTCTTGAGGGCCCGTTATGAGGCATTCTCGTCTGTCACACGAGTAGCCCGGATTCACCTCTCGAGGGTACCGTATAAATCAAAATCCGTTAAGTCTATTATTCTCACGTAATTTCCACTAAAGGATCATCCCTAGGTCTTTAAATCACTTCCGTGATTTATTGACATAGTTCAATTCTTAGAGTTCCGCTAATCAATGTTTTTACTTGATCAACTGAGGTTATACAATTAAAGACGTCTCCCTAATTGCAAGCATTAAGATTTATAAGAAGAGAATTGAAATGACATGTAGAAGAAGCAATGAATATAAGTTATCGAGTTTCCAACTCCGAAAAATGGAGGATTACTCAAACCATTGAAATAATAAAAGAAGTAAGTAAGAAATAGAGATAAGGGAAGAGATACTTATTCATAATAAGAGAGAGACAATGGATGGAATAATCTTCATTCATAATCTTCAAGAGTACACAAGGACTTGTCACGAATCATTGATACATCTTCAAGAATTGTGTATAAATATTGCTAGAGTATTTTTGGATATCTATCTAGATGTTATTTGATCCATCTAAAGATGTATTTTCGGATGTATATGGTTGTATATTGGATGTATTCTGGATGCCCAATACTGGTTACAAAGGTGTCTTATATAGGCATTTGAGTGAAGGGTTGGATCCCTTCAAAGAGATTCAAATGAAAAGGTGCCTTTTCAAAGCAACACCAGGTGGAGTGGCCACTCCAGATTATAACGCACGCCACTCCGGTTGCACGGCCACCTCCAGAATATAACGCACGGCCACTCCAGCGAACTTTGGCAAATTTTGTCTTGCCAGAAGGTTTTGCACGACCGCTCCATTTTAAGTGCACGGCCGCTCCAGTGACTTTTTGGCTTGAATGAGGATTTAGAAGTTGTCCTTTCTTGCCTTTGATCCCTTAATGTTTTCAAAGCCTCATTTGTCCAATATTTTGACTTTAAACCTGTAAAATATACTAAGAATATACCAACAAGTGTAAAATCGAAGATAATGATAAAAGAAGCTAAATTACACTATTTTTAGGCTAAATGATAATAAAATCTAAGTAAATGATAAATAAATAATGCTATAAATGACTATATAAAAGTCACTTATCAAACTCCCCCACACTTAAACCTTGCTTGTCCTCAAGCAAGTCTAGGATAAAAAGAAGATGGAGAGGGAAAAAATTGCAAATGATAGAAACATACAGTTGGATCCCTTAGAAAATAAATAAATGTTGCAAGCCTTATTGCCACAAAGATATTTGCCTTTCTTTTATCTTCTCAAACGTTTTATAACCTTAGATTATTTAGAAAGAGATTTAGGAAGAATTTTAAGAGAGTAATCTTGGAAAACAATAAATCATTATAGCATAAATGAGATTCGATGAAGCAAATCATAATATAGAAAAGATGAACTTTTGGATCACAAGCTTGGCATATAAAGATACTTTTACTTTTCAAGAGTGTTTTTGTGAAAAAGATTATTGCTTGAAAGTGTACAAAATAATGATCATTTTATTCACAAGTTAGAAGTATTCAAGGATTTCACATATACTTTTGAATCACAAGGATGGAGATGGATGATGATAGTGGAAAAATCTCATCAAAGTTTCAACAATTTTATCTTATTTTTGCACGTGTTATATTTTTTCAAAAGGCCTTAGTTATTTTTGATCCTTTCAAGTAGGAGACATTCTGGTTGCGAACCCCATGTTCCTAATACTTAGATCAAGAATACTTTTGGATATTACTTCCGTTTGGCAAGGAAGCATCGTCGCAGCGAACGCCGTGCCCCGAGTTACTTAGGAAGTAATAGGTTTCTTTTTGCTTTTAAGATTTGGTGACTAAGTCACTCTTTTAGCAATAAGATAAAAATGCCTAAACTTGATTTTATTAGTGGAAATGGAAAGATGGGATTTTCATGAGGGGTTGTGATTCAAAACGATGCAAAACACCTATGAATATTCCTAAAAAGGAAAAAAAATCAAAAAATTAGAATGTACACTTTTGAAGAAATAATTCATAAGTCTTCACAAACTTTTAAAACAACCAAAAGCTCAAGATGAACGGAAAATTTCAAAAATTCTAAGTATGCTTTCCTTTACAAAATCCTATATAATGCTACATTGATTTATAATGCCTTAATTACTTCCTAGAAAGTATTCCCAAGTTCTTTCCTAATGATTCAAACATTATATAAAAATAAGAGAAGGGAAGAAAATATATTATCTAAGGCAATAAGGAAGCATAAAAATGAGAAATCATAGGAAATTTTTTTTTTTTCAAAGAAAAATAGTATGTAATAATGGAAATAAAATAAAAAACAGATACGAGGAATCCTCCCCCACACTTAAAATTAACATTGTCCTCAATGTTTCAAGGACAATATGAAAAACAAGTCAAAGATGGGGGTGGAGGAAACGAAATATGAACTTACAAAAGATGGTGAGAGAGGGTTGATACGAAATATGGTCGACTTCATATTCATATGCGTTGCAAAGTGCACGGTTTGCATCTCTTGTTCATCATTTTTTTTTCAAATATCTACAAAATAGAGTTAGTACATAATAATAATAATAAATAATAAAAATATAAATAATAAAGATAAATATCAAAAAGTAAACCGTTGTTCCCGGCAACGGCGCCAAAAACTTGTTCGGTCGAAACCTAACGGTTTATTTAATTCCGCAAGCGCACGGGCTATTGTAATATAGCGGGTGCAAGTACGGATCGATCCCACAGAGACAGGGTTTACTTTGGGATGATATTTGTCTTTATATAAATATATAGATAAAATGATTGGGGGGAGATAGGAATTTGTAAGGTAAAATACTAAGAAGATATATAAACTACTCTAACATATAATGATAGTATTCTCGGGATTGAAAACAAATAAATATGCTTTAGGTAAAGTCTTTTATCAAAATAACAAGGATGGTACATTAGGCTTACACTACTTCTGGTTAGGACAATAGCGTTGTATCATTTACTAATTATGTCTAACTGTTTGAGATTTCGGTTTATGGTGCTCCCGCCCTGTCACAAACGGGCATTCCGGCTTAACTCTAGTTAACCACGATTTAGAAAGAATCCATTAAGATCGAAAGTCAATGTTTTTCCATTCAAAGAACATCCCTAGGCCGTTGTACGACTTCTCGTGACCAATGGACAAGTTTCTTTATAAAAGAAATTGTTTTAAGATAAAAGTGCCAAGTTCAAGGATGATACGCTAAGTTGTGCTAACTACTCATGGGTCAAGGCCTAGCACATGTATTTTAAGACCAACACGGCCTATCTCTTGAGGGCCCGTTATGAGGCATTCTCGTCTGTCACACGAGTAGCCCGGATTCACCTCTCGAGGGTACCGTATAAATCAAAATCCGTTAAGTCTATTATTCTCACGTAATTTCCACTAAAGGATCATCCTTAGGTCTTTAAATCACTTCCGTGATTTATTGACATAGTTCAATTCTTAGAGTTCCGCTAATCAATGTTTTTACTTGATCAACTGAGGTTATACAATTAAAGACGTCTCCCTAATTGCAAGCATTAAGATTTATAAGAAGAGAATTGAAATGACATGTAGAAGAAGCAATGAATATAAGTTATCGAGTTTCCAACTCCGAAAAATGGAGGATTACTCAAACCATTGAAATAATAAAAGAAGTAAGTAAGAAATAGAGATAAGGGAAGAGATACTTATTCATAATAAGAGAGAGACAATGGATGGAATAATCTTCATTCATAATCTTCAAGAGTACACAAGGACTTGTCACGAATCATTGATACATCTTCAAGAATTGTGTATAAATATTGCTAGAGTATTTTTGGATATCTATCTAGATGTTATTTGATCCATCTAAAGATGTATTTTCGGATGTATATGGTTGTATATTGGATGTATTTTGGATGCCCAATACTGGTTACAAAGGTGTCTTATATAGGCATTTGAGTGAAGGGTTGGATCCCTTCAAAGAGATTCAAATGAAAAGGTGCCTTTTCAAAGAACCACCAGGTGGAGCGCCACCCAGACATTATAACGCACTCCGCCACCCAGCTTGCACCCGGCCACCTGTGAATATAACGCACGGCCACTCCAGCGAACTTTGACAAATTTTGTCTTGACAGAAGGTTTTGCACGGCCGCTCCATTTTAAGTGCACGGCTGCTCCAGTGGCTTTTTGTCTTGAATGAGGATTTAGAAGTTGTCCTTCCTTGCCTTTGATCCCTTAATGTTTTCAAAGCCTCATTTGTCCAATATTTTGACTTTAAACCTATAAAATATACTAAGAATATACCAACAAGTGTAAAATCGAAGATAATGATAAAAGAAGCTAAATTACACTATTTTTAGGCTAAATGATAATAAAAACTAAGTAAATGATAAATAAATAATGCTATAAATGACTATATAAAAGTCACGTATCAATTATAGGAGATGATCAGGAGATATTCTTTGAGTTTTGGCTGGTACTATGATCTAGAAGAGTCAAAGGTACCTATAGAGGAGAACGAGGCAGTTATCGAGGTAATAGACGATGATGTTCCTAAGGTGGAGATACTTGAGGTACAAGCTGAAGAGATTGGGAGTAGTGAAGCTACTCCAATTGTAATTCAAGATGATGATCAAGAGTTAGAGCCAGTAAGAAGGTCTAGAGGGAGACCAAAGGGATCCAAGAACAAAGTGAAAAATTCAAGTGGAAGGCCAAGGGGAAGACCTAGGAAGAGTGCAGCTCCGTGAATAAAGTTGGGAATCTCTTTGGTTGCTTCTAGGAGAATGAGTGATAATTTAGTTCAGTTATTTGGCATTATAAGGATGTTATTGTTTAAAATCGAAGTCTTCTTTTATGAAATAAAGTTAGTTTATATTTTGTGGCATGGTATTTTGAATTGAAATTTATTCTCTAGTGTTAAATTGATATGTTAACTAGAACAGAGAAAGATTTGTCAATTGAAACGACAAATGAGAATAGAAATCGGCTTATTGAAACGGCCAAGTGTGAATATGAGTTGGTATATTGAAACAACTTAAGTGAAAAGTGATCATAGTTTATTGAAATGGCTTATGAGTATGAATTGGGGTCTATTGAAACGACCAATGGGTTAATGAAATGACCTCTGAATGTGATCTATTGAAATGATCTATGTATGGGAGATCGGTCTACTGAACGATCGAATGTCTAATGAGTGGACCAGTTATATGATGGAAGTCTATTGAGATGACCTATTTTAGATAAATACTATAGAAGTAGCGAGTATGAGCACTAATAGTATTAAGCGTGAGTAGTAATGAGTCTTTTCGTAATATGGATGAATATTATGTTATCGTCCTCAGATGTCGAGGAACAACCAATGCGACGCCAGTGCTAACAATGAACGAAACAACCAGGAGCAGCCAAATCAAGACCTGGCGAACCTCCTACAAACGCTGAATCAGACAGTAGTAAGTCTCTATCAGATAATAGCAACCTTGGCTCAGCTGTAGCCGCAAGCCCAACCAGTGCTGGACAGAGCAAGGATAGGGGAGGAAGATACAAGTGGAACCAAGAGCTATGCTGGAAGCTGGAACCCGGATAGAACCAATAACAAAAGGAAGGCCATGGACGAGAACCGCGGAAAGGAAGTTACTAGTAATAAGTATCGGGACAGAAACTACGGTAACCGCAGAGACAGAAATTGAAGTGATACTCAAGGTAGAGAATAAAAGGATAAGTGTCAGGTGTGCGAAGGGAAGCATAAAACAGAGGAATGCTGGTACAAAGGCCAGAAATGCTTTAATTGTGAGAAGATAGGACATTCGCAGTGGAAGTGCACGGAGCCTAAGAAGGCTAGAGTTGTTCAAGGAGACAAGACTGATAAAGACAACGACGGAGGTCATGAGCGGGTGCTTACCATGAATACTAATGACTCTAGAGCCACCAATGATTTTGGGGCAGGTACGCTCAAATTTTATAGTCGTAAGTGTGTATGCATTGATAGACTCTGGTGCTACGCATTCTGTTATTAGCACTCGTTTAGCTAAGAATATGAACTTGAAACCCGAGGCAGTTAGAAATACCTCTTGTGATCGCTACTTCGACTAGAGAGTTGATTGTTGCTTCGTCTGATTATAAGATGTATCCTTTGAAAATAGGAGATAGAGAACTTAAGGTTGATCTTATTAAATTAGAAATGAAAGAATTTGACATTATCCTTGGGATAGATTGGTTAGCTGCTTACCATGCTAAGGTAGACTGCTTTAAGAAGGAAGTGCAATTCAGATTACCGTCTGGAGAGGAGTATTAGTTTCCAAGGATCGAAATCGAGAATTCGATCGGGTCTTATTTCGGTAATGAAGGTTCGGAGGTGAAGGGTTCTTGGCATACATTGGCGAGACAGACGGAAGAGAAGTTAGTCTAAAATCTCTTTCAGTGATCAGGGATTTCAAGAAAGTATTTCCAGAAGAATTATCGGGATTACCACCAAAAAGGGAGGTGGAATTTTCCATAGATTTAGTACCAGAAACCGCACCGATATCCAAAGCACCGTACAGAATAGTGTCGGCTAAACTTAAAGAATTGAAGGAACAATTGCAAGAATTGTTGGATAAAGGTTGGATTAGGCCGAGTGTTTCACCGTGGGGTGCACTGGTATTATTTGTGAAGAAGGATGGATCGATGAGGATGTGTATCGATTATCGAGAACTGAATAAATTGACGGTAAGAAATCAGTATCCGTTACCGAGGATTGACGACTTGTTTGACCAATTTCGAGAAGCGTGTTATTTCTCGAAGATAAATTCGAGATCGGGATACCATCAGTTGAGAGTGAAGAAAGAGGATGTTGCGAAGACGGCCTTTAGGACAAGGTACGGTCATTATGAGTTTTAGTTATGACCGTTTGGGTTGACAAACGCGCCAGCAGCAGTCATGGAGTTAATGAATAGGATATTTCAGGAAATGTTGGATAAGTGTGAAATGGTATTTATAGTTCTAAGACTAAGAAAGAACTTGAAAAACAATTGAGGTTAGTACTACAAATTCGGAGGGAACAGAAGTGGTTTGCAAAATTCAAGAAGTGTGAATTTTGGTTGGAGAAAGTAGCATTCTTAGGGCGTGTGGTATCTAAGGATGGGATTGCAGTAGATCCAACAAAAATAGAAGCTATTAGTGAATTGGGAGACCAACCACCGTTAGCGAGATAAGAAGTTTCTTGGGATTAGCGGGATATTAACGAAGAATTGTCGAGGGATTCTCAAATTTATCAGTATTGTTAACAAGGTTAACACATAAAGGAGCAAAGTTTGTTTGGTCGAAAGGATGTGAGAAAATTTTCAGGAGCTGAAGCGAAAGTTAGTGTCCGTACCAGTTCTTACTTACCATCTAGATCGGACGGATTTGTGATCTATAGCGACGCATCTCTTAAGGGGTTAGGGTGCGTGTTAATGCAGGATGATAAGGTTATAGCTTATGCGTCAAGGCGACTGAAGAACCATAAGAGGAGTTATCCCACCCATGACTTGGAGTTAGCAACAGTAGTCTTTGCATTGAGGATATGGAGACATTATTTATATGGGGTAACTTGCCAGATTTATAAAGATCATAAAAGTCTTAAGTATATTTTCACCCAGAAAGAATTGAACATGAGGCACAGGAGATGGTTAAGACTGCTTAAGGAGATTGTGCGATTTATATCACCCGAGAAGGTCAATAAAGTGGCTGATACTTTGAGTAGGAAGAATCGAGGAACCTTAGCTACGTTGAATTCTAAGGGGGTAAGTGCATGAAACAGAATTGAGGTTCAAGTATAGAAGTGAGAGTTAAAAGGTACGTGGCTCAATTGGGTGTTTAGCCAACACTATTACACCGAATCAAGAAAGCACAAGGAATAGATGAAGAAATGTGAGGATGCTTTGGAGTATGGCAAAAGGGAGGGTAATAGATATTCGTATGGAAGACAATGAGATTTTAAGGTTTCAATCGAGAATTTGGCTACCTAGCGACAAGGATATAAGTGGAGAGATTATGCAGGAAGTGTAATGTCAAAAGTTTTGTACATTCTGGGAGTACACATAAGTGTAGGAACCTAAGGAGATCATATTGGGTGAAATAACATGAAAATAGTTGTGACAGAATTTGTTTGGAGATGTGTGTTAGGTCTGAACGGAAGAGTGAACACCAAAAGTCTGTAAGACTATTACAGTCGTTACCAATACCGGAATGAGAATGGGAGAAAATAGCTATCTAGAAGAATGGACATCAGGCATTGGGTACAGAGGTGATGATGAGTACAACTTTTCACCACAGACAGACAGACAGTCAGAAAGGACCAGCCAGATTAGCGTCGATATGACACTGTATGAAACTTTATATGGACGGAAATGTAGATCGCCTACTTATTAGAATAAAGTGAAGAAAGAAAGTTGTCGGGACCGGAAATTGTCCAAGTGGCCGCAGATAAGGTACAACAGATTCGGAAATGATTATTAACCGCTCAGAGTAGACAGAAGTCGTATGTAGATCGCCGACGACGGGACTTGGAATTTCAAGTGGGGGAATCGCGGGTTCTTGAAGATTTCGCCAACCAAGGGAGTCGTGAGGGTGATACTCGCGAGAAGTTAAGCCGAGGTATGGGGGACCATTCGAGAGCTTGGAACGAGTTGGGCTGGTAGCCTATAAGTTGGCCCTACCACCTGTACTTGCAGGAGTACACAATGTGTTTCATGTCTCGATGTTGAGGAAGTACATCCCCGACCGAGCCATGTGATTGTGTATAGACAACTCAGATTCCGTGCCGATCTGAGTTATGATGAGCAGCCTGTGAAAATTGTGGATCGGAAAGATCAGAATTTGAGAAGGAGGATAATTCCGTACGTGAAAGTGCAATGAAGCAACCACACAGAAAGAGAGCGACGTGGGAGCTCGAGAGTGAGATGCGAGAGTCGTATCCCGCCCTATTTTCGGAATGAGTGCGTTTGATTTGATGGACCAAACCCTTTTAAGGGGGTAAGAATGTAACAACCCTAAAATTTGATACTATTTATTTCTTAAATATGATTTCCCTTAAATTAATTATTGTTAGTTAGTTAGTTAATTATTTGTGTCTATTAAGTTTCCTAGATGGATTAACTTAAATGGGCCTAGTCTATTTAAAAAATTGGGTTATCTAATTTGGGTTTACTCCTTGGACTTGGATTTGGATCATCTTGGGTTAGGAAACCCATAATATAATTACAACCATAAATCACTAGAGCCTCTTGGATGGATATAACGGATGAAACCCTTGGCATTTTGTAACGGTAGGAGAGAATGGGAAGGGTCAGGCGCATGGATATAAAAGATAGAGAGGAAGTGGCAGTGTTGTTCTGTGAAGAGAGAAAGAGTGCGGACAGAGAAGGCACCAAGAGAGAGAGAAAGCAGTGAGAGAGGGCACGGCTGGGAGAGGAAGAAGGAAGAAGAAGAAGGAGGGAAGAACCTCCATTGGCGCGTGTCCAAAGCTCAGGAGCAAAGGTAAACAATTCTTCTTCTTGGTTTGATTATTAAGGAAGAGAACTCTAGGAGAAAACCCTAGGACTCTAAAATAAGATGAAGATGGAGAAATCAAGTTATTATGCAATAAAACCATGAAAGCCTGTTTTGTTTTGATTGGGATGGTGGAATCCTAGAAAACCCTAAAGAATTTGGTTAATTTTGACTAGGGTTTAGCATGTGGGATTGAAGGGTGTTGGACCTAAAGGAAGCATGCTAAGGGTGTGAATGAAATTTGGGTTGTGTGTGTGAGTGTCGTGTGTATATGTGTGTTATGTATGTACTGAGAAAGTGTGTCTGTGGTATTCGTGTGTGTGTAGTGTGTGTATCGTGTGTGTGTGTGTATATGGTTAGCCGTGTGTGTGTGGATGTGTGTGTATGAATGTATTATGGTTTAGTGTGTGTTTATGTGTGTTTGTGTGTGCTGGAAAAGGTGAGATTGGTGTGTGTAAAGTGAAATAGAGGGAGAATTGGTAGGAATTGAATATGAAAACCCTAGGGGTAGATTGGTAAACCTAATGGGGGTTAATAAACCTTAGAGAGAGTTAAAGTGGATTAACTCGTGGGTTAATGTGATGAATATAAAAAGGAGTTGTGAGTACTTAGTAAGTAGAGATTACTTGTACCTAAGTATGGTTTGCATGATTGTAGGTCGTGCAAGGACTAGTGTTGCAAGAAGTACAAATAACCCGAGGTAAGGGATTACGTTCCTTAGAGTATTTGAATTTCAATCCTTGAACTAGGATTCTATCGAGTCTTTTATGAAAGTATAAGCTACCAAGTGGCCGGTAGTTATTTTGAAACTATTCCTTCGATTGAACGTCTTTTGAAATATCTTACCATTGATATGTGTTGTTCAAGGTGTATCTAATGGTTGAATTTGATTATTGTGTTCTTGTACCATATGAACACTTGAATGTTTATTGCTATGTCTAAAGTAACTAGATGTAGTTTAATGAGTCTAAGTGGGACGGACTTTTAAATGAACTTGGTCTAATATTAATAGTAAAGATTTGACTTTCAGCTTACACTGCCTAAAAAGTAGTGATGTTAAATGTGATATGTTCTTGTACCTAGGAACATGATAATTGCTATATCTATTTGAACTCGGTGTAGCTAGCTTTGTCCGATTGAAAAAGGACTTAGCAAGAAGGATCCGATTGAAAAGGACTTTATGAGAATTAGTCTAATCCCTGAAATTAAAGGATTTAGACGCTTATACACTACTTGATGAAGTAGTTGACTATCATGATATGTAGGGATAAGGGAGTGCCCTGAAAAGACGTGGAGTTTCTTATTCGAGGATCATCCTGAAAAGGTGTATCAAAGTCACCCTGAAAAGGTGTAGCGTTACTTTGAAATTGACGGGCTTGTGTGAATACAGTTTCCATCTTATATATTTTGTGGTAGTGCCACAACTTGTTATTTGAAAAGTATCGTTCATTATTGTAATTGATATAGCTATCTTATCGTTAAATAATTCGATTGGGTTCGTTCTTTCGGTCATCTTTCCTTAGTACCTGGAGAGATTCCGTATGAACTTACCGAGCATTGTTCGCTCACCCCTTTTCTCATTTTTTCCTCCCAGGTAAGCGGTAGGAGGAGTTGATCGGTCGTATGGATGGCGGCTTGATTGAGATTTAGGGTGCTTTATCAAACATTGTATACTTATCGAGCTAGTGGGTTGTACTAGCCGTTAAGAGAGAAAGACGGTTATTTTCCTCATTTGAATTATGATTAGATGTACTAGTTGTTATGATTGAAAGACAGTTATTTTTCGTATTTGAATTATGGTTGGATGTACTAGCCGTTAAGATATCCTGATTTGAAATTTTATCTATAAATTGAATTATGTTTAGTGATGAAAAGTTGGATCGTTACAGTAATTCAACTGAGCGTGACAAATTTCATCAAGATATATTCCCAACTTGAATTATTAAAAGAAAAAAAGGCTCCAGATTTTATCCTGGTAGAGAGAATATTCGAGAAGGGTCACTATTTCATACATGTTCAGAATATAAAAATTAATGCCACTAGCTCACGATTAATATTTCTTAAATCTTAAAAAAAATCATGTAAGCAAATCAATTCGTCACCAGGCTGCTAATCACTTCGTCTCTCGCGTTTATTTTGCATTTTTTATTCGTTTCAAAATTAGTGATGTGCTTCTAAAGAGATAAAAACAATTTTAATATAATTTTATCGTGACGTAAGCAATAAACAGCATATAATAAATAAAACATGTTTCACTATCAACACCAACACTATGATGAGAAGACAACAACAACAACATTATTTTAGTACCGCAATGGCTTCCACTTAAAGTGAGGTAAGGGAGACTCGCATGTATGTATCATTGCCCCTGTATTAAAGAACAGAAAGGCTGTTTGCTAATGACCCACAATAATGGATCGACTGTTGTTTTATAACAAAGAAGCGTATAACAGTTTATTGAGTCATTTTGCTCTATTCCATTATATTTCAAAATAAAAAAAAAATAGTGAGTTTTTGGCTCTATCACGAGTAATAAATTAATAATTTGGTAGAGAGTTCAAGTTCCAGGAGGCAAGTGGCTAGATTGACTAATTCCCATCTTTTTTTAAGTATATATAAGCATTTATTTGTAATGGTAAGCGTTAATTAAACCATGGCTAGATACTATGATCTCGTGAGCCTGCACCAACACGGCACTTCGGATGGAGGTCTTCATTTTCTGGGATCATCTGCAGGCGCAATCGTTTTAATTTGTATGTCAATATTCTCAATCATGCTGATGCTCGTTTACGCAGTTACGGGTTCCGATGAGCCTTCAACCGCGGCGGACCGAAATGAGGAGGTTGTGGCGACGGTGGGTTGCTGTTGTGATGGATGTGATGCAACTGCACAGTGTTGTGTCGCTTCAGCCGGGGATGGAGGATTAGCTTGTTGTGATGGTTTTAACGGTGGTTGTTTCTGACCTGTTAATTTTTTTTTTATCATACATATTTCTTTTTTCCCTTTTCTGTGGATTGAAATTGTGTGTTTAGAAGCACTCGCTCTAATTATTTTCGACATATGGTCGATGACATGTACCCGATTGTTATGTTATATTAAATGGTTTGAATGGTCAGTTACGGGTTTATTTGCAACTACTGACAAGTTGAATTTTAATTGTCAGTTACGGGTTTATTTGAAGTTATGGGTAATCATGGAAATGAATTAAGTGGCCCTGTATATATGAGGGCTCAGTGGTCGTGTTAGTGGTTTGCATGATCGTTATGTCTATCATGTTACGACAATGGTTATTTTTACTTGTTAAGGTGACTCTGAAAAATCCACGGGCGGTCATGGTGGTCACGTGGTCATTTTGACCACCACGGCCATCATACTGATATTGCCGGTGCAACCTTTACTAGTTGCGGAGGTGGATGTTACGTAAAATAATAGATAATGTGTGTAAAAAATCTGATTCGGCGTCGCTGCAAAATAGGATTATTTGTGTCCGCCATACTTCTACTTAATAGAATATGAGTCTAAATTTCAGATCTTTACTACATATGTCCAATTTTGAGTCTCGATCACTGATGTAAAGCAAGAAATTTTCGTTATTTAGTCTATTGAATATGATACAATCTAATTTTAGAATCAAAATTTTCAAAATGCTCTTATAAAAGAATAATAGTGAACAACTATTTTTTGAAAAGTCAAAATTTTCAAAATGTCATGTAAAAAAATAATAGTTAACAACACAATTGTTTATAATTTCAATTCTTTGAGATTATAAACAATTGTGTCGTTGAAAATTTTCCTTTTATTGTATAATAAATCTCTCTTTTTTGTTGAGAGTCTGTTGTTTTCTCTCCTCGTGAGAGCCTTTGTTTTCTCTTTTCTGTGAGAGCCTATGTTTGTTTGTTTTGTTTTTTTTTTTTATCTTCTAGTAATGACGACGATATTTGAATTTTTGCACAATAAAGTGGATGTAAATATTCCTACCACACAAGGATGGTTTTGTTATGAAAATCACGCTCACGCAGCGGAAACGGACCGAGCTAGGAAGAAAATAATAAGAACAACACACACGAAAAATAAATCACACACAAAGGAACACACAAGAATTGTTAACCCTGTCATGCAACAACAACTACGTCCGGGCGCTACTAAGCCAAAATATTCTCTCTAATATTTTCGTATGTTACAATTTGTCTCTGCGCTATCACATGTATTTATAGGAAACAAGAAATCAAATCCTAGTAATAAAAGGATTCCTAACTAAAGAAAGTATTCTTCTTCTTCACAAGTCTTCCAAATATTGCCGTCACAAGGAAACATCAATCAAGAGGAAATTCGATCAAATTAGGAAATAGAATCACCGTAATTCTTCCTTCCCGTCTACAGCCGCGGCCGCCTCCATGCCAAGCGCGCCCGCGCAATCGTCCCCGAGACTTCAAGCGCCCTCGTCCATTCTCCAAATAGCTGTCGCGCTAGAGCCTGGCACATGCCAAGCGCACATGACCGTAAACTCAAGCCCTGCGATTTTTCCTTCATGGTTTCGACCCAATCCCAACAATCTCCCACTGGAGACAAAACCATCCATGATACCTTTTTCTTGAAACAAACAAATCTCGCTGGCGCCTATCGCGTTGGTAGCGCCCGCCTCTCTGCCTAGTTATCCAAGAGTCAAGCCGAGCAACGCTTCAACATAACCGTCTGCCTACCATGCTCCGAGTCTTCATTCCGAATGATCCTCCTCGCACATCCCCCGCTCACTTGCTTGCTAACTATCGATCCCGAACAGCCGCGAATCCACGTGCTCCCACACAATCACAAGCTTGGAACCTTGCGTGTTCTTTTGCAACCCATCGCATCACCGTTCTAGATCTCGCTCCCCATGCCAAATTCTGCTCCGTCTACGACTTCATCACCCAATTTTCTATCAACATACCGTTTAGTGAAATTTCTCCCACCACGGGCGATCTCGGCCACCACCATTCATCATCGGACGCGCCTTCGTTTTCCCCAACGACTCATGCTGTGCATGTGGTATACAACATATTTTCCATGCCGCCACGAGCCACCAAGCTAGCTCCGCGGTTTACCTTCCATGCCCCACAACCGAAGGTCACCACACAACCCTCCTTATCAAGTTGCCTTATGGAAATCAAGTTTCTCTTCAAATCCGAATATGTCGCACATCACGTAGCCGTAAAACAGCCCCATCCGTTGCTTTCGACCCGAACTACCCCTTTCCAACGACCTCGACAGATAATCGTTTCCCAAACGAACAACCCCAAAATCACCCTAACGCATCAAGCCCATTCTTTCGCACTAAGGCATGAATGAAACGCCGAGCCCGAATCCAAAACCCACGAACCGGGCTTGAACTGCTCCCACCCAAGATTAATACGTCCGCCATCTCTTCAAAGAACATTCACCTCCTTCGCTCTCGACCGCTCGACAACTTCTCCTAAAGTGCCCTTCTCCCCACAATCGTAGCAAGTAATCACCTTCTCGCCACCCTTACTCTTTCACCGACATTTAGTGCTAGCCCCGATGTCCCACCCTCGTCTTCCTACGAATTTCTTCGCCAAGAATCACATCAACGACATCCGCAAACTTCAGCTTCACTTTTCCCGTTGAAACGTTAATCGCTATCGCAGCCAGATCCCAACTTTCCTAAGAAAAGAAGAAAGCAAAATCAATGCTAGTACCTCATCATCAAGAGTAACAACCACTTACTAAGACATTGGTCGCAGAGATTTGAATTCACTTATATGCTTTGTTGCCGACATGCCCTCCACCATCCTTACGTTCAACAGCCTTCCTCATTAGATGAGCTTTATTCGCCGCCGACGGTGCCTCGTACATGCTCGCCAGAACATCTCGTAACATCTCCATGGTAGTCTTCGCCTCCAAAACATTCTTTTCATGACATCCTCGGGTCAACGTTTGCCTAACAAGCCCTAACGCTTTCCGATCCAAGATTTCGAATTTTGCTTCCTCTATGTCATCCGACTTTTCTTTTAATGGTAGATACAAATCCTTATTCCACAGAACATCCTCGATTTGTGTCTTCCAAAAATTTAAATCCGTCCCATCAAACTTTTCGATCAACACCTTATTTCCATCCTCCAAAGCTCCCAAGAAATCCATAGCAAAAGACCAGCCAACCAATGATTCGACAAAACCAAGGGCTTTGATACCAGTTGTTGTGAAAATCACGCCCACGCAGCGGAAACGGACTGAGCTAGGAAGAAAATAATAAGAACAACACACACGAAAAATAAATCACACACAAAGGAACACACAAGAATTGTTAACCCGGTTCGTTGCAACAACAACTACGTCCGGGGGCGCTACCAAGCCAAAATATTATCTCTAATATTTTCAGATGTTACAATTTGTCTCTAGGCTATCACATGTATTTATAGGAAACAAGAAATCAAATCCTAGTAATAAAAGGATTCCTAACTAAAGAAAGTATTCTTCTTTTCTTCACAAGTCTTCCAAATATTGTCACAAGGAAACATCAATCAAGAGGAAATCTGATCAAATTAGGAAACAGTAATCAGCTCCGTAATTCTTCCTTCCCGCTTGGCGCGCGGCCGCCTCCATGCTGGGCGCGCCCGCGCAATCTGTCCCGAGACTTCAAGCGCCCCCGTCCATTCTCCAGCGCGGTCGCGCAGAGCCCAGCGCGGTCGCGCACATGACCAGAAACTGCTCCTGCGATTTTCCTTCATGGTTTTGACTCCAATCCCAACAGGTTTGTGGATTTTGAGATATCTAGTGGGCGATTTCTCGTCAACCCGAATTCTGAAATTCAAATGCTCAACGCAATATATTACCAGATGGGGAATTTCTTGAATGCCAGAATAAGGCAGTTTTTAAGTTTTACTTGAAGTGGAATTCGAACGTCTCAAGATTTAGATAAAAAATATTTTTGTTGTAGGCTAAGAGATAAATCTTCTATTGTCAACTCGGGTGAGCCTTCGACATTTGTAAAATGTCATCTTTTTTCATATGAATGAAAATGAATGTATAAAAGGTAATTTTTTTCATATGAATGGAAATGAATGTATAGTTTGCTCAAAAAACTTAAATGTAATGCGAAACCAGTTAAATGAAAAATGAATTAATGGATGAACGAAAGTAAAATATAATAAAATGTCGTCGTACCACAGCATAATCCAGCTATAGGCAGATACTTTGCTGTCGAGAAAGCAATAGTCCCCAAACCCAAACCCAAACCCTAGTTATACATCCTAATTTGCAAACTTACGTCTCTAATTCTGTAGGCGGTCACATTTACCGTGTGAATTACTGGGCTTTCGGATCAGTTTTTCCAATTACCCTTATCCAAGACTCTGATTTTCAGAGATTTGGTGAATTCCATTCTGCCGATTATGGTTCGGCTCTCATTTCGAATGTGTTTCGTTTCAATTTTAATTTGCCTTGTTTATGGAGAATTTAGGGTTCTTGGTAGTTTGATTTTGAACTGTGTTTTCGTATTCCATTTCACCTGCGATTATTGCATACTATATGTTATACTCTCTGTGTGTGTGTGTGTGTGTGTGTGTGTGTGTGTTCAATTGGTATGCATGTAGATGAGCATAGTAATCTGGCTTGATGTTTTTACTGTTAATTGAATCATTGAATTATGGTTTACAAATATTCAAGGAATTAGTTATCTAATCTTTGTTCAAAAGCTCCAAGGAACTGTGAAGGATTCAAGCTTTGTACTTGTTTACATACAGAAGAAAAATTTCTAGTAGTTACTCCATTATTGTTTGAATTGGTTGATTAATGTACAGTAGGCTGATACCGATGATTAATTTTAATTTGTTATTTGACATGGTTGTAGAGTATGAGAATGAACAAAACACTGTGTCTGTCGTTAGAAGGATATAAACCAGCTCATCTATACCAATTAAAAGGGTTGTTGATTTACACTATGATGAAGATCATGAGAGGTGTGGCGCTTAAAATGCAGAAGATAGCGCCTCATGTTGGATAAGAAGTTTTAAACTTCCATTGTTTATAGTTGGAGTCTTAGATTGTTTGGAATATTTTATTCCCTGTGTCTATTCTACTGTAGAACATTTAGACCTTTTTGTTTTTCTATCATTTTTTATTTTGTTTGTGGAATTTTGTTTCGTACATACCTTCATTGCTTAGGGTCACCTCAGCTCTTGGCCGGATAGTCTGTTTGCTCCTTGATGTGCCAAGTGTGTCAGTTTCTCTTGTGTACGAGTATCAAAATGTTGGCCGTCCATGATCAATGAGTTTGTTGATTTTGCAGAGTGGAAGAGGTGGAAGGGACAGAGTACGCAGGGACTACCCTCCAAGATCTGAGGAGAAGAGACATCATGGCCGAAGCAGTGCACCCCCATCAAGACACCTCTGGGTTGGAAATATATCGCACAATGTGTCTGAGAGAATGCTGGCTGATCACTTCTTACAGTTTGGTGAACTTGAGAGTGTTGCTTTC